>CM051835.1:55428550-56028550 GCA_028451465.1 Erethizon dorsatum | reverse complement strand
CTAGGCCAAATAGGCAGCAACTTCTCATCTCCAACAAATTGAAGAGATAGGTTCTTGCAACAGACTCAAAACCTAAAAACAAGCTATACCTTGAAGATAATTTGGAATAGTAGTCATCTCCTAACGGTTTTAAATACTAGCAAAAAAGCAACCTACCATAGGCAATTTACAGGTTTCGCCCCAGGAATTGAATTAAAGAAAGGAAAGAAAATGAGAAGACACTTAAACAAGATGCAACCCCACACATCCAGTTCACCAAAGGCAAACCCAGGGGGCAATGACGTGGGACATTCCGAAAGCTATCCACCTGGCCTCTCTGAAGTGGTAACAACAAAGCAATGGAATGAGGCTCTGGAAAAAATCAAATCAGAAATAATTTCTCAGATAACTGCAGAGATGATGTCCACAATGAAGACCATGCTTAAGGACTCTAGAGCAAATACAGACAAAAAAATAGATGAGCTTAAGAAAATTATGGAAGTCATGAATGCTCAGCACAGGGAAGAAATCCATAAGGCACATTCAAGCAGATATCCAGGAGAATAAAAATTCCATTGAAAGTATTCGCACCAGATTAAGCCAATGTGAGGACAGGATCTCAGATGTAGAAGACAGGCTTGTGGTTAGTGATCATGAAAAGAAAGATGTTTACAAAATAGCAAGGGAGCAAGAGAAATCAAGCCAGCAGCTGCTAGATGAGGCAAAAAAGAATTACTTAAGATTGATGGGAGTCAATGAAAAAGCAGGAGATAGCATAAATGAAATAAAAACCAGTTCACAGATGTCATGGCAGAAAAATTCCCTGGTAGAGAAAAATAATTTGACGTACAGATAAGTGAGCCATGTAGAACTCCAATTAGCCAGACCCAAAGAATTTCAGCCAGGCATATCATAGACAAGATTCCAGAAGTTCAACACAAGAATAGAATCTTAAAAGCTGTTAGGGAAAAGAATCAAATCACCTATAAAGAAAGCTCATCAGAATCTCAGCTGACTTCTCAGCACAAACCCTCAAGTTAAGAAGAGCTTGGAGTGAAGTATTTCAAGTTCTAAAGGAAAATAACCTTCAACCCAGATTGATGTACCCTGCAAAACTATCTTTCTAAACTGATAGAAAAATAAAATACATGCATGACAAAGAACATCTGAGGAAATTTATGACCACCAAACCAGCACACCAAAATGTTTTGAAGGGCATTCTAGAAAGATAACAAGGACTACAACTCCATGAACCCCAACAGAAGGAATCCACCAGGCAAGGCAAACAATTAAACAGAGGGAGGGAAAAAAAAGAGTGGGAGCCAACAATAGGAAAATAACATGAAAAGGATAAGTCAATACATCTCAGTTTTAACCATCAATGTTAATGGTCTCAATTCACCGATCAAAAGACACAGACTGGCAGAATGGATCAAGAAGCAAGATCCAACAATATGCTGCATACAAGAAACACATTTAATTAAAAAAGAAATTCATAGACTGAAAGTCTAAGGGTGGAAAACAATACTCGATGCAACAGGAAACCAGAAAAAAGCAGGGGTAGCCATTCTATTTGCAGACAAAGTGAATTTCAAGCCAAGACTAATAAAGAGAGATAAAGAACGTCACTACATCCTTGGAAAGGAAACAATCCAAGAGGAAGAGATAATAATAAAAAATATATATGCAACAAATACCAGTGCACCCAACTATATAAAACTAATATTAATATCCATGAAAAATCAAATAAGCACTAATACAATTGTATTGGGGTATATCAATACCCCACTGTCACAAAAAAACAGATCAACTAGACAAAAAATCAACAATGAAATATTAGAACTGAACCAAACTTTTGCACAAATGGACTTAGTAGATGTCTACAGAGTGTTCCACCCCACAACATCAGAATACACATTCTTCTCAGCTGCACACGGGACATTCTCCAAAATAGACCACATACTAGCTCATACAACATGCTTAAGTAAATGCAAAGGAATTGAAATTATCCCATGCATATTGTCAGACCATAGTGCAATGAAATTGGAAATCAATAGCAAAAGAAACCACAAGAACTTCCTAAACACATGGAACTTAAATAGCACCCTCCTGAAAAACGAATGGGTCACAGATGAAATTAAAGAAGAATTAGTTTCTACAATTGAAAGATAATGACAATACAACATACCGGAACTTACAGGACACAATGAAAGCAGTCCTAAGAGGAAAATTTATAGCAGTAAATAACCATATCAGGAAAACAGAGCAAGCACAAATAAATGACTTAATGGTGAACCTTACACTTGTAGAAAAAGAAGAGCAGGCTAAGCCAAAAGCTTATACAAGGGAGGAAATTATAAAGATCTGAGCAGAAATTAACGCACTGGAGACTAAAAAACCAATACAAACAATGAATCCAAGAGTTGGTTCTTTGAAAGATTAAATAAAATCGACAAACCCTTATCCAACCTTATTAAAAAAGGAAAAGATTCAAATCCATGCAATTAGGAATGAAAAGGATAAAATCACAATGGATCCTGTAGAAATCCAGAAGATAATTTATCCCTACTTTGAAAACTTGTATTCTAATAAGATGGAAAATGCAGAAGAAATGGACAGATTCCTAGATATATATGAATTACCAAAGTTGAATCAAGATATAAAAATCCTAAATAAACCAATATCAATCAATGAAATCAAAGATATAATTAAAAACCTACCAACAAAGAAAAGCCCAGGCCCTGACAAATTCACTGCTGAATTCTACAAGAAGTTTAGAGAAGACCTAACACCATTACTGCTCAAATTCTTTAATGAAATTAAAAGGGAAGCAATACTCCCAAATTCATTCCTAGAAGCATGCATTACCCTGATACCAAAATCGGAGAAGGACCCTACCAAGAAAGAAAATTACAGGCCAATCTCCCTAATGAATACTGATGCAAAAATTCTCAATAAGATACTGGCAAACAGCATGCAGCAAATCATCTAGAAGATTATATACCAACCCAACACCAAGTTGGATTCATCCCAGGGATGCAAGGATGGTTCTACATGTGTAAATCAATGAATGTAATATACCATATTAACAGAGCCAAGGACAAAAATCATATGATTATCTCAATAGATACAGAAAAAGCTTTTGACAAAGTCCAGCACCCATTCATGATAAAAACTCTACAGAAAATTGGAATAGATAATCTTTATCTCAATCTGATAAAAGCTATCTATGACAAACCAACAGCCAACATCACACTAAATGAACAAAAACTAAATGCTTTCTCTGTAAAATCTGGAACAAGACAAGGATGTCCACTGTCTCCACTCATATTCAACATAGTCCTGAAAACTTTAACCAGAGCAATTAAACAAGAGAAAGGAATAAAAGGAATAACAATAGGAAAGGGAGAAGTTAAATTATCATTATTTGCAGATGACATGATACTCTACATAGAAGATCCCAAAAACTCCACTAAAAACTGCTGGATTTAATAAGCAAATTCAGTAGTGTAGCTGGATACAAGATCTTTCACAATAGCACCCAAAAAAATGAAATACCTAGGAATCAATCTAACAAAGGATGTAAAAGACCTCTATAATGAAAACTACAGTACTCTGAAAAAGGAGATTAAGAGGACATCATAAAAGGAGATTAAGAGCAAGGATACCCCTTGCTCTTGGGTAGGAAGAACCAATATAGTGAAAATGGCCATACTTCTAAAATTGTTGTATAGACTTAATGCAATTCCAATCAAAATTCCAACAGCATATCTCACAGAATTAGAGAAAACAATCCTAAAATTCATTCAGAACCAGAAGAGACCTAGAATAGCCAAGGCATTTCTGGGCAACAAAGGCAAGGCAGGGGGCATCACAATCCCTGGCTTGAAATTGTACTATAAAGCTACTGTGACAAAGAAAAAAGGCATGGTACTGGAAGAAAAAAAAAAAGACCCGAAGATCAATGGAACAGATTAGAAGATGTAGAAACAACTTCAGACATGCTAAGCCACCTTATCTTTGACAAAGGTGCCAAACACATTCACTGGAAGAAAGATAGGCTCTTTAATAAATAGTGCTGGAAAAACTGGCTCTGCACATGTTGAAGATTAAAATTGGACCCATATCTTTCACCGTTCACTAAACTAAATTCAAAATGGATGAAAGATCTAAATATTAAAACAGAAACATTAAATCTGCTGGAAGACAGAATAGGTAAAACTCTTGAAGACACTGGTGTAAGCAAAGACTTTATGAATAAAACCCCGATCGCACAGGAACTATCACAAAGAATCAACAACTGGGATCTCATCTTATGAAAAAGCTTTTGCACAGCAAGAGAAACCACTAACAGAGTGAAAATACAACCCACAGGGCCAGTGATATAGCTCAGCGGCATGGGCACCTGCCTGGCAGGCATGAGGCCGAGTTTGACTCCCGGTACCTGCATGACAAAAAAAAAAAAAAAAAAAAAAAGAGAGAGAGACAACCCACAATGTGGGAAAATAATGTTTGCCAGCTGTTCCTCAGATAAAGGATTACTATCAAGAACATACACAGAACTCAAAAAAATCAGACCTCCTAAATTTAAAGATCCAATTCAAAAATGGGCATCTGGGGCCGGTGAGATGGCTCAGCGGCTTAAGCACCTGCCCGGCAAGCGGGAGGGCCCGAGTTCGACTCCCGGAACCCACATACGAAAAAGGGGCCGGTGGTATCGCTCAGCAGCACGGGCACCTCCTGGCGCGCGAGGTCCTGAGGTCGACCCCCCGGTACCCACAAAAAAAGAAAAAAAAAGGGCATCTGAGATGAATAAGTATTTTTCAGATGAAGAAATACAAACAGCAAATAAATACATGAAAAAATGTTCAAAATCACTGGTCATTTGAGAGTTGCAAATTAGAACTACACTGAGATTCCATCTCATCCCAGAAAGAATGGCTATTATCAAGAAATCAACCAATAACAAATGCACCAGTGTAGACTGGTGCAACCATTATGGAAATCAGTGTGAAGAGTCCTCAGAAAACTAGGACTGGAGGTCCCTTTGACCCAGCTATTCCCCTTCTGGGTATCTTTCCAGAAGAATTAAAAACATCATACCACAGCGATATATGCGCACCCATGTTTATAGCAGCACAACTTGTAATAGCTAGATCTCACAAACAACCCAAATTCCCATCAACTGAGGAATGGATAAAAAAGATGTGGTATTTTTATACAATGGAGTACTACTTAGCCATAAAGAAGGATGAACTGGAGACTTTTATAGGTAAATGGATGCAACTTGAGACCATACTCATAAGTGAAATAAACCAGACACACATGTGTAAACATCGTATTGTCTCCCTAGTGTGAGAAGCTGAAAGAGTAAATAAAATCCAAAATGTACAATAGATATTGTAAAACAGGAAGAAACTGTTCAAAAGGAAAGAGAAACTGGAGTGGGGGAAAGGGAAAAAGAAGGAAGGAAAAGCAAAATGAAAAAAAATATATATATATATAAGATAGTTAAAATAGATATACTACTAATTTCTCTTAGTTCATTGAAAAGAAATGTTGGTGCTAATATTGTTTGGACAATTGAATGCCGATATGTTGTACTCTGAGTAACTAATTTAAAGATAACAATATGCAATGTGTTAACTACCGTTACCCTCCTATTATCTTATTCTGAAATTTTATTCTATTTTTTTCTCTTTAAAATAAAAAAATTAAAAAGATAAAATAGAAATTATTATTTAATAAAAGGTCTATCTTAGTTACTTTTCTTGTTGCTTAGAGAAAATACTCGATGCCCAAAGTTAAGGAGGGAAAGGTTTATTTAGCTCACAGTTTGTAGAGGTTTCAGTCCATAATCTGTTGGTTCCAAGGCAAGGTGGCACATGGCTGAGGGGAAAAAATCCATGGCAGCAGAGGACAGCAAAAGCAATGAGAGAGAGAGAGAGACAGAGAGAGAGGGAGAGAGACAGGAGACAAGCCTCTTTCCAGCCCTGGTATCACATGTAGGCTACCCACCCTAGGGCAGTGTAGCACTCACACCCTTAATCCCAGCATTGGACCATGAATCAATCACAAACTCTAGATTCTGCCACCTCTGAAAAGCCCACCCCTCCTTAACTGCATGAGGCTTTGTGGGGACTTCTAGACAGAAACCATCACAAGTTCCTTTCAAAAAATTTTAATGTGAAACATGAAATTAAAATGCAATAGATTTATTTCTCAAGTGCACTAGTTGTGAGAAGTTAGTTTGAATTGCAGCATTAAAATTTTCTCAATATTACCTATTTACTATCTCTTTCTTCCTGGGCAGTTAAAGTGTAACTGAACACTAGGTAAAAGCATCACCATAAAGAGATAAAGAAAAAAATTTATCAGAAAACACACATGTGCGAATGTGTAATAATTTAATAACAATAAACTGAGGAAAACAAAAACTCCTGAAGTTGCATTTAAGAATAGTAAGTATCAGTAATGTTGGTTCAATTACATTAATGGATAAAATAACTATTGTTTGAAATGTAAATAAGGAACTATATATAAGGATTGTATTTATAACACAGTACTTATATTCATATCTATACACCTCATATAGAAATGAAGCTATCACAAACAGCAATGAAAAAATGCTTGATAATGCTCTCTTATGTATTCAACGTTCTGTAAGTAAAATTAACCTTAAATATGGAGACACATCATAACCAACAAACTTGTGTGTGTGTGTGTGTGTGTGTGTGTGTGTGCGCGTGTGTGTGTGTGATAGAGGTATAGGTAAGGTAATGAATAAGGTAAAACCTGAAATTGCCGCTTTCTGTGTCTAAAGCCAGTCACCTGGTTCCTCTTGGTGTCTCTTTCCCTATGCACTGTCACCCTCTGATTTCCTTGCTTAAGACACAAATGAAGCACCCAAGAGTTCATCCTCTTCTACTTTCCCTAATAATATTCATCTGCCCTTCTCCTAGGGAAAATGACTGTCTAGATCTCTACCTCACAGTAATTTCTTAGACTGCCCAAGGATAGTCTAATACACCAATGAACAATCTAATTGAGTTTGGTTAAACATATTTACCTCAGCTCTCTCCCAAACTGCAAGAAAAATGGGTTATAAAATTAATTTTAAAATATGTCAAGGCTAAGGCAGGAGGACTGCTTCAAGTTAGAGGCCAACCTGGGCTGCCTAGTGAGTTCAAGGCCAGCCTGAGCAACATAGCAAGACCCTATCTCAAAAATAAAATAATAAAATAAAATAAAGTAAAATAAATATATACTGAGCCAAATATATTGATATGAGTCATTTTTAAGAAAACCAATGCATTTTGAGACCGTGATGTTAAGTAAAATAAATCAAATATTCAAGCTTAAATATCACATGGTTTCTCTTATATGAGAGAAAGGTGAGAAGAAATGGGAAGGAGACCAAGAGATGGAGGAAGTGAGGAAGAAGGGGAGGAGAAGAGAACACAAAAAGAATTAACATGTGTTACGTACATGTACCAATGACCCACAATGAAAGTAACCAATTATGTACTGCAAACATGTACAATAAATAAATAAATAAATAAATAAATAAATAAATAAATAATACTGACCTAAATGATAAAAAAGTAATTTGTGAAAAGAATAATAGGTTCATCATGATCTCAGATCTGTGCTCTTACCAGTATTATAAGTGCATTCCCATTAATTGCAAATATTTAATAAAAAGGAAAAATTACTTGTCTAGGTATAAAACAGGTTAAGTATCCAAATTATATTGTGTACAGTTAAAGTAGCACATCAATTATTTGAGCTTTAATTCAAAACAAAAGACTGGTAGCAAAGAAAAAATGTATAAAATTTGCTATATAAATCTTTCAGTGTTTCTGCAATAAGTTTGAATAAGTATTGTTATTTTTGTCCGATAGAGGATTTAACAGTATCTTCATTAATTCTGTTTGTGGAAGCACATTGAGTTTTCCTTATATACAAAGGAAAAACAAAATTAAAAAAGATAAAACCAAAGGAAAAATCTATGAAATAACACAACATTAAGAAATAATGTTTAAGAGGAAATCAAAGGACAGGAGAGTAGCTAAAAAGACTGAAAGAAAGATAAAGGGCAAAGGATTTAAAAATTAAACAGAAGGGAAAAGATTAAAGAAGTAAAGGCAAAAAGCAATGCAGCAGGATTTAAGAAGCCGTACAAAGAAAAGAAATGCCAGAATGACAAAGGAATAACAAGTGCCAATGAAAAGGCACTTAAAGTAATGAAGAGAGGAAAAAAGACAGTAAAATAAAAGCAACTGTAAATTAACTTTAGGCATATTATAGAAAAGATATAATATTGACAGGTTTCCGATTTTTTTGTCGTCTTTTTTTTTGTTACTGATAAAAAGAAAAATCATATTTATGCCCAGAAATTTAGAGCGCAACTCCAATGTTTCAACTCATGGTTTAGTATAAAGTGCACCATCACTGACAGGTCTTGTAACACTGCACAAGTAACTTTTATCTACCCCACCTCACACCTCTCCGTTTTCTAATTTGCATATTGAAGCAATCCTCACCTTATTTCTAATGTCCAAAGCTGACTAATACTGTAACTTAATTTATAATCTGTCACTAACTCTGATTTCTGAAGCCATTAACTTATTTTAAGGTGAAATAAAGATATATCATAATGGACACACTGAAAATGCATAGATTCACTTTAAAATAATCAAAGATAGTGATTATCAATAATGATGGTGCCACTGAAAGTTTCAAAAATTTGAGTGAGCATTTTTACTTCTCATAATAACCGATAGGAACTGCCTACCTTTAGTAGGTAAGGACAGGATGTTAGATGTCTTGCAAATTTCCTGTTAACAACTTTTAAGGTATAAGTAGGTTTGCATAATTATTTAAGTCTAGACTTTATCTCCACTTTCCGCTCATATACAAATTCTGTTTACATAATTATATAAATCTAGACCTTATCTCCATTTTCTATTCCTACATAAATGGTTATTGCATGTTTTCATATTTATTGAATATTTTGTGAATATAACTAACAAATCTAAAACTATATTTTGTTTTGCCAGAATTTAACCAACAGTTGTTCACTGTTTCACAGGTTAGTGCCATCAAATGACCAGCAATGCTGTTCTTGGAATTTGAGACTCCAGTACAAAGCATTGATATTAACTTGCATTTGTAGTCATTATACACCTGACAACTCAACACATGGATGTAAATATCTACTATATGAATGTCTGGATATTTCAATAAATATTTGCTCTAAACTATGTTAGTGCATCACATAGCTTCATTGTAAGATGTAAAGATGTTACAATACACATGCTGAAATTAATGATAAAATATCATTTTGAGGACCACTGATCTAAGGATAGGAACTAAAATAGAACTCCTTAAGGTCAGAGATCTTAAGTGTGTAATGAGTGTTTACAGAATGGGTAATTAAGTAAAAAGCATCATCATTCCAGCATCATCCATAGCTCTTCACTTATGTGTGTGTCATTTCTATTGAAGTGTGGAGAATTCCACCACTATATGGAAACTAAAAAATGCTGATGTGATCGCTTTAAATTTATACTGTGCATTCTTTTGATTAAAATCTCCCTTCTAGTAACATTAGCATCAATGTAACATTGAATAATGAAACAATTAAATAATGAAATAAATACTGAAATCTTAAAACTTTTACCTAAAATTTTACTTGTGTAAACAAGTGAAATACAATTTACTACTAACTACTGTATATATTGGTCCATAAAATAAAACCTAGGCTATTTCTAAAATACAGGAAGAAGTAATGTACAGCCACTTGGGAAGGCAGTTTGAGTTTCTTACAAAGATGAACATAGTCTTAACCTGGTAGTGGTGCACTGGGAATTTAGAGCTGAAAACTTGTGTCCGCACAAATACTCATACAGCAATGCTTATAGCAGCTCTACCTACAATTATCAAAACTTTGAAGCAATCAATGTAACTTTAATAGATAAATGGATAAGCAAACTGTGAAATATCTTTATAATAAAATGTTATTTGGTAATAAATAAATGCAGTTTCAAACCATGGAAAGAGATGAAGGAACCCCAGGGTCATGTTGCTAAGTTAATGAAATAAGTCTGTAAAGGCTACATACCATATTAGTCCAACTATACAATGCTCTATAACAGGCAAAACCATAAAGACATAAATAAATTGAGTGGTTTCTAAGGGCTTAAAGGGTAGCAGGGCAGAAGCTATGAATAGATGGTACGGCATAGGGAATTTGTAGGACAGTGAAACTATTCTGCATCACTCAGTAATGATGGACATGAGACGTTAAATATCTGTCAAAATCCTAGAACTGAGAAACCCAATATGAACTCTGAACTCTAGATAATAATAATGTATCAGCAGTTCCATCAATTGTAGAAAATATATTACATCAATGTAAGATGAATGGGAAAAAACACTTCGCCATCTACTCCTCAAACACAGGACTAATATCTAGAATACATAAAGAAATAAAAAAAATAGATCCATCAAAACTAAAGGCCCAATCAAAACATGGGCATCTGAACTAGACATTTCTCAAAAAATGCACAAATAGCCTGTAAGTACATGAAAAACTGTTCAGCATCTCTGGGCATTTGAGAAATGTAAGTCAAAATAGCACTAAGATCCCATCCTACTGTAGTAAAAATGGCTATCATTAAGGGCTTAAAAAACAAAAAATACTGGTGACGTTGTGGGGGGGAAGGAACCCTTCTATACTGTCTGTGGAAATGTAAATTAGTATAGCCAATATAAAAATCTATATGAAGAATCTTCAAAAACTAAAGATAGAAATTCTGCTTGACACAGCTATACCTCCTCTCTATATCTTCATGGAATAGCTAAAACACATCATATTACATTGATAAGTGTACACTCATGTTTACAGCAGCACAATCATAATAGCTGAATTTTGGAATTAGCCTACATGTCCATCACAGGAATAATATCTATAATATACAAAGAATTTAAAAACAATTAGATCCATCTAAAAAATTAGATGAATCGATAAAGAAAATAATGGTATGCATGCACAATGATGTACTAATCAGCCATAAAGAAAGATAAACTTCAGTTATTTGTGGGGAAATGGATACACCTTGAATCCATAATGCTCAGTGAAATAAATCAAACACATAAGCTTAAATATTGTGTGGTTTTTCTTATATGAGAAACCCAAAATATAAATAAAGAGCAAAATAAAAGAGAAATGAGAGTAAACATCAAGTAGACTTTGTGGAGATGAGAAGGGGATCTGGAATGAGGGGAGAGGAGAGGATGGGAGGGGAATGAGAAGTAAAAATGATTAATATGTGGTGTGTATATGTACCAGTTCCCCAAGATGATTGTAATCATTATGTGTCACAAATATATGACAATATAAGTAAATAAATTAAATGTTTAAAAATAAATAAATTTCAATGGAGAAATCTTACTTTTAAAAGACTGTTCAAAATACATTAAATCCACAAAGGTAGAAAGTTCAAGAGAATAGACCATAGCAACAAAAAAACTTTTTTTTTTTTTTTTGTGGGTACCGGGGGGTCGACCTCAGGACCTCACACGCCAGGAGGCGCCCATGCCGCTGAGCGATATCACCAGCCCCTTTTTTCGTATGTGGGTTCCGGGAGTCGAACTCGGGCCCTCGCGCTTGCTGGGCAGGCGCTTAAGCCGCTGAGCCATCTCACCGGCCCCAAAATTTTTGAAGCTAGAAAAGTATCATATGAGACACAGCTCTTCAGGCAGACCTCAAAGAACTGATACCTGGGGTGACACTGGGGACAAGCCAAGAACCTACCTGATACATACCACAGAAGTTATCTTTTGAATAAGATTAATTTAAAGTCATGTAAGAAGAAATTAGTCTATCTTGCTTCCTCTTCCCTACTCTACACAACCAGATAATAAACCCTGCCCTTCCCAAGTAGAAACACATTTTAGCACTTGACACTAATTTTTATTTTCATATTTCCTTGTTTGATTACATTTTCTAATAGTCAATGCATTTCTTTATTTCATTTTGAGAAGAAGGACAGGAATGGATATACACATGACAGAGGAAAAGCGGAGGGAAAGAGAGAAGGAGGAAATCAATGATATATTATTTTTTACACATAGAATATATACATATATATTCACACCTAAAGAATGGTGAGACATTCCATGACGCACCATCTGCAAGCTGGAGGACCAAGAAAGCCAGTAACATAGTTCCAGTTGAAACCAGGGACCCACTGACGTAAATCCCAACCTGAATCTGAAAGCCTGAGAAGTAAAGGTGCTAAAACACAAGAGCAGAACAAGAGGGATGTCCCAGATCAAGTAGAGAGCAAATTCACTGTCCCTCTACTTTTTGTTCAACTCAGGACCTCAACAGACTGGATGCTGGCCACCTCATTTGTGAGGGCCCTCTTCCTTACTTGGTGTACCATCCAAATGCTGATTTCTTCTAGAAATACTCTCCAGACGCCCTCAGAAATAATATTTCATCAGCTATTTGGCCACGTCTCTACCCAGTGAGGGTGATACCTAAAATTAACCATTACAAGGCATAATTTCATCCAGTAAGGAAAAAACAGTACTACAGTGACGGTACTTCCCCTTATGTTATCAGAATTCAAAAAGTAGTAAGCAGAAGTGGAATGTATGAAATTAGGGCAAATGCTTTGCTTTGTCTTCATGCGACATTCTAACTAACATAAAGTAACACTTCTTCAGTAAATACGCATTCATCAACATACATTCATCTGCATGCAATGCTTTACAAAGATTGATGATTAAGGCAACTAATTATTATGTAGATTCAAGTGAAATAAGAAAAAGGAATATCTCGATCAATTTTGAAATAATGTGGGATACAGTGATCACTAAAGTATTGAAAGAATAAAGGTATTATACTTTTCAAGAAAAAAATACTGAAATTTTTAGTGCAAAATGTCACCCAAATAATAATCAGGGTGGAACTATATTTTACTATCTTCTTCATTTTTACATATAATAAAGTCATTCAGGATAACATGATCCTTGATTACTTAAAATAAGAAGGAAGCTATTCTCAGGTTATCCTTGAGTTTCATGAAGAAAATCCTGTACACAGGTTTTTCTCCAACTGTAGTAATACTTTTATCAGAAAAGAAAGAGGGGGGAAAGAGGCAAGTATACATTTGTGGGATTTATTTCCATCTATTGGAATGAAGCTTCAATTTTGAAAGAAAAGGCACCTCCATAAGTATACTTTAAGAGATAGAATAATGAAAAGCTACTGATTTAGTCTGTAACAAGATCAAAAGTACCTAGTAATTAAGTCTGAGATATAATTTTGTATAGAAATTGTAAAATTCGTATTTTAAAAATATATGTTATACATGACAGAAAGGAAGTAAATTGGATACACAGATGATTGTGATGCATGGTGATGAAATGGGTCAATCATAAGATGAAGGTATTTTGAAACAATTGATTAGGAATAGGATTATGACATGGCAGAAGGAAGGTGTAACATATGAAAGGAAGTTAAGCACACTTTTTGAATTCTGATATTTTGGGTCATTCCCCTTGTCATATAATGAACTATTACATTTCATTTCTGAATAACCGAGGAGATTAAAGCATTCAACTGTATCTTATGAATTACTCTGAAAGCTATTCAGAATTTAAATGTTATAGCCAGTCTCACATTCTTCATTTTCTAATAACTGTGTTATAAGTAAATAAACAAGTTCATATACGCCCAACATTCAACCATTCATGATTCCTCAATTCATTCATTCAGTCAGCCATTCATTCAATAGATATTTTATGATTTATAAAAGGTTCAGCCTTACATTAAATAATATCCTGAATGAGACTCAAACATGCTATGTCCTAATTGAATTTACAAAATGTAAATGAAAAGGTACTAAACAAAAATCTGTCATAAGGAAGGAGATGGAGTGAGTTATAGAAAAGGACAAAATAATAAAGGAACACGTAGTTACTTTAGACGAGGAGATCAGCAAACGCTCGTAAACAAGTCATCATCTGAAGTCAAACACAACAGATGAGGAGCAGGCCAACCCCAGGGCATGTAGCGGGGAATTCCCAACAGTAGAAGCAACAAAGGTAAAGGCTGTGACTCAGGGAGGTTACCAAGATAGAACAAAATGAAAGGAGAAACAGATGAAGTAGGAAAGCTAGATAACAGCCAGATTATATAGCACCTTTCAAAATTAAGGTAAGAAGTTTGCATTTTATTCCATGTACAGGAAAAGGCCCTGACATTGAGGAATGATGTGCTCTGATTTACCTTATTAGTAGAGTCCAGAAACTGTGCTCTAAACAGTATAAACTAAATTTCTGGTGGGAATTCTTAGCTGCTTCAGGTGCTATGAGACCATCTGACGGTCTGGCGAAGCCTACTGCTATGAGTTGATTATTTGTCCCCTCTGAAACTCATGCTGAAATGTAACAGCACTGCAAAAGTATTAGGAGGTGGAACTTTTAAAAGGTGATTAGATTCTGAGAGTTCTACACTCATGGATCTGATTGGTGTCTATCTAAAAGGCCCCTCTTTCTCTCTCTCTCTCTCTTACCCATCTGCATATGATAATGAAGCAAAAAGGGGCCTCACCACCTGTCAGTACCTTAACAATAAACATTCAAGCTACTAAAACTGGGTCAGGATATTTCTTCTCATTAGAATTTACCCAGCCTGTGATAGTCTGTGATAGCAGCACACAATATAGATTAGGAAAAAATTGGTACCAGGAGTAAAGTGGTTGCTTTAACAAATACCTAAAGTATGGAAGTGGCTTTGGAAATGGGTAATGGGTAGTAGCTGGAACAGTTTGGAATGGATGCTGAAAAATTTTGTATTGCCATGAACTGATTATTAAAGGCAATTTTTTTTTTCAGGGTTCAGAAGAGAAGACCTAGAGAGAAAATCTGAATCTTCTTCTTAGAGATAGAAACTCAAAAGTATATGGACAGTGAGGACTAGTCAGGTGGGGTCCTTGACAAAAACCAGAAATGAGGGCTGGGGATGTAGCTCAGTGGTAGATCCTTTGTCAAGCATGTGCAAGACCCTGGGTTCAATCTCTAGCACCACAACCAATCAATGAATTAGAAATGAATATCTGGACAGAAGCTATCCTTGTTAGAAAGTGACAACTTGGCTGAATTGTTGAAATGTCTCAGAGCTTTACGAAAGGCAATATTTCAGAGCAAGGAATTAGGACAACTGAAAATAAAAACCTGTATAGCAAGGCATTCCAGATATTTCACAGATTCTTTTAATTGCATATACCCAAATGTGAGAATAAAGAAATTATTTAAAGATGGAATTTATAATTAAAAAGAAAGCAGACATAGGGATCTGGCAAATCCACAGCCTGGCCACGCAGAGAATGAAAAAGCATGTGTAGGAGATACAACCAAGTGTAGGCTAAAACAACCACTTAATCAGATTGATAAGATTACTGTGAATAAAAGGAAGCAAGACAATGAGAGAATGACACAAAGGGATTTCAAAGATCTTTAAGGCTGAGCTCCTACCACAGACTAAGAGAATTGAGCTCTTGGTGTCTGAAGGAAGTTTCCAGGGAGAGGCCCAAGACGCCCACAAGCCCTCAGCATTTGCTGCCTTCACCCCGTCAAGGATCTGCTCCTCCCATGTGATGCAGCTTGACTGTCCTAGCTGTGGCTCAAACCAGCTCCGGGGCAGCTTGAGCTGCTCCTCCTGAGAGTGAGTGTAACTCTAAACTGTGCTGTGCACATACTGTGGCCCCCGGCTTTCTCTATCCAGACTGCAAAGAATGTTGTTAGAGAGCCTGAAGGCTCAGGGTAAGTACTGCCACCCGAATAAGCCAACGCAGACGCCCATTTTTTAGGGTATTGCCTAATGTCTCTGTGGGTTCAGGGCCCACTAAGAGTCTCCACCAGCGCTGTGCCCTCCCAAAAGCATCAGAAATGTAGATCCACAACTAAGTGCACCACCATCTGGGGAAGTTGCAGACCTGAGCCTCCAACGTGCAAAAGCCGTGGAATGATCTGAACCCAAGTCATAGGTGTGAGGCTTCCCAGTGTGACTGACAGATTGAATACGGGTTTAACAAGGTTGTCCTGGACTCTTAAGGTTAAATGCTATTCACTCTGTAGGATTTTGGATTTAGTTGGTACCAATGTTTTTCTTTCTTTCCTACTTCTCCCTTTTAGAGTATCTCTCCTAGGCCTGTCCCACCACCATGTTTTGGAAGTATGTCCCTGTCCCTTGTTTTGATTTCATGGGCTCACAGTTGGAATGAAATAGGCTTCAGGATGAGTCATGCTTTGTGTCTCACCATATCTATTTTAAGTGAAACGCTCTACTTTGGACTTTATTGTTGATGTCGATGTAAGTTAAGACTTTTGAATCTAATGGGATGTAATGAATTATTTTGTGCATGGAAAAAACATGACTTTTGGAGGACTAGGAGAATACTATGGTTTGAATGTTTCTGTCCTCCAGAATTTATATTGAAATTTAATTGCCATGTGATAGTATTAAGAAGTGGAACATTTAAGAGGTGATCAGGCCAGAACACCACTTTCTGGATCAGATTGGTGTCCATACAAAAGGGGGCGATCAGCTCCTCCTTTCTCCCTCTCTTTGCCTAGGTCAAATGATGATGAGCCAAAAGCCCTTCAGCAGACACCAGCACATTAATCTTGGACTATCCAGTCTCTAGAACTGTGAGTCCATACCCTTTTTTTTCTTTTTTTTTGAGACAGGGTCACGCTATGTAGTTCAGGCTAGCTTTGAACTCACTACATAGCCCAGGATGGCCTCAAACTCACAGCAATCCTACTGCCTCAGCCTCCCAAGTACTGGGATTACAGGCATGAGTCCATATATTTTCATTTATTACAAACTACTTAGTCTACAGTATCATGTTATGGCAATACAAAACAGACTAAGACAAGTGTGACTCCCTCCTTGGAAAAATGTATTTGAGTACATAAAGTAAAGTACATAGAATTACAAATTATAGAGTGTGCATCCCTTATTTGAAAATCTGAAGTCTAAAATATTCCAAAATATGAAACTTTTTGAGCACTGACATGCCATAGTGGAAAAATTCCATACCTAACCTTATATGATGGGAAGCACTCAAAACACAAGGATACTAAAATTACTCCATGAAATTGCCTTCAGACTATGTATGTAATATGTGATGAAGCATAAATGAATTTTATGTATTGAGTTGAGTCCCATCCCCTAGAAACCTCATTGTTACATACAAATATTCAAAAATATAAAATATAAAATATTGAAAAATCTGAACCTTATGCACTGAAATCCATTTCTATCAGGAATCTTTGGAAGCAAAGAACCCAGGTTTAAGAAGTTCTGCTGTAACAGAAAATCCCCCACCCCCAGCCAGTATACTCAGTTTCTTAGTTGCCCAAGTAATAGTTCTTGTTCCGGTTCCAGTTGCTTCTGTCTCTTAGAATCAGCTGGTCACTGTGATGCGTAGCTGGTCACTATGATGTACACTTTATAAACCAATTCCCAATTGACAAGCCATTCTGCCTCTGTACTTCCTGCTTGTTTATTTCATATAAGCCCTAGGCCACCAGAGATAAGGGCCTGATATTCTGGGAATGATCCCAATCAGTGCCCATTGATGTAAATAAATCTACTTACAAATCCTGGGTGTCATTTCAAAGTTTCTGCTTGCCATAGCACTGCTAATAAACATGAGTGAAAGTAAAGAGTTAGAAAGCTAGGTATAAAGAGGAGTGGATAAAGAATTTGGGATTCTTTGCTTATTAAACACAAATTTCTAAACATGGATAAAATTTGTATATGTGCTTTCTTTTTAATCAAACTTCTTTGAAATACATTTTTTTTTTAATGCGGGTACTGGGAGTCGAACTCAGGACCTCGCACTTGCCAGGCAGGCGCTTATGCCACTGAGCTATATCACTGGCCCTGAAATACATATTTTTTAAAGAAGACCATTTTGTCACATAGAACACAACCCAAATAGAGATATTTTTCTAATAGAAGCTGTCTCATTAATAATCCATCAGTCTATGAACATTTATGGAAAACAAGAGTTAACATTTATTGAACACTTACTATGTTCCAGGAAATAAACTAACTGGTTTATATTGTAATATCTGGTTTAATCTCTATAGTAACCCTTTGGCCTACTCTTTACTTTTATTTTACAAATAAAAAAATAAAATTTAGAGATTATTAAGCAACTTGTCCACTACCACAGAATTGGGAATGGAGTCTGCACAAAATCCAGGGCCAGGTGTTACCAAGTACTCACTAAGTGCTCAGTATTGAGTTGGCAATAATTGGAACAAAAAAAAGTATAGCCTGGGTCCCAGATCTTGAGCAGCCAACAATTTCAAAGAATAACAAATACACATAAACATCTGTGTGATATAGTAGACCATAAACGTATGTTTACTATGTAGTGTAAACATTAAGTACTCGAACAGAGAAGAGTGTTGTATTTTCTGGGGAATGTTTTAAGGAAATTCTGTGTAAGATTTAAACTGTTTCTTTAAAGCTAGGTAAGTTTTAGATAAGCTCAAAGGGAAGGAAGTCTATACTGGTGGTGAAAGCAATGAATCATGTGAATGTGTTACAGTCAACACATGGGCTTAGTAGTGGCATGAAACTCACTACCAAATCCTCAATTTATCCATCCCAAGATAGTAGAAAGTTACTGAACTATCTTACTACTCAATAGTTTCATTAATAAAATATGTTTTAACAACATCTACTTTTGAAATTATATGAATGGATGCTGCAAACCAAAATGCAGTGTTACATGCGATATTTCATATACATTAAACAGCATTGAAAGTGCTGATTTTACTTTGCCAAAAGTCAAGGATCTCATCTGTTTGTTTCTCTTTTTCCACACAGCCCCAGTAAAGAATTTTATGCTAGATGAGTCTTTTCTGCATGTATCATTTTGTAACTTCCAATTTCTACACTATAATGACATGCTAAAGGTGAACCTCACCCCAAGTATGCATTCCTTCCAGTCACTCTCTTTTTAGAATCAATTTCTATCACACTAGGCTCTGAATGATGATGATAATGACTAAAAATAGCTTAATGTGCTATTTCTTTCATAAAGCATTTATGCTAAATAATAGCCCCAATGGGCTATAGCTGAAAATTGGAAAACAAAATAATTTCACATCTCATAGAAATAATAATGAGGAAAGCTGAAATTCTGTGACTGAAGGGCTTTTGAGTCTTTAAACATATTCCTGAAAAGGGGCAACTATTCTGAACAAACTACATTGACCAGTTCAAAATTAAAATCAGACAGAAATTATCAGCTAAGAGCCTTAGGAGGTTGCTATCAAATAACAAATTAAGAAATTGGCATTTTGGCCATAAAAAAAACTCAACAGAAATCATGGCAGAAAACTTCCCAAGCATGGTTAAAGAATTTGACATACAAATAAATGAAGCACACAGAACTCCAAACAGCCATGACCAAAATAAAACTACACCAAGACGCATAATAATCAAGATTGCAGAAATTCAGTACAAAAACAGAATATGAAAAGCTGTTAGAGAAAAGAAACAGATCACCTATAAAGGAAAGTCCATCAGAATCATAGCAGACTTCTCAACAAAAACCCTCAAGTCAAGAAGAGATTGGAATGAAATATTTAAAGTACTGAAAGAAAAAAACTTCCAGTGCAGATTGATGTACCCTGCAAAACTATCTTTCAAAATTAATGAAGAAATAAGATACTTCCATGACAAAGAACAACTGAAGAAATTTATGACCACCAAACCAACCCTGCAAAGAGTACTGAAAGATATTCTAGACAGAGATAAAAATGACCACAATTCCAAGAATGAAACCACCAGGCAAGGTAAGCAATTAAATAGAGGGGAAAAGCAGGGAGCCAACAGCAGGAAAATACCATGACAACGATAAGCCAATGCATATCAGTTATAACCATCAATATAAATTGCCATAATTCACCTATCAAAAGAAACAGACTGGCAAAATGGATCAAGAAACAAGATCCAACAATGTGCTGCATAAAAGAAACACATTTAACTCCAAAAGAAATTCATAGACTAAAAGTCAATGCATGGAAAAAAATCTTCCCTGCAACAGGAACCCAGAAAAAAGCAGGGGTAGCTATTCTATTTGGAGACAATGTGAACTTCAAACCAAGAATGATGAAAAGAGATAAAGAAGGTCGCTACATACTTGTTAGGGGAAAACTTCAAGGGGAAGAGATAGCAATCATAGATATGTATGCACCAAATACAGGAGCACCCAACTATATAAGACAATTATTAATAAACATGAAAAAACAAATAAGCAATAAGACAATTGTAATGGGAGACCATAATACCCCACTGTCACAAGGAGATAGGTCAACTAGACAAAAAATCAGCAAAGAAATAGCAGAACTGAACCAAACCTGTGAACAAATGGAGTAAGTAGATGTCTAAAGAGTGTTCCAACCAACATCATCAGAATAAACATTCTTCTCTGCTGCACATGGGACATTCTCTAAAATAGACCATATCCTAGCCAACACAACATGCTTAAGTAAATAAAAAGGAATTGAAATTATCCCATGTATATTATCTGGCCATAGTGCAATGAAATTGGCAAAAGAAATGGCAAAAGAAACTGTAAAAGCTCCATAAAAACATGGAAATTAAATAACATTCTCCTAAACAACCAATGGGTCACAGATGAAATAAAGGAAGAAATTAAACAATATCTACAACTAAACGAGAATTCAGATACCACATACCAGAACGTATGGGACACAATGAAAGCAGTTGTAAAAGGGAAATTTATAGTGGTGAATTCTCACATCAGGAAAACAGCATGAGCACAAATAAATAACCTAATGTTACATCTCAAGCTTCTAGAAAAAGAAGAGCAAGACAAACCCAAATCCCATACAAGGGAGGAAATTATAAAGATCAGAGCAGAAATTAATGGAATGAAGACCAAGAAAACAATACAAAGAATTAATGATTTGAAGAGTTAATTCATTGAAAGAATAAATAAAATTGATAAACCATTAGCCAACCTTACCAAAAAAAGGAAAGACTCAAATTCATGCATTGAGGAACAAAAAGGATGAAATCACTACAGATCCTGTGGAAATTCAGAAGATCATCAATACCTACTTTGGAAATATTTACTCTCACAGGATGGAAAACACAGAAGAAATGGACAGATTCCTAGATACAAATGAATTGCCAAAGCTAAATTAGGAAGACATAAAAATTCTGAATAACCCAGTATCAGTTAATGGGATTGAAAATGTGATTAAAAACTAACCAACAAAGAAAAGCCCAGGTCCTGATAGATTCACTGCTGAATTCAAAGAGAAATTTAGGTAAGTTTTAATGACAATACTCCTCAAACTCTTTAATGAAATTGAAAGGGAAAAAGTACTCCCTAACTCATTCCTGGAGGCAAGTACTACCCTGATACCAAAACCAGAGAAAGACACAACCAAAAAAGAGAACAACAGTTCAATCTCCATAATGAACACAGATGTAAAAATCCTCAGTAATATACTAGCAAATAGAATGCAGCAAATCATCAAGAAGATTATTCACCATGACCAAGTGGGAATCATCCCAGGAATGCAGGGATAGTTCAACATATGCAAATCAATAAATGTAATGCATCATATCAACAGAGTCAAAGACAAAAATCACATGATCATCTCAATAGATGCAGAAAAAGCTCTTCATACAGTCCAGCACTCATTCATGATTAAAACCCCTACAGAAAATCAGACTAGATGGTCTTTAACTCAATCTGATAAAAGCCATCAATGACAAACCAACAGCGAACATCATACTAAATGTTCAAAAACTGAAAGCTTTCACTCTAAAATCAGGAACATGACAAGGATGTCCACTATTATGATTCCTATTCAATACAGTTCTGGAAACATTAGCCAGAGCAATTAGACAAGAGAGAGAAATAAAAGGAATAGGATAGGTAAGGAAGAAGTTAAACTATCATTATTCACAGATGACATGATACTCTACATAGAAGACCCCAAAAACTTCACCAAAAGACTCCTAGAGTTAATATCCAAATTCAGTTGCAGAGCTGGATACAAAGTCAACACTCAAAAATGAATAGCATTCCTGTACACAAACAACAAACTCACTGAGAGAGATTAGGGAAACCACACCCTCACAATAGCATCCAAAAAAATGAAATACTTAGGAATCAACCTAACAAATTAAGTAAAGGATCTATATACTGAAAAATATAGTACTCTGAAAAAGGAGATCAAAGAGGATATCAGAAAATGGAAAGATGTCCCTTGCTCATGGACAGGAAGAACCAACATAGTGAAAATGACCATACTCCCAAAATTGTCATACAGATTTAATGCAATCCTGATCAAAATACCATTAATATACCTCAAAGAACTAGAGAAAACATTCCTAAAATTTATCTGGAAGCAGAAGAGACCTAGAACAGCAAAGGCAATCCTGGGCAACAAAGACAAGGTAGGAGGCATCACAATCCCGACTTTAAATTATACTACAAAGCTACTGTGATAAAATCAGCATGGTACTGGCAAATAAAACAGACCTAAAGACCAGTGCAGCAGATCAGAAGATGCAGAAACAACTCCAGACATACTAAGCCACCTTATCTTTGACAAAGGGGCCAAACATGTTCACTGGAAGAAAGATAGCCTCTTTAACAAATGGTGCTCAAAAACTGGCTCTCTACATGCCAAAGACTGAAACTAGACCCAAATCTATCACCATGCACTAAACTAAAGTCAAAGTGGATCAAAGATCTAAATACTAAAACAGAAACATTCAATCTACTGGAAGGCAAAGTAGGTAGAAATCTTGAAGACATAGGGGTAGGCAGAGACATCATGAACAAAACCCAAACTGCACAGGAAACACTTCAAAGAATCAACAACTGGGGTCTCATCTTATTAAAAAGCTTTTGCACATCAAAAGAAATCACCAACAGAGTGAAAATACAACCCACAGAGGGTGAAAAAATTTCATCCAACTGTCCCTCAGACAAAAGACTTATATCTAGAACATATAAAGAAATGAAAAAAATCAGACCTGCTAAATTCAAAGACCCAATCCAAAACTGGGCATCTGAGATGAACACACACTTCTCAGAGGAAGAAATACAAATAGCAAACAAATATATGAAAAAATGTTCAATATAATTGGTCATTTGAGAGATGCAAATTAAAACAACACTGAGATTCCATGTCACCCCAGAAAGAATGGCTATTATCAAGAAATCAACCAATAACAAATGCTGGAGGGGCTGTGGGGAAAAAGCAACCCTTCTCCACTGTTGGTGGGAATGTAGAGTGGTGCAACCACTAAGAAAATCAGTGTGGAGATTCCTCAAAAAACTAGGATTAGCGATCCCATTCAACGCAGTTATCCCCCTTCTGGGTATTTTCCCAGAAGAATTAAAAACATTACATCACAGAGATATATGTGCACTCATGTTTATAGCAGTACAATTTGTAATAGCTATATCTTGGAAACAACCCAAATTCCCATTAACTGAGGAACGGATAAAAAAGATGTGGTATTTTTATACAATGGAATACTACTCAGCCATAAAGAAGGATAAACTTGGGCTGGTGAGATAGCTCAGTGGCATAAGTGCCTGCCCAGCAAGCACGAGGTCCTGAGTTCGACTCCTGGAACCCACATAAAGGAAAAAAAAAAGGGCCGGTGGTATCACTCAGTAGCACAAGCACTTGCTGGCAAGCGCGAGGTCCTGAGGTCAACTCCTGGTACCCACATAAAAAAAAAAAGGATAAACTTGAGACATTTTAGGGAAATGGATGCAACTTGAGACCATACCCACAAGTGAAATAAATGAGACTCTCATGTGTAAGCATCATATTGTCTTCCGAGTGTAAGAAGCTGAAAGAGTAAATAAGATCCAAAATGTACAATAGATATTGTGAAATGGGAAGAAACTGTTCAAAAGGAAAGAGAAACTGGGATGGGGGAAAGTAGAAAAGAAGGAAGGGAAAAGGAAAACTAAATAAATAAATAAATAAAATATATATATACACACACACAAGATAGTAAAGACAGTTATACTACTAATTGCTATTAGTTCATTGAAAAGAAAAGTTTGTGCCTATATTGTTTGATCAATTTTTCATACCTATATCTTGTAATATGAGCAACTACTTTGAAGATAACAATACACAATGTCCTAACCATTGTTATGCTACTACAATCTTGTTTTGAAATTTCATACCATTGTTTTTATTGGTTTTTTTCTTTAAAATTAAAAAAAAAAGGAATTGGCATTTTGGGAATTAAATGGAAAGCTTTTATCTTTTAAGGTTCTTAAAATAAAAATAGCAAAATAATAATTTTTTAAAATCTGAATGATAGATACATAAATTCTGCTAAATTAGTTTCTCTCTCTCCCTCCTTCCTGCTGTCTGCCCCCTTCACTGGTGTGTTAAGCATTTATTAACTTGGCAACAACAAATATTAAAATTGAAAAATAAAAAAGTGCTTGTAGTGGGCAAAGTTATATTCAACAGCTAATTCTAGTTTTAACATTTCTCTTCTTTGCACCACACAAACTAATCTTCTGGCAACTGAATATGACAGATTGGATAAAAGACATCTGGATCATCAAAAAACTTTATCCCAAATTCTGGTGAATTCAAGACTAAGTCAAGATAATGCTTTGAGGACTTTTTCTAAGCCCAAATTATGAGTATCGCTAATTAGCTATTTGTTTTTAAACCTAGGAATACAGCCAAACACTATGTTGCTATACTTGGCCAAAAACTATGCAAACAATGTAAAGCACACATATGATATCATCTACACAAGACATTTCAAGACACTTTAGCAAAGCTAATTTATATCTGTTCTCCAACTTATGGTTTTCAGAAAATTTCATATACATTATTTCAGTTAACATTTGAAATTATAATTTGTATACTCTGTACACATAAAATACAAGAGTTTATTCAGTACAATTCTTGACATCCCACATGAATAAGCTACTATTTTGGTATGTTTTCAGTTAAAGAAGGTTCTCTCAAGAGTATTGGATTAACCTGTTGAAATTGCTTAACATTGTACCAATAGTAATTGAATATATGATAGTGACATATAATTTATTTGTATTTTTCTACAAAGTTTAACTAAGAGTTTGAGAGCTGGAATTCCACAGTTCAAAATGTAAGCCATACTCAAATCAAATTATAAAGAGGCACAAAAGCTACACAAGATTGTCATCTGATTATTGTCTACAATAAAAACTGATGCAAAAGTGCTATGTGTAAAATATAACTAAATAATATGAAGCTAATTTCTAAACAACATATCAAAAATGTAGATATTTTCTTTACAAACACAGAGCCCAACTACCTGGACTTCTGTGATACAGAACTCTAATACTAGCCCAGATTCTGACAATCCCTGCAGGCATCCAACAACTGCTGTATCTGTGGAATGTGCTCCTTGAACTGTACAAAAGCTTTCAGCCTTTCCTGTACTCTTCAAACAAAAACTGCCAAGTGTAATTATTCTTCTGATTTAACATAATACAAGTGTTATTTCTCCCTGACCCCTGTTCCTCAACTTCTCTAGTGCCAGTGATGGCCTATGAGGTGTACACTTATAAAAGTACCAAAAAAGGATCATTTTCCTAATCAAAATGAAATTTGTTTTTGCAATACAACAGCGTCACTGAACATAATATAAATTCAACAGGCACCAGATTCCCTTTTGTGTATATGTTTTAAGAATTCGATTTTTTTAGATGGATACAAGGATTGAATGGGATTTGTCTTTTTAATTATATGACTGAGATCTTCAACTTTAAATCTTTCTTACAAAAAAGGACAAACACAATAGTTGTTTGTATTCAATTCATTTGCCAAAAAATCTCATTCAAGCTAATAACAATATGTCTTTCCAAATATGAATATCTCCTGATAGCAAAAGCATATGAAAAATAAAATGCAAAATAAGTCCTTAGATAGACTTATACAGATATTTAAACATCTACTAGTTAAATATTAGAATACAACATTCTTCTGGCTTAGATTCAACATAAACTGTTTTTCTCCATCAAGTATGTCCTTGACATTATGCATACCTGAGTATTTTTAAAATAGATAATATTAAACCGCGTACTGAAGAATTAGTTCCATTTTTCACGTACATTAAGGCTTCCCACTCTCAGACTTATATAAAATAATTATCAGGTGCACTATTCTATTTGAAAATATTTGGAGTTTTATTCCTAGAAATAAAACACCACCCCAATTTTTTGAAAGGTAATTCTTGCTACCCAGTGAGTTGGAGAGTGACTAAAGGATATTGAAGATTAAGCAAAGCAATTAGGAGATCACTGCAGAAGTCCAAGTGGAAGCCTTATACTAAGATTAGTTCAGTGAAGTAAGGAGACATAAACATGTTTAAGACCTAATTTGGAAAGCAAATTAATGGGAAGAGGAGACATTTTAGAGCGAAGATGAGTGAGTATGAGAATGACCCCATATTTCTGACATAGGCAACTAAGTGTAAAATACTGCTTGCTATTAACAAAAGGAGAAAATATAAAAGAAGCATACTTTGATAAGTCAGGTAGGAGCTGACAAGGAGCGTAATTTTATACATGTATTTCTGTGGATTCCTATGGGACATTTAAGTAGAGACATCAAGGAGGCAATTGTAAATGCAGATCTCAAATTCACAGAAGAAATATGAGCTAGAGACACAAAAATGAGATTCTTAAAATTAGAGATGGCAGTTAAAGCTTTGGGAAAAAGTGAGTTCACTTATAGTAACGTACAAAATGAAGAGATATGGGCAAACACAGAAAAAAGAACTCAATTTCTGAAGTGGGCAGAAAAGGGACTCACAAAGAAGACACAGGAAAAGAATAAGCAAGAGAATATGACATCAGAACATGAGATGACACAGGAGGAAGCAGGCCACAATGTTAAATATTTCACGGAAGACAAGGGATTGAAATTATCCTTTAGACACCCACCAACATTGGAGAAGAATTCTTTTTGACCCAGCTATTCCCCTTCTAAATATCTTCCCAGAAGAGTTAAAGTCATCATACTATACTGATACATACATACTCATGTTTATGGCAGCGTAATTTATAATAGCGAAATCATGGAAAGAGCCCATATGCCTATCAACAGATGAATGGATAAAGAAAATGTATTTATCTACAATGGAGCTGTACTCTGCCATAAAGAATGATAAACTTGAGGCATTTTTAGGCAAACAGATGAACCTGGAAACCATAATCATAAGTGAAATAAATCAGTCACAAAAGTTTAAATATAGCATTGTTTCTCCTACATAAGAAACACAAAGCATAAATGAGGAGCCAAAAAAGATAGATATTAGGAACTAGGAAGATCTATTTCAAATAGGATGGGGAACGAGAGATGGAGGGAGGGGAAGGGAAGGAAAGAGAAAGGGATTTAAAAAAAGAGTTGAAAAATGTAGATAGAGCTTTTGCCAATGGGGAGAGGAAGAAGAGCTGGCAGGAGCAGGGAAGGAGAAGCTGGGAAAAGGACAAAAATATGAATTAAGATGCATTATGTACATGTTATGTACAAACTTCCCACAATAATATAATCATTAAGTACTGAAAACATATCCAAATATGAAGAAAACTATCCTTTATATTTGGCAAAAATAACATCTGTGTTGTGAACATTATAATTCATCTCTATAATGAAACTATTGAGAAATTATATTTCTTAAACTACCTCAGCACATGATCTGTAAATATTTAAATTCAAAGTCCTAGAGTGAAAAGAATAAAAGCTGAGAAAGTCAATCTTAAGTCACTTAAATTATACAAAAATATTAATTAAAAATGCAAATGCCACAGGAATATTTAAAAACTTCATGGCCAAACCAAAACTATCTTCTTATAACTAGTTGACTAAAAAAAGTTTTGAAAATTTAGGAAGCTGGCATTAAAGGAGTACTCAGTTAAAATTTAGTTACATAATTTTTCTGAAATATCTACATGGAATTCTGAGTTAAAATTTAACTCTGATTTGTTAATTCAAAATACATTTGTTTGGGGAGGGGAACCTATATTCAGAATGAAATAGAAGTAGACATAGTGACCAAAAGATATTCTATGTAGAAATACACATTTCCCATCTGAACACAGACAGGAGGGTTGACTAGATCAAGACTAATTAAGGATCTGGGAAAAAGCAGCAATGAGAGAAAATGGAAATTACAAAAAAAAAGTAGTAGTAATAAATTGACTAATTAGATTTCTTTCTTTCAGACAAATGCTGACCCACTTCACTAATAGTGTCAAATTTAAGAACCTAGATTAAAGGTCTTCCTTTATTTACTCTATAAACACTGTTTCTATCTATTCTAATAACTAGCAGAAAAGACAAATATCTTGCTCCTATCTACTAAAAAGATAAAATATAAAGACAATATTTTTACAAAACTCAGTAGTTACAGCTGAAACAAATTTTGCCTTATTTCACCTTTTTGCTTAGAATCAAATCTTCAATAAGAATGTCACAAAATGTGTGAATCTATTAATTTGATTATGAAAACTGTCTAACTGTCACGCCACTGAAAGATAAAATCAAAATCAAAATACATGCAATAACTATTTAGCACTGGAAAAAAGAGAATTCTAGTAAAGAAAGAAGCTTCAAAGAACAAAGGGTGCTACCAGATGTAGATCTTAGAAAAATTCTCATGAGTTGTAATAGAAAACAAAATAAGCATTTCAAGGCAATGTAGTGATAATAGGGCAACACCAGAAAATAATAACAGAATTTTAATTTAATCTATATTTCAGCAGCTGTGAAGCTGTTTCATCTCTTCTCATTAGTTTGCCCCCAAATTCTGTGTTATTAGCTTTATATAATGCTGCTTAAAGAGGCAATATTACACTCAGTACTTCACTTGTATAATTTATAATAAAACCAATATATCACTCAAGGTAATAACCTCGGTAGACTGAAATTGGATGAAGTATTATATAAAGGTTCTGGAAGTAAAGGTGGGATTTAAGACACAAAATTTCAGTTAGAAGGAATAAGTTCAAGAGATACATTGTATACCATGATGACTAAAGTTAGTAATATATTGTACACTTGAAAATTGTTAGGAGATTAGATTTTGAGTATTCTCAGTATTAAGAAATATTAAGTAATACCTAAATTACTTGCTTTATCCACTATAGGTATATACAGATAGATAGATAGAGATATAATCACAATATTGAACACTATAAATGTCATTTCAATGACCAATTTAAAAAATTTAAAATAGGGGAAGATATGATCAAAATACGTTATATTTATGTATGAAAATGTCACTATAAATCCATTATTGTATATAATTAATACATACTAATAAAAGATCAAAATTGAAACAAAAATTTAAAAGACATGGTATTCTGAAGCTCAGGTACCCTACTTCCTATTTAAGGACTTAGAGAAACTCTTAAATGTGTGCACAAATATATATATTTTTATGATATACATATATTAATGATATTGCTGTATGTTTTGAAATAAAACGTGGAAAACAATCAAATTGTTCAGGTTCTAAGGAAAATAACCATGCCTTATCCAAAGTATGGCATGTTATAGAGCATTTTAAAACGAATGAATTATTATCCACCAAAATGGCAAGTATAAAAAAAAGACAATCTAAATGTTGGCAAGATATGGAACAACTCAAACTTTCGTACATTGATGGTGGAAGGGAAATTGGAACCTCATGTCTGTCTGAGAAGACTGTGGTGGCGTCTACGGATGCTGACACTGTAATACAGGACACCTATAATACAGATGCTAGGTTGACACCATGGTTTCATATCCCACAACATACAAATTCTACTCCTAGGTATATAGATACAAATTATATGTAAAAGATAGGAACAATAATCTTCACAGCAATGCTTTTCCTAATATTCCAGAACAGGAAAACAACTTGATGTCCCAAAATAGAACAGATACAAACAACTGGTGGTGTATTAATACACTGGGAGGGATACTGGATAGCATTGAGGACAGGCACCTAACTACACACAGTAACAAGGAGGAAACTCATGAATTTACTACTGAGAAAAAAGAAGCCAGACACAAAAGACTACACTAAATGATTTCATTTATATAAAATTCAAAAAGAGACAAGACTAATTAATCTATGTTGTTGGTGATCAGAATATGGAGGGAGAGGGATAGTACCTATCAGGTAGCAAAATGATGGGGGACTTGGTAAATGTACTACTTCATGAGCTAAGTACTACTTGCATGAGCATATTGATTTTGTTAAAATTTATCAAGACATACATTTACAATTCTTACAGTTTTCTATATCTAAGTATTAATTTAATAATTGCTCAATTAAAAAACTAATCAGACTAAACCTATATTTGAAAAAATTACAGAGTCATAATGATCCAAAATGATTTCACATATAAATTTTAGCATCATAATAAAGTATAAGAATATAAGTAAACACTGTTCTACAGTAATTCTAGAGAAGGTAAAAGAAGCAGGATGAGAGAACATCATTTTTATTACATGTGTGATACTGTGTTTCTTAAAAGAATGAGATCTGAAAAAATAAAACAAAATGTTAACATATGTCAAATTTGGGCATGTGAGTGACTACGTATTTTCTGGACGCTTAGAATATATCAAAATGGAAATCATAAAGAAAGCTATCACTTTGGGTTCTACACTGAAGGGATATTTTAAAATTACATTTAGTGAAAAACATTCATAATCAATTTGCTCAGATCAGGGTAATACCTAATGATTTTTATAACATGTTATCTGAGAAGGCTGATGTTTGTTTTAAGTTGATTTTATATTTTAATACACTTAATGCTTTTAGACAAACCTAAAATACTCAGTGTACAGAAATAATAATACTTTGGTATTTACTAAACAAAACTAGTGTTTAAAATTGAACAATGCTAAAATCATTAAACATTTGCAGAGGTAAGTGGAAATAATAATTAGACTATGTACATGGAGAACACACATTTTCAAACTATCCTATAATATCTGACCCAACACCACTTTATTCCTCCTTTATGTCTTTACCCAGGACTATAGTAAAAATGTGGCACATGAGTAATAATGACTGTATAGGTAGAACTGTCAGCTCCACAAAACAACATTGTAAATGCATTCACTAAAAGAAAGTGACTAATTCCAGGAATACTCAGTCCCTTGTCCCAGATAACACTTTGCATCATTAACTTGGAAATGGGCTCAAAGGGTAACTAACTGATCCTTCAAATAGATTTGGAGGTTAACATGCATCTTATCTTTAAAACCTGAAAAGATGTAGGAAACATGCAAGTTTTGACTCGTTTCCCATATAAAAGTATAACAATCCGTTAAAACCAAGGGTTGGTTTAAACTTTTATTATAAATACTTAGCTCGATGGATTTCATCCTTACATTTAAACTTTCTTTTTCTATGTTACAACTCTCCCTTTGGTATCTGAGAGCAACCACTTAATTAAGATTTGAATATTATTCAGCAGTCGCAAGGCACAAATTCAGAAAATATATTTGGCAAGATATACAGGCTACTTTCTTAGTATAATAATAGTGGTTTTTGCTAGAAAACCTACATCATTAAAAGAGAACTGCAATATTATACCCCACTTTGTTGAATTATTCTTCCACAAAGACCCAAATCAGTTATGAACAGCTGTACAAAATTCCTTAAGAAACTGGTGCTTTGCTATTTAGTGAAAACTGAATCACAAGAACTTTTTTTTAAAGAAAGATTCAACTCCCACATTTCATTTTTTTCCTGTCAAAACTGACACTTTTCAAGCATTTAATAAATAAATAATCTTGTTCCCTACATTCCCATATATCTTTTCAAGTTGACCAGTGTGCATCTTTTTGAACTCTAATCAAGATATAGTATTGTGTCATTCTCTGAATTACATATTAAAGAAAAATCTATTCAATTCCTTCTGGGAATTTGTTTTTTAAAAAAACATAAATATCCCTCAGATCTTCTTTTAAAGACAGGTTAATAAAAAGTTACAGAAAAACCAGGAAACAAAGAAACAGAAAGTTTTAAAATATTTCCATAGGGTGATAGGATCCATATTTCCTGAATTCCAGAACTATATCATTTCCAGAAGAATTCTGTGCTTCAGAACTTAACAAATACAATAAATTGCTATATTAAATATTGCATATTACCGTATAAATTACTTGACAGGGACATAAAAATACATATATGTATAAACATACATACATATAAACACACATTTAATCATTTATTTATATATGCATACCTGAATTTATATAGAGAGTGAAGAGCAAGACAGATAGCACTACCATTCAATAGCATTCAATTCAATGCTATGTATCAGTCAAATTTTTATATTTGATTATTTAACTTTTACATGAAACTATAAATTACTACTATCATTTTTATAACGTGCAAAACTTACCCAAAATTAATACAAATTGTAAGGGGCAGAGCAAATATTTGAACCCAGTGCTGTCAAATGTGTAATGGGGTTCTTCCTCCATAGTATGCTTAAAATACATCTTAGATAGACTACAAGCATTGCTTTATGCCTGCTTAACGTAGAAAAAAAATTCATCCTGGCACTAGGAAGGAATATAGCTAGTTTGTGAAACAAAATCTGATTTTATTCCCAAAATTTCAATATGGCAAAGGAAAAGTTGCTGCAAAGATAATTCTTAGTTGAATATGTTCAAAATGTAATTCCTTGGTAATCTGGGCTTCAGCCAACCGAAATCAAAATCATAGATATTTTACCAATGCCAAGTTTTCAGAGAAACAACAAAAAATGCAATAGCAACAGATGCATTCTCTCTAGACATTTGTGTTGAGCCTAGCTATCTCCAAAGCCTGAAGAAAAGGGAGATTTTTATATTTCATTTTTATGAATAATAAATTCCTGGTTTCTCTTAATGTCATCCAACTAAGTAAGAGACCATGCTCACTCCTTGAAAAATGAACCAGTTAAAACTATTGAGAATGAAATAAAAATTAGGGAAGAAAAAAAAAGGAATGAAATGCAAAAGAAGAAAGGAAAGAAAAAGAAAATAGGGACCAGAGAGAAGCCCATATCTAGTCCTCTTTTTAAATTGAAGTTATAATTGTATTTTAAAAATTTCTGTTCAAAGAAAAAATACAGAGAGCATCTTTTTTTCATTTATTTTACATTATATGAACATAAAATTAACAAAATTAAGTCACACTTCAATGGAAGTTTTTCTGAGGATGACAGACAACTTCACGGAGTATATAAAAAAGAAAAACTAAGAACAACTCAATACAGATGAAGAGTTTAGTACTATGGAATACATGTTTTTACAGTAGATGTAATAAATGTCTATTTTTAAATCTGAAAATGAAATATTTGTCTTAAAATAAAGTTGAGTTCATTCTAGGTGAATAAATCAGCAAAGAAGTTTCTAAATACAAGCAAGTATAGAAGTGTTCCTTTACAGACGTTAGCACCTTCCCTAAATGAAATACATTGCTTTGTAATATCACAAAATACTAATTTTAAAATTCTATCTTTTTAATTTTGAATACTCAGAATTGACAAATTAAATTCAAAATTATCTTAACTTTTTTGTCAGAATTCTGCTTAAAAGTATCATTGAGATTTGCCTTTTTACCATTAGACATGCAAGGAAGCATTCAAAATAAAGATGCAGAGCCCAAAGATTTATTTTCTTTTTGAAATTAATGAACTGTATTTTAGAGCAATTTTAATAAAAAAATTGAACAGAAGGTGTACTTTGTGTATCCACCCTCCTCCATCATACAAATCACAACATATGCACACATTCTCCACTGTTATGCTATATTACTGTGGTGAACTCGCTATCATTATAAACCTATATTGATCTATTATCATTAATTAAAGCCCAGCATTTGTAATATAATTCAATCTTTGTTTTGTACAATTTCAAAGTTTTTCATTACATAATTCCATGTATCTACAATTACATGCATACAGAATTGATTCAGTAACTTAAAAATTCTCTGCTCTCTCCCTAGCCAACTCTCCCCTCCCTGCACCCTTGACAACCACTGATCCATTTTACTGTCCCCATATTCTTTCATTTTTCCAGAATCTTACACAATTGGAACCATACTATATGTAGCCTTCAGTATACAGTTAAGGATCCTCCATGCCCTTTTGTGGCTTGATAGCTCATTTCTTTATATTATTGAATAATATTCCATTCTCTGGCTGTATCATACTTCATTTAACTATTCACCTACTGAATGATATTTGGGTTGTTTAACCAAGTCAACATGGTCAAATCTGCTACAGAGAAGGCTGGAGATGCAGCAGCCTCAAGCATGTAGTTAATACGTGTGAGGCCCTGGGTTCAATCACCATGAAAATCAAAACAAAACAGAAGTTTGCTATAACTTTTTTTTTGTGCAAGTTTTCGTGGACATTATTCCACTGAGTAAACACTCTGCAGTGCAATTGCTGAATCATATCACAAGATTATGTTTAACTTTGTAAGAAACTGCCAAACTGTCTTCCAAAATAGCTGGATGGTTCTGCATTCCTACCATCAACGAGTGAAATCCCATTGTTCCTTATCCTCACCATCATTTGGTATTATCATGTTTTGGATTTCAACCATTCCAAGACATCTATAGTAGTACTGTGTTTTAGTTTGTAATTCCCTTAATGACACACAATACTGAGCATCTTTTCACAGACCTATCACTTGTAGATCTTATTTGGTAAGGTGTTTGTTTAGAGTTCTTTTCCATTGCTCAGTAAGTCCCCAACCTAGGAACAATGGAGTCGTGAACTCTCACACTTAGGAGCAAACCTCAACCTTGAATTGTGAACATTTGTAAATGTGAACAACTTGCAGAAGTAACTCATTTGTCCACCATACACTGTCAGAGTTGTGCTGCTGTGTACTAACTCTATAGTGTGACAGTGTGCAGTATTTGTGTGTGTGTTTGGTTTTTTTATGCTTCACATTGTATATTTGTATCAAAGGTGTGTAAGACTCACTTTGTCAGACTTAAGAATGAATACAACTTCTGAACGTTCTTCTGGAACAGCACTCGTTTATAAGTGGAGGAGTTAGTGTGTATTTTCTGATTATTGAACTTAGTTCTTTGCATATTTTGGGTACAAGTCCTATATCAGATATATGTTTATGGATGCTTTTTCCTAGTATATGGCTTATCTTTGCTTTCTCTTAAGAGTGGCATTCTCAGAGTCCATCGTTTTTCCATTTTAATGAAGTCCTACTCATTAATTTTCTTCTTTCATGGATCATGCTTTTGGTTTTATACCTAAATATCATTAACAAACCAACGTCACTTAAATCTTTCTCTGTTTAGTTCCAGTTTTACACTTAATTCTGTGATCCAATTAGAGTCCGTTTTGTGAAAGTTAAAATGAATGTGTCTAGATCCTTTTTTCTTTTTTTTCTTTTCTTTTTTAATAAAATGTGGATGTCCAGTTGTTCCGTATGGTTGAAAAGACTATCCTTTTTACATTAAGTTGCCCTTCCTTCTTTGTCAAAGGTAGCTGACTATTGTGTGGGTCTGTTTCAGAGCCATCCATTCTGTTCCAATGATCTATTTCTCTATTCTTTCAATAATGCCATGTTGTCTTGATTACTACAGCTGTATATTAGGTCTTGAACTGTGGGAGTGTCTGTACTCTGACTTTATTCCTCTTCTTTAATATTCGTGCAATATTCTGGGTCTTTCACCTTTCCATACAAACTGAAAAAATCAGTTTGTCAGTCTTCACAAAATAAATTGCTAGAATCCTGACTGAGATGGTGTTGAATTAATACATAAAATTAGGAAGAACTGACATTTTAGCAATTTTTAGTCTGTGAACACAGAATATCTCTGTTTATTTAGATCTTTGGTTTTCTTTCATATTTTATTGTTTTCCTAATAATGGTCTTGTATAGATTTCCTTAGACTTATACCAAAGTATTTTTCCTTTTTGGAGTTAAGATAAATGGTATTGTGTTATTAATTTCAATTCTTACTTGTTGGCTAAAGGTATAAGGAAGGCAATTGATTTTTGTATATTAATCTTGTGCTCTGCAATTTTTCAATAGTCCCTTAACATTCTGAGGGGTTTTGTTGTTATTGTTTGTTCCTTGAGATTTTCTGCATGATAATTATGACCTCTGTGAACAGTTTTATTTCTTCTTCCCAATCTGAATGCTTTTTATTTCCTTTCTTCTCTTTATGCCTTAGCTAGAACTTCCAGTATAATGTCAAATAGAATTGGTGAGGGGACATCCTTATCTTGTACCTGATCTTAGCAAGGAAGCATTTAGTTTTTCACAAATGGTTGAACATAAATCAAACATTCATGCAACCACCAGCCAGATGAACAAACAGAACGTTTCCAGTACATCAGAGGCTCCTGAAGTCCCCACCTCAACTTACCACCTAAATGTAATTCAATTATTATCCTATTCTTCATTGTAATTTCAGTTCATCCATAAATATGATAGTCTAATGCTGGAATTTCATGTAAAAATCACAAAACGTTGTTCTGTTGTGTCTGGTTTTTTTCACTGAACATTATGTTTCTGAGAGCCATGCACATTATGGTTGCTATGCTTTGTTCATTTTCATTTCTGTCAAGGCGATGATCAATAAAATTTTTCTGTGAATGACATTATTTTCCATTCCTTCTACAACTACACACCAATAAATGGAATGTCACTACTAACCTGCCAAATTTAAATAAGATTTTAAAGTTTCATCATACATTTTAATAATAAAAATTAAAATTTTAAGTAAAGGACAACCATTTTACATCAATGAAAAGAACTATAGTTTTTTTTCAAGGTGTCCCTATCTGGCCAATGACAAAAATTTGAACATTTAGGTCCAATATCAAAAAACATCATTTCCGGTAAATACACAGTTTGTCCTAAGTTACAGTTGCAGGTAGTCAGGACTGAACATAGTTTTTAGTGGTCTTATCAGAATGTTCTACATAAAAGTATTAAACTTTAACCTAGATCATATGGAGATTTCTCACCATAGACCACTCTGACCACTCTATCAATATGAATGTCACATTCAAACCTGTGAAGACTCATGTGTTGATTTTGAAAAAAGATGGAATACATGATTTGATATGTTCAATTGTAAAATTTCTTCATTTTCTACTACCTAATTTGGCCTTTTAAATATCAAAGCAACACTCTATCATTGAGTTCTTTCATCAAGGAATAAAAAGGCTATCAATTATTAAGGAAAAGTCAAAATCTTGGCAGTTCACCCAGTAATGTCACAAAACAAGTGTCTTATAAGGATGACACACTAGGTAACATTCCAAATAAAAGTGAAAAAGAACAAATTATTGTTTTACAAATAATTTCCCCAAATACGTACTGGCTTCAATTATCATTCTATGTACCAGTGTCTGAACACTAATTGAATTTGTGTTTCTGTACACTCATTAACACATTTTTTAAAGTTTTTCTTAACAGGGAATAGTGTTCAAGGATGCTGATCCCTCAAAATTGATATATTATTTAGTAAATTATGAATACAACTCAGTCAAATTCAGTTTCTCTACAAAAATTTAAAACAGAACTTAATGTCTCTCTTACTGGGTGGTAGGCATCAACAGACATAATAAGATAGACTTATTCTCAGATTTAAGAAACATAAAAAGAAAACAACCAAAGTTTAAAGGGAAAAGATCATTGTAGCACTATGGTAGATATTATTTCAAATGAAATTATCGTCTTTTCATCAGAATACCATCAAAATTCTTAATACTTCTCTACCAAAAATCACAAGTGAAATTGATCCATTCTGCATTAAATATTATTCTAAAGTATTACCTTATATCATTAGCTTGTAAATGTTATAATGTGAATCAGAATGTACAAGTCAGTAATCTGAACAATTGTGTATTTTGTAGAGAAAGAAATCCAAACTGTTTTGCTAACAATATTTTCCACTAATCCCTGGGGGGGGAGGGGAGCAAGCAACGCCCAAAAAACAGAAAGATAGAAAACACAGAGTAATGATAACTTAGACTTTAATTCACTATCTCAGGATTGAGGAATCTTATTCTTTGTCTTACAATACTCCTTTTTCCAAGATATGCTTCTACTTCCAGAATAAGTCAGGACAAAGCTTCAACACACTTCCATTATTTGTTTGATTTAGGGGAAAGTTACACTTTTAATCATTATTAGAAACTGCGACAAACTTTTTCTCTTACTGTGCTGGGAGGTGGGAGATTTCCATTATTTTTTGGATCTAAGGTGATCAGAAAAATAGGAATTGCCTTGTTAAACATCGTAATAAACAAATCTAGTACTTTAACACCATGAAAAGAAACCCATATCTATATTCCTTTTTATTTTTTATGGCAAAGCAGCATAGCAAGAAAAAATTAATATTCAAAATCCAAATTACTACAAAAGCCTACTCAAGTGTATTTTTAAAAGATTTTAACACAATTTCGCAAATCCATGAGTTTGAATGGACTGGCAGAGACAATTAGGTATCAAATATTTTTACTCATTCATTTTAATGTCTTAGGGCTAAAGAATTACAGGATGATTAGAAAAGTGTGGAAGAAAATCCTTTTTTTAAAAAAAATTAATGGAATAATAAAAAGAAATGATTTCAGCAGCATGAAACAGATCAGGGTCCATAACACAGCAAGAAACCTGAAGAATTTTAAACATGGTACCACAGTTAGAAAACTGCTGTTCAAACAAGGTACACTGGGAAAACTGAAGTACATTACTTGGCTGTGCTTTAAATCAAGTTTCTCCTTAATTCTCTAACAAATCTATTAGATGTTAAAATGCACCATATCCTACCTTTCTTTACAAGGACACAGAAATGTGGTGTATGAGCATCGTACTTTGGTGGTACAAGCATTCATAAGTTTGGGGCTGGTGAGATGGCTCAGCGGCGTAAGTGCCTGCCTTGCAAGCGCGAGGGCCCGAGTTCGACTCCCGGAACCCACATACGAAAAAAGGGCCGGTGATATCGCTCAGTGGCATGGGTGCCTGCTGGCGCACGAGGTCCTGAGGTCGACCCCCAGTACCCACAAAAAAAAAATTCATAAGTTTAAGAGAATTAAATCTATTATATATTTTATCAAAACGTAGGTTTCTAATAGTGGGTAATTTTCTGCCTTACTAAAATTAAGGATTAAGATTAATGTCCTTAACTTGTGACATACCCCAGATATTGCCATGTCTTATCTTAAAATCACTTATACTATCTTACTAAGTTATAATTTATAATTCAGAGGGAAATATTTAGAGCAAAGCTGGAAATAAAATACAGGTATTTGGGATTTGAAATGTGCATAACACTTTAAACTCAGTTTGTGCTCAGCAAATGTGAATGTTACACTAATGGTCATTATTTTTTAAGATAATGTGGAAAAAAGTAAACAAATACAGTGAATCAATATCAGAATAACCAAATACAAAAACTAAAATATATGTGGGGAAAAGATCACATCTCTAAATCATTTATCTGATCATGATTGTTTATTTGGTGAACCCTTCTGTTTTTAACCAATGTAAGCAGTATTTGCAATCATTTACCTGACATAACCCAAAATTATTTCAAGATGTAACAAAAACAAATTTGATTATTAAAAACAAAAGCTATTGAGAGACAATCTTGATTCAAGATTAAATTTAGGAGCTAAAGAAACTCTTCTGATTTGTTTTTCAAAGGCTCCATCTTGGCCTAATTTGAAAGCTCTACCACTAAAATTTATCAACATTCATTTTCTATATGAATATTTCCATATGGCCGCTCAAACACAGGTAGTTTTCCTTTAGTTCCTAGAACAGAGAAATGGTTTTGCAGTGCTTTGGGTCAGTGCAGATCAATGCACATTCCTTTAGGGAAGCCTTTTGAACTAAAGGATGAATGATTGACATCAGTAACAAATACTTTTTGTTGTCCTGGACTGATGTGTCATTTATAGTAATACCTATGCTAATTAATACCATCCATATCTACTAGATGTGTCAGAGGAATATGGCAGACTCTTCTCAGGGTACAGCTTGAGTGTGGTTAAAATTATATTTAGATATGGAAATGCATTCCTTTGTGATAAAGAACCAAAGGGCACACACACACACATTCTATGACAGAAAAGAAGCCCACTTATAAGTACATGTAGCTATATCTTGTCTTTTCCCTTGATAAAACTTTGTTTAGAGAAGCAAACTTTCTTTAAAAATTCCAATGTAGTATAATCTTAACCCTAAAGTATATAACTCACAATGTACTAAATACTAGCCAAGACTACACGTTATTGATAATAGATTATTATCATGTTGCTTCATCACATTGCATTGAAATTTTATTGTCAGACAATTGCAACTACATTGGTCGCTCATTAACCGTTGGGTCTAAGTATTAATCACGTTTATTTCACTGTGCCCTAGGACACAGCTTAGTATGTAGTGTATATCATTTTCTAAAATAAGAATTAAGATCAGTTAAGGTTATCAAAACTATGCGTATTTGCCAGTGCATTTATTACACACAAAGAAACAATTATTAATGTTAAAAACTAACACAAGTGATTAACAGACAAACCAATAAAGACCTCATCTTATTACGTTGAGCATTCATCCTGGATTGCCTAGGATGGATGTGGCTTACACTTATTGTAACTATTACTACTCATCCCTTTCCCTCTCAGATGTTTCCCTGGTTGGATGATAACATTTTATGTACTCATCCAAAATATTACTAATGTATCATTCATGTATTATTTGAATATTCCTTTATATAAATAAAGGTAATTCGGGGTTTGTTGTTGTTGCATTTCATAATTATGGTACATGACAAAAATATTTGGGGGGATTAGAAAATGAAAATTCCATTCTTTAAACACTAGCACAATCACATAGATTGTCCAAATATTTATTAAATTCTACACTCTTGAAGCTAAACATTTTGTCATTAGCATAGGAAACATCTCCTAGCTGAAAAACCAAATATGATTTCTTAATTCTCAGTTTGCTTAACTTCTCCACTTCGTTTAGACTACTATTTATTCTTTCCTCACTGAAAATCTTTTGGTTTGCGTGGCAACCCTCCTTTCTGATCCCTCTCTTATCTCAAAGAACAACTTCCTTCACACATGGGCCTCTTCAGCCTCAGTGTTCCCAAGCTGTCATTCTACTCCTTTCCTTTTCTTAATTTGTAAATATTTCTTGTATCTACTTGTTGCAAATGATTCCTGTTATGGTTTGGAGCTTAAATGTTCCCCCAAAGTGCATATGCTGAAAACCTGGTCATCAACCTGTGCTGCTACTGGGAACTGGTACAACCTTTAGGAGCTGAGGTCTAGTGGAAGGAATTTAGATGACTGGGATTGTGCTCTGTGAAGGGGGAGATACACTGAGACCTCAGTTATTTCCCTGTCCCTGTCCCTGTCCCTCTTCCTCTCCTCTCCTCTCCATCTCTCCCCTCTCAAGCTCCTATGACTTGTACTTTTAGCATTATGTTTGGCCTTGCCTCAGGCCACAAGTAAGGGGGGTGGGGAGATGACTCTGGTCAGAAATTATGAACCAAAATACTTTCTCCCTTTAAATTGTTCCTCTCAAATATTTTGTCACAGCAACATAAACCTGACTAACACATTCCCAAATGAATATATATAGTACATACCTCTTCTGACCTGCGGGTTTAAAATACCTGCCGGATATAAAAACTCCCATCTGCACCTTTGCCCTTAACTCCGTAACACAATCTAAGCACTTGTTTTCTGAAATATAAATCTGGTAGTGCTCTACCCTGACCAGATATGGAAGGAAGAAACTCTGCAGAGGATTCAAAGGCAATGGAAGACAACAGAGGGAACCCAAAGCCACTAGAATCAGAAGCAATCTGTTCCTGATCTCTCAATTTTAATACCAACCTGTTTCACTCCCACCCCCCGCAAAAAAAAAAAAAAAAAAAACGTATCTTAGGCTGGGAGTATAATTCAGTAGTACACTGCTCACCTAGCATGCACAAGGACCTGGATTTCATCTCCAGCACTGCAAGAAATAAAATAAAATTTAAAAAATGTTTCATGTAGTGGTTGGGTTTCAAGTGAATGTCACTAGAAATAATAATATGATAAATATCAAATACATCATGAGGGTCACAAAATAAATACCCCAAAATAAAATTATACATCAGACACAGTATAAGGTAAAAGAAAGTGAAGGTGCTGTGTGGTAAAGTTTTTTAACGCCCATCAGATTATTGCCATTTCTGCTTGCAGGAATGCAGGTTTAGTCTTGACAAATCTAATTTTCAAGAAAAGCTGGAAAATCAAGTGTGTGTGTGTGTGTGTGTGTGTGTGTGTGTGGGTGTGGGTGTGGGTGGGTGTGGGTGTGTGCGTTCATGTGTATGTGACAGAAAGAAAGGAGAAACATCTAATTTTTAGGATTTAACAACTAATTTCTTATTTTAAAACAATAAACACCAATAAATAACACTGAAAGTTTTATAGAGGATATAGATCACCTATTTTAACATCAGGAGTAAGGTACTGAACTAGCCTGTTACCTAAAAACTATATAACATGATTTCTAAAGGAAAGTTTGTTTTGAGTTCTGAACAATCAGTAAGAACAATTTGTTAGACAATCCATTTACATTTTGAGAAATATTTGCTATTTAATTTCATTTCCCACAGATAGTAACTTCAATTTTCGATCTGCTCTTGCTCAGCTCTTTACTTTCTACTGTTTCTTTAAACATCTACACTTGTGTATTCTGCTTATAAGTCTTACTCAAATTAATAATATTTTATATAGCTGCAGAATTTACTCTGAAGCCTTCTTTTTACTCAAGAACGTTCAAGTTGTCTTAAATATATACCAATGAATACCAGGTGTCTCTACAAGCATCTTTTTAAAAAGTCTCTCTCTTCCACCTAGTAATGTTAATCTTTTCCCTATTACTCACCCCTCACACCCACCAAACAACTTCAAACATCTTATTATTTTAAGAATACACCAAAAATAACAAGGTTTTCCAAACATGTTTTTCATAGTCTGTTAAACCTGCATAGTGTAAGGAGGGAAGCACATTAATTCCCAAATTGAATATATTCAACTTAATAACTTACAACTATTTCTCTGCAACTTTTCTTCTGAATGCATCATTTAGAGTTAAAGAATGAAAAATTTCTCAATGCCTACCAAATAAAATAAAAATTTTAAGTCTAAAACCAAAAGCCCTTCATTCTTAGAATCAAATTTGCCTCTATTTACTGTGTTCCAACAATCTGTAGATTCTAAAATAAAACTGAATTATTTTATATTAACTTTTATAAGCATTTGAAGTCTCAATTTGCCCTACCTAGAATATCTTCTTTTTTCTCAAATTCTATTTCTCTAAATCTTACCATACTTTTCAATCCTCAATTCAATTACCATTACCTCCATGTGAATCACTCACTTTTTCTTCTAGCCTAAAGTATCAATGCGTATAGTATTCTCTCTGTAGCTCCTTTTTAAAACTGCACACTTAATTTACTGATTTACTATGTAGTACATTCTCACATTTCTCACATGTAATTAAAAACCATTTAAAAATACAGAATATGCCATATTCATCTCTGTCTTTTTTTTTAAATCCCAGCTCATTGTAGAAAGTATTAAACCATTTGACAAGAAAAGGCAAGCAAGGTTGAAGGAGAGGTATGGTGTTAACTCAAAGACAGGTTCAATTTTTCCTACTCTTTCATATTGACCAATTGCAGAAAACAATTTTCACTATTATTTTCAGTTCTAAATAAAATAACAAATATTTAATTCTGTAGGCAACATTATACAAAGTATACTGAGGCAGTCAAATTAAACTCTTGGGTTTAGTAACTACTCTGAAGTTCTGAACTAACATTAATATTTGAAACCCAAAACAAAAATATAGACTATTTTTGGTGAAAAATCATGTATAATTATGTCATGATTCATTTTAAAAATGATATGATAAATTCCTTATAAGGACTGCTACAGTAAATCTGTGTATCTTACAGAAACTAATGTAAAAACAGCACCCCCAGCATAAATGGGTCACTCAAACAGTTATGCAGAGTTAGAAAGAAAATAATTTCCCAAATTTTCATTGTATTAGCAATACATTTTTAAAAAAATAGAATATTTCATGTGTTATTTTAGAGAAGAAAATTTATCTACATAAACCTACATAAATATCTGACATAATGTGAATTGTCCATGAATGACCTGGATTTTCTAAATAGGAAGATACTGTGAGGCTCGGGCTCAATTCCCACAATTTGAAGAAGAGAATCACAATTTACAGGAGAAAATAGTTTACTCAAGATCTCGGAATGTGTAAGAGGCAGCAATGGGATCTGAGCTCAGGATAATTGTCCTAAATTCACTAGCCTTTCCTTTCAAAAGTAATGTAATCCAAATTTACTAAAAATTTAGTTAATATATAAATATGTATATATACTATTTAGTGTCTCTGAAATATTTCAAAATAATATCCATTAAACAACATACTTGATCAACATTAGAAAATACTAATATTCTTTGTACGTGTTGATGTAACACGTAAGTTCATATAAAGCATTTTTCACTCATTTATTATACCTGTTTATAGCTTTAAAATTACATAAGTTTATCATCACTCATAATCATCCATCCTAAAAGAGTACGACCAATACTCAGCATCAAAATATTCATCCTCAAAGGATATCTACTTATTTGTGCATTATTTGTGAATAGTTGATGGTTGTGTAGTAGCTTATTTATAAAGTGGAAAAATTCTCACAGTAAACAGGCAAAAGGGGGAGGGAAAACACATTACCTTATCTATATTGCCCCGACAATTGAATTTGGACAACAGTATTTTCTAAATGTATCCTATTCAGGACTGGATATGTAATTACCTTCAGTTCATAGTCTAGACATTAATGCTTTCATAGTATTTAAGACTCCTTGTAACATGCTTGCAGCTTTAAGTAAGCAAGGCTAAATCTTGACCAGATAAATTAGCAAAGAATGCAATAAAAGCTGCAATAAAAGAACTTTATCCTACAAACCTTCAAGTTGCTGCTAAATGAGATTTCTTTGAAATGCAGATCAGTTGAACTAGATTAGTGAATTTTAGCTCCTGTCAACATCATAACAAAATACAAATACAATTGTTCACTGGTCTTATCTCCATGCTTCCATCTGCTGCCTTGTTATTTACTTTCCTTGATTTACTATGCAGATCTAAATAAGGCACATCAAGGAGGGCTTACAACACAATGGCTTCTTAAGCTTTACATCAAGGTATTTGAAACTGAAGCCAGGAAAGGGCTGCCATCAAAGACATATCTCTAATGAACTTCCATATCACAGAAGGTTTGGTATTTAATACTGCTGTGAAAAGAAAGAGCTACAAATCAGAATGGCCTATGAAAGAAAATGCCTACAAATCTTGATGAGATTAGCACCTCTGAGAATTAATATCCCAATAAAAATGATGTCTGGTACCTTGAAGAGTTAACTTCCAACCTTTGCAAATATAATGCACTATGTCAAGAGCAGGGAAATAATTTGACAAGGTTAAAAGGTCATGGAAGAATATTTAATCCTCCCATGCTAGAAAATGATACTTTTCAGCCCGCTCATAATAAATCTATGTCAGGATAAACACTTGAACATAAATAATGCAATTAACAGATTTTTAACTTTACTTTCTATGTCATAATGCATTTTGTACTATTTTTCAAAGAAATTAAGAACAATTTCACAATACTATAATGTAATCTACAATGACAGCACCCAACTCTTGTTCCTCAAATCTAGCATTTTCCTTTTCTTTCTGCACAGCAATCCATGGCAACACGAAGTAAAATCTCTTGTCATTGTGCAAATGCTGAGGTGCCATTTTTATTATATGCCACTACCTTTTTAAGAGATATGATAGATAGGAACAAAATTCCCTTCCACCTTTTCTTCCCCCTAATTTTGTTTTCCCATTTTTATTTCTAATATGCCAAAGTTGAACAAAACAATTCACAAACTAACGTGAAAGTTTCCAGCAAACTCTGCCTGCATTACTATTTGACAATTTCTTCCCCATAAGCAATAAGTTCTATAAACAAATGATAACTTTTTTTCCTAAAGAAAACATTTCAATCATTTATGTCATTCTATAGCAAGAGAAGATCCCACGAGCATGTTCTGTTCCATGGATCAATCAGTTCCAAAACAAAGTAGACATATTGTCGACTCCAGTGCCTGCGAATCCTGCTGCAGGCTCATCAGATGATGAAAACTGAGGTATGCGGTGTATAGGGGCCCCACATGGCATTCAGTAGCTTCTGGGCATGTCAAACTTCACACCTACCCTACAGTCAGTGACAGCATACACCTTCCCTTCCTTGCCTCCAAACATAAACTTGCCTCTCTAGCCTCCCTTCGAATTGCAGGCAGTCTTTCAGAAAGAAAGCCCCAAAAAGAAACAACCTCTTAGGATATACAACAGAAGACATCCTTGTCTTTTTCCTGGATTGCATTTCATGTAGGCGATGTTCCAGATTTATTTACAACCACGAGAGACTGCTACCTCTTGTTTAATGAAATGACAAAACAACAGATTTGCATATACACAAGCAGGTGCTGTAAAAGGTTTGACTACTCTTGACCTAAGCATGTAAGAGAAGTTGATCTGCAACAGCTGTCTCAAAGGGATTGGGGCTCTGATGGGCAGTCAAAAATTTCACCATCTGTAGAAGTGTGTGTTCAAAATGCCAATCTGAATTTGAAACTGATGGACAGCTCTTCCCTCATCTTTATCTACATGCTGAAGTCCCAATATTGGGCTATTTTGCCTATCAGTCCTAGATAAGAATACTGAAATAGGAATGGTGACATGTAAAAATGATGTGTACGATCGTTCATTTCAAGGCAATTCTTTTCTCCATTCTAAGGTACTGTTAAAGTACAAAATAATGAATTTTAATCACAGTCCTGCTTCATTCAATGACATTTTCACAGTATTCATAATTCTAATTGCTGGGATAATCATCAAAATTACTATGTTGGTCTATTTGTGTTACTTTACCTGTTTTCCTTAAATATTTTTATATTCATGTTACAGTTTTAGATGTTAAAAAATATTGAAATCATATGCATAATTTTCTACATTTCTTTTCGCTTCAATTTGGACCAGTACATCTTTCTACTAAGATCACAATTTCCTTCAAGATAAGAGGCTACATTTTCCCTTCCACACTAAAGTAAAGAATCTGAGTCTGAACATGACCCCTCTGAAAAGAAGAGTTTGTTTTTCAGTTGTGTTTGCAGAAGGTAGCACCATATGCCACAAGCTCCAAGTTAGATGCTCTTTCTACGGTCTAATTTGCTTGTCAAAATGTGTTACAATCAGAAATCTACACTATCTTGATCAACTTGGTGTTGCATAAAATAAAACAAACTATTTTTTCATCACTTACTGAAGAAATAACAACTTAAGCTTTTATAAATGTAAAAGGTTGACAAAGTTCAAATAATCTTTAAACTCTAACTAAAGGAAACTGGCATCACATAACTGAATACAGAAAATAATGTATATATGCACTCACACACATACACACTAGTACATAAGTCTAAATTAGTTCTCTATAATTAAAACCAAAACTCTTGTCTCCTTTTCGAATGAACAGAAGCACCACATAAGTGCCAAATTTTCAAGCCAACTTAAAAATAAATAAAAACAACTTAAACAGGTTTCACAAAAATTAAATTTAAATCAAATCAAAATTTATTATTAAAATTAATTTTTCCAATTTGTTTGAAATACATCCAATTATTCTCAATGTTACTGCAATCCCAGCTGTATATTTTTGAAATTTTGTTTGGCCTCTAGGAGTGTTAAAATTTTGCTACAACAATATTCTTTTGTTTGTTTACAGTTTTGCTTGCCTATTTGTTTTTTCATGATGGGGAGAAGGTACCTGACCATGAAAAGGAGGAAGGAAAGCCTATATCTGCAGGGAATTGGCTTAAAATTTTCCTTTTTTTCCCCTTTTGTTTCATTACATAAACACTTGAGAATTAATTATTATTTTGAGAGTGGGGGGGGAAGCAAGGATATGGACCGGTGAGATGGCTCAGTGGCATAAGTGCTTGCCTGGCAAGCGTGAGGTCCTGAGTTCGACTCCCGGAACCCACATACAAAAAAAGGGCCGGTGATATCGCTCAGTGGCACAGGCGCCTGCTGGCGCGCGAGGTCCTGAGGTCGACCCCCCGGTACCCACACACACACACACACAAAAAGCAAGGATTTTCAGTGGCTGTTCCTAACAACTGAGATGAGACATCATTATGACCCCTTCAAAGTGTTTCCAAATTTCTTAAAACTAAAATAATTTACTCAATAGGTTGTAACTGCCTTTTCTGAGCTACGATAATCCATCATGTGAATAAATATTTAGACAGTATTTTAAATGTGTACAATGTACTTGAGGGAATGCCACAGTTTCAGGCTGTCATGTAAATACAATCTGATCAAAAACATTCTGCTGTACAATAAAAGCCAAGCTAGAAACACAATAGCTCAGCCAAAGAGAGAAAAATGATATATAAGAAAACTACAACAGTGGAAAATGACCACCAGTGATATAAACAATTTTTTAAAATTCTTAAAGTTTTTAAAAATTTTTTATGTATACATAATATAAAAAGCACATACCTATTTTAAATAGATATTAACAATATTTCCTAAAATACTACCATTTATGAACAAAGATATCTATCTTCTTTTTGTGTGTGTAGGTACTGGTGGTCGAACTCAGGACTTTGCACACCAGCAGGCACCCGTGCCGCTGAGCGATATCACCGGCCCTTTCTTCGTATGTGGGTACCGGGAGTCGAACTCAGGACCTCACGCTTGCCAGGCAGGCGCTTATGGTGCTGAGCCACCTCACCAGCCCAAGATATCTATTTAATAAGCAATGCTATGCTGCAGAAAAAATAATGAATAGCACTGTACGTAATGACAGACGGCGATTTCCAAGGTATTCCTTTAAGTGAATAAAGCAGGATACATCAGAGTATATGTTAATCACCATTTGTAAAAATTTTTCCTATAAAGATATACATATATACATATATATAGGCACATAGGTAGAATCTAGCATCAGTTTCTATGTGGCATACTGGGACTAGTGGGCTGCCAGCTTCGCTGGGACACACACTTCATTTCTGGGTGCTAAAGAGAGACTCAGCAACATGACAGGTATAAGTTTTTAAAATGAAAATAAGACAAATTTATCATTTAAAGTTTATCAATGGAAAGTGGAAACTTATTATGAGATCTAATCAAGAGTTTTGCAATTTATAATCTTTACAAATTAATTCTTCTAGAAAATCTTACTGTAAACAAAATGTCACTCATATAATTCCTTAATATTTCTAATTAAAACTGCTACTGATGGTAAGTAAATTTTTTAGTGTGTAGATAGAGTCTTCAAGGTTTCATTATTTGCACTTTTCACCAACCATGATATCTTATTATCTCCTTATTTAAAAAATATTAAATGAAATTACTTTCTTGACTCAAGATAAAAACACTGATATTAAGTCAAATTTCATCCATGACTGCAAGATTTTGTTTTTATTTATTTATTTATTTATTTATTTATTTATTTATTTATTTTTATGTGGGTGCCGGGAGTCAAACTCAGGACCTCGCACCTGCCAGCAGGTGCTTGTGCCACTGAGCAATATCACTGGCCCTTTTTCTCCTTTATGTGAATACCGGGAGTTGAACTCAGGACCTTGCGCTTGCCAGGCAGGCGCTTGTGCCACTGAGCCATATCACCGGCCCTCTTTTTATTTATTTTTAACGCATGTGTTAAAGCATTTAAATCAAGAAGTTTCAGATGGTATTCACTTGTATTTGATTGAGAAAGACAGAAAATATTATTTCATTAGTTTAAGATACAATTTGTTGAGAAAAAATATTCAAAACATAGGGGGAATGAGTAATAAGAAATTCTTAGTAATAGTTGAAAAGTTGATGTTACGCTTTTTTCAGCAAATTGTGAATGTATTCTAGAAAGTACTTTTTATAAAGAAAATAAGATTTGAATTTATTTCTACCTTCCAGAAGACCATTTTGGTTTGCCTTCATAGTAAAACTATGTAGTAGCTTTTTTATTAATTTGTACAGAAAATCTTATACTAATAGGCACATATTACATATTTGGCAATTATTTATTTATGACAAGAAAAATCATCAAGGTATTCCATAGAAAGAAAAAGTAAGACCAATGTCCAAAATGCAGCTGCTAAAGGATTGGAAGTTAGACAAAAAGACAAAGAAGAAAAAAAGTTTTGTGTGGCTAGAAAAAAATTTTTTCAGTACTTTTCCCAACAATAGAAACTTTCAGTATTCCATGAAAAATAAGGAGAATTCAGTGGTATTGAAGTTGAGGAGTTCTTAATTCAGACTCCCACTTCGATTTTAACTCCTTATCACTCAATCAGGTATACCAGGATAGATATTGTATTCCACAGCCTGTGTTTAGCACTAATAACTCAATGATTAATCCACCCACACACAGTATAAAAGTCAGGGATAAGAGTGGGGAGGGAGAACAATTCATGTCACATACCAACTGCAGAGGAATAAACTATAGTCATATGGGGGATAAATTAGGATTCCAAAGAAGAAAGGGTGAAAACCTGAACAAGGGCAGTAGAAATGGATATGAAGCAGACAGGAAGGAGGTAAAGGAGATTTATAAATTAGCGCCCATTTCATTTTGTGATTAAGATAAAGAGCAAAAGAAGGAAAATGGAAAGGGCTTTCAGGTTTTTGGCTTGATAATACGTGGTGGATGGCCATGTTTTTCAGCAAGACATGGGAATATAGAAAAGAAAGCAGTATGGTGGGAAGTCTGTCCAGGGAGTGCAATTAGAATTAAAAGAGAAACAAAAAGACAAAATCTAGAAGAATGGCATCAGCAAGTGAGTCTCTGATGGAAAAATAACCTCCTTCTGCACTGGGTAAGAGTCATTACTTACAAAATCATTAATAGAAATGGTGAAAAATTGAAAGCTACAGATTTCAGGTAGAGATGATGAGAAAGAGTTGCCTAAAAAGGAGGCAGAAAGAGAACCACCAAATGTTGAAACAGTACCAGTAGAAGAAAAGTATTACAGAAATTAAGAAAAAAGAAAGTATAAGTAAGAAAACAATAAATCATGTTAAATCTTGCAAAGTATATCAAGTTTGCCAAGATTTAACAAAAAGTGGAGAGAAGGGGCATGGGGGAGGGAAGTGGGTGGAAATAAAGCGTTGAAGGTAAAAGAAAAGCAGAAGTAGAGCTTTTGCAAATGGGAAGGGGATCAAAAGTTGGAGCTGGGAGGGGTGGGGCGATAGGGAATGAAAAAAAAGCTGTGTTATGTACATATATCAACTTCTCACAATAAGTGTAGTCATTATGTCCTGCAAGCACATACTAATAAAAATTTTAAAAGTAAGAAAAAAAGTAACTGGATGAGAAGAATCAATAGAAATTTAAATTTTCTAAATTAAATAAAAAACTGAATTTTTTTATATTCATAGGTCTTAATGTAATTGATTGCATATTTTATACAATATACAAAGTGTATATTTTATATTGGTAGGGCTTCGCCATGACAGATCTTAAAATGTAGTATAAAGCTGTGAATATTTTAGAAGTATACAAAGTGGCCCTAGGCTCAATGGCAGTATGTCTTGGCCTTTCCGTGTCGTGGAATGGCTCTTGGAGAAACATAGTATGGCCACATTTCTATCGCAGGAGAGAAAAAACAGTTCCTGGATAACTATTCTGAGTAAGTAGTGTGAGAATACCTGTAGAATCCTAATATGTAAAAACTCTCAGACTTTAATATACAGATCTGAGAATCTTATATGGTTTACTTTCTCTCCCTGTCTGCCCTTAATGGGTTTCCACTGCTCCCAAACACGTAACAGTGGGAGAAAATTCTCACTGGCTTATATCTTCTTTAGATTCATGTAAGTCAGGGACAAGGGGAGGCTAAATACTGAATGGGATGAAGTATTTTATTTTTCCTTAAAATTGGAGTATTTTCTTAGGTTGTACAGACAACTATTAAATTATCTTTTGACTGATAGTACTGAGTCAATAATTACACCCTATTCATCACTTAATTATTAGTATGGATTCACGGTAGGCACAAATAGTGTTTATAGGAGCCTTCATGGCGCATACAGTCCAAGTATGCCCAGCATGCAGTGCACAAGCTGCTCAGGTACATTAAATGCTCAGAGGATCAACTATTCTCTGCAGTGTATCTGCTACAGTTTCTTCTAATAAACTTTGTTTTGTATTTCACTATATTGTGGTACTTATATGTATGTTTCCTATGCTGTGCACAAAATTATATAAAAAAAAAACCTATAGAAAACTACAAAAGGTAACTGTGGTTGCAGCTGGAGAAAACTTGGAGACAACCAAAGAACAACTATAGTCAACGTACCAAATGCACCCAAAATGAAAAAATGGTACCTGTAGCATCTTACACTTTAAAAAGCTCCATCACATAACTTTTGGGACCCCTATAACAACACCATTCTATTTATGTACAAACCTAAGAAATTAAATGGCTTGACTAAGAAGAAACTAACACCTGGCTAACTTGTGACATAAATTTCAGCCCTCCTGTGTCATGGCCAATAGTACTTGCTCCATAATATTTCACCTGAACAGTATTTTATATAATTTTTAATTATTAAATCAGGGGTTCTGAGAATTTTTAAGGAGCCAAATTTTTTTTCTGGATGTAAGAAGCTTTTTAACTGCTAAGATTATTCAACTATCCAACTGACCACCACAACAAGAAATGATGAGTAGAAATGGTCTGGCTGAAACTAGACGGTCATCTGTTAAGAAACATACCAGACGACCTTAAAGATGCTTGCCACTTTGAGCATTCCATGATTCTATGGTGATAATGATGCCGTTTCAGCTTGTTGCCAAGTAACAGGTCTATTGTTTTTCTTGCCTGTCACACACAGCAATCCAATAACTATCGTTTTCCTCATATGCCATGACAAATTTATATAATAATGTCAAATTACCAATTAGCATACCCAAAATTTCTTATCTTTATAACATTCATAACTATCCTGAAAAAGCTACCAAATTTCATTTTAAAAGATGTGACAACAAAATTCCTTTGATGAATGACACCCTAAGGCAATATCCCTAATTCCTTCCACTTTCTTTTGCTTTCCAGCTTCATCAGTGACACCCTCCACAACCTACCACTGCCTGACTGATTAATAGAGGGACTCATTCATTTGCCCACTCATTCTTTGCATTCATTGAATCCATGCGCAGAGCATTTTCCTAGGTTAAGAAAACACTAGGTGTGATTTAGAATCTTACTAGAAATCAGGTGGCTGAGCACAAGAATTAACTCATATCATTCAACACATACTTATTAAGCAGCTAGAAATCTAGACTAGGAAGAACATGACTCACTTAATCTTATTTTTTAACTATAAAGCAAATGAAACCCACCACTTTACAGAAAGTACTCAATGTCAACAAAAATACATATGAATACAGGCAGAAACATATACACATATAGAGTGATGTTTTGATACTATGAAATACGTTATTCTTAGCTTGACTCGTGGCCTAATGTTAAAATTTTTTAAAATAAAATACAACTTGAATACTTTGATGTTTTACAATAAAAGCATTAAATATAGTCATTTTCAAGACAGTAATATTTTCTAAGCCTGCACCACAGTAATAACTGTCCACATAGCTCTGTCCGACTGTATACATGCTCTACACATAGTTATTACTCATTTTGTATTACTTACACTTTTAAATATTTTGAAATTAAACATTTTACCCTCCTATAGTGAAGTTGTAGAACTAGCCAAACCACTATTTAAAAATAACTACTCAATTTTGAATTACTTTAAATATTTCAGAATGCTTGCTAGTTGTTAAAATAAGACTTATGGTCTAAAATAAAAGGGTTATGGATCATTCACATAAAAATTTAAAAACAGATTATTATCGATCGATGTTTTTCTTTAATCCTACCCTTTGTTATTAGTTACAATACCTTAAAACTTCAGTTTACCAAACACTTACATAGAGAATCTTTCTTGAGCTCTTAATTGTAAGACCAACAATGCATCATTATTATTCCTACTTTACTGAAGAATTGAATTTAAAAGAGTTAACTAAATCATATGTGGTTGAGTTGATACCCCATATCAAATACTGTGTCTGGTACTTCATTCACTCCTTTTACCCGAAGTTTCCATTCCAGTAGTCCACAGCACTTTCCATAGACCAGCTCGTGTTTAGGAGTCTTGGGAGTAGTTTAAATTGCTCCAACAAGGCATCTATCAACACCACAGCCAGTTTGTGTGCTATTAAATTTTAGTAGGTAATAAAAATTGTTCTTTCTTAGTTTACCCTCAGTTCCTTAGTTTATCAGCCTTTGATCACATTTTCATTTTAAGAGCTCTGCTGTAAGGTGTTACTCTTGTTCTCAGGATAAATAACAAATGACTTACTATTTTGTAGTTTGCTGATGATTCAGTACTTGGCTATATGTAAGTATAAACACATTAAGAACTCAGAATACTTCTGAACCAGCATGGCTCTCTCAGACAAAAATGGAGAAAAAAATTAAATGAGGCAGTATAATAATTTCTACAAGGCCTTCTCGTTCTCATTATATATTAGAATTTAGCCTGTATCTGTGGAAGTGAACTTTTACCAAGGGTTCTGTTAATTTTTTGGTACGTCAGAAAATATTTTTTGTATTATTTCATTAAAGACAATATCTTGCATGGTGAAGAGACCTAATACCATACAATGTGTGAAAAATGGAGTCTTAAGAACCTAAGCTGGGGGCCGGTGAGATGGCTCAGCGGCTTAAGCGCCTGCCCTGCAAGCGCAAGGGCCCGAGTTCGACTCCTGGAACCCACATACGAAAAAGGGGCTGGTGATATCGCTCAGCGGCACGGGCGCCTGCTGGCGCGCGAGGTCCTGAGGTCGACACCCCCGGTACCCACAAAAAAAAAAAAAAAAGAACCTAAGCTGCTGTTCATATTCAGCTTTTATAAAATGAGAGTCATCCAACTTCCTCGTAAACACTGTTTTAAAAGCAAGCTTTATTGTAGTCGTACAAATGGTGAATCAAAGGTTTTCCTCATTTTTGGATCTAATTGCCCCGCTTCAGAAACAGTAAAATAGTGAACAAAATAAACGACAATGTTACAAACTAGTGGAATTTTACACAAACTTTAGTTTTGGGGGGCAAGTTCAAATAATCATTTGTGGTACATAATTACTGTTGTTTACCAAATATTTCTATCTCCCTGCTTTTGGACACATGGTAAGAATGGACCTTTTCCCCTTTTTGAAATTATGGGGGGCCACGTGAATCACTTTTCCAGTGGAATGCATGCTTTTCTGTCTGTTAAAGCACCATGCAAGCATATGCTAACATGGAGCTTCCCACGATCTAGTTTTCTTTACAGAGAAACCTAATAACCTGCCCTGCAGTTGGAACCTGAGCGAAAAATAATCTGTTTAAACAATAAACTAACTAATTAAAATCTTTCCTTTTTTTAGAAGTTTAACTGCAAACTAAGAAAGAAAAATTAAACCTAAAAAGAATCTAATCATAGTGATTTATGATAGTACTCTGACAAATTATAGCTTTCAAACTAGTACTAAAGAGCATATTTTAAAATTGTAGAAGATTCCCTGTCACTTTGGAATATGGTGGGAAGGACACAGTTTGATTTCTCCATCCAAAATCGAAGAGGGTTTCTTAAAAGTAGTATTTTTTTCAAGATGATTTGTTCTAAAGGATGTCTCACAATAATATTTATGTATTTCATTAACAGCAATAATTGCCAAATAGCTCAACCTATACACTATTTATTAATAAATAAGGACAAAGGAAAAGAGGCACTTCATTGAGCACTGGCCAAAAAACAGAGCACCTGAGTTTAAGGAAGATATGATATAGAAAATATTTCCTTTTGGAAAGTATAAGTCAACATAAATGGTATAACACAATATGATATGTAAGCCCTTAGTTTTCCAAAACAGTCTACTTGAATAGGACCTTCTAAAACTTATTTTGAATATGCCTGGATATTTGAAATTGTGTCTACCCTTTATTTCAAATTCATAATTTACACAATTATGAAGTTATAATGGTTTTTTAGAATTCATAATATCAAGAAAAAGGATATTTATCTGCAAACAATATTATTTTTAAAATATGTGTGCTCCCAAGCTAAAAACTAGCGATTCCAAGTAGAAATAGATCTAATTTACTTTAAAAGTTATTTAAAAACTCATGTAAATTTTGTAAGTCACCAGTCAGAAAAACTTCACTTTGAGTTATATGTTTGGGAAATAACACCTTTTCTGAAAGGCTGCAGTCAGATTTTCTCACAAGAATCTATTTCTCTGTTGTCATATAAAGTACTTTACTTTTCACAGGTCCTCACAATGAAGGTAGCAATCATTTCACGGCATTAGGGGAAATGTTCCTCCCCTCCTCCTCATGCTGTAGCTGAGGGTTTGCAAGGCCCTCAGTCACGGAACTCCAGCCTTCTCTCAGTGCCTGACTGTCTCTTGCCAAGAAGGCAAAAGTGGCTCAGTCTCTTGGTAAAGATAATTCTTCCTGTATTTCTCATTTTATTTAGAACCAGGTGGACAAAAAAAGTAATGTAATGCTTCAGAAAAGAGGCTGCCTGCCTACCATACTTAAAACACCCAATGGGATTTGTCAACTGCAAGATTCAAATTAGTTTGTTTGAAAAGTTGTCTTATTATCTATTTTCTATATAACCCAGATTCAACAAAAACATGTAAAAATCTTACACAAGTTGCTGAGGAAACTAAATCCTTCTGGGTAAAACACCCTTCATGTCTAGAACACAGCACCGAAGCACCGGGCATATACAGTAATAACAGGAAACTACGCCAAGATGCTGAGCCCTTCTGCTCTCAAGGTGGCAAAAGGAGCCTGTGACACCCAGAGCAACCAGGCCAGTCACTGCTAGCCACAAGTTCATTGAAAGAGCACTCCAAATGCCACTGCTTCCACACTTGCTGTGGCCCGAATAAAGGGGGGCTGCACTACCAAAGAATTAGCAGCTGAATAAAAAAGGTTCACTGTGACAGCTTAGTTACCGGCCAGTGGCATGTCATGTCCTTGTTCAGGGTTCATGGGCTACAGCTATAAAGAGACAGACTACTCTGCTACAGATTAAGTTATAGAATGTTAATAGTTTGCAAAGAATGGAATATACCCGCGATTTCTCTGTGTCTCAAAACAAGTAAGTCTCACTTCGCCTTCGCTGCTCACTATGCAGAAATCAAGAAACAGGCTTGTGAGATCTGCTAAAGATGCAAGCCAAGGGCAAACAGTTCACCTCAAATGACAGAATAAATTTTATTCTGGGCAGATATTTGTCTCTCCTTATTAGCATCACCTTTACTTGGATTACAAATATGTAAATATGAAATAATTTTTATAAAATAATAAAACTGACCTCATCAGCTAGGCGCTAAAAAAACTGAGAAATTGTTAGAAGCTCACTTTTATTATTTCCATGCAGTAAAAAAAAACACATGTCTACATGATTATACAGCTTGAACTCGTCATAAACTTTTCATATGATCCTGATTTAATATTCTTAGGTCTCTTACTATAACTGTTATTTGAAGATTACAGAACCAATACTATTCAGGGAAACATGGATGGGTAGAGAGACAGACAGACAGGGAAGTAAATACTTTTAAAAGATGTAACAAAGATGTTAAATAACAACCATTCTGTTCATGTGTATTAGTTAAGTGTATTTACCCAGTTACCAAAAAATAGTGAGTTTGGAATTCCTGCAGATTGTACAAAACTTGTACTCTACCTGACATTTAAAGTATAAAAGGCATCAAGAAAATGAACATGAAGCCATTTACAAACCACAATTTAAAACAATAAACTTCCTAATTTTATTGAATGTAGAGAAGGCTTCAAATTATGTTTCACACTACAGATCTGGACAGAAGCTGAAGCTGGTAAGAGGGGCTTTTCTCTCTGCGACTCTCTGCACAATGTCTTCCCAAGTCCAGGAATAACTTGCTACAGCCTAAGAGGTAAAAACAGCTTCTGCAAATCGCCTATCTGTGCTTAATCCAGGGAAAGTTCCTTAATCTCTCATTTCTTCAGACAGCATGAGAAAAATAACACCCACCAAATATTCATTTCTAAAAAGGAAGACATGTATTTAAAAGAGCACCTGGCCTGTATTTCAAAAAGTACCTGGCCTATAGCAAGCTCTATATAGTTTAACTATTTTTATTATTCGACATTCCCACAGTTCCCTGATCCCCCTGGTAACTCCATACATACACTGATTGTCAGCTACACTAAGCTTACAGACAAAAGTAATAAAATTACCTTTTATAAAAATTAATTGATGTCCACATTTTGTTCATATTTTCATGATTTTTACCACGTCATTTTTTGTTCCAGGATTCCAGCCTTCCTTGTCCCTAGGCTCCCCTTGGCAATGACAGTTTCTCACTTTGGTTTATGTTGACCTCGAGAATTTTGAGTACTAGTAAGGTATTGAGGTCCCTCAACTAAGTGCTGGTGTTTTTCTCCTCATTAGAATGAGGAAACCAGTTTTTAGGAGAGAGGACCACGGAGGGTACACACTGTGAATATTAAGGTTAAGATTGACCTTAATGATCCTGTTTATGAATATAAAGGTTTACATTGACCTTTATGATGTTGTTGAGGAAGGGACTCGTCAGGTCTCTACTGTAAAACTGCTTTTATCCCTTTTCCACATGATGTTTTGTAAGGAAGTTATCAGGCACAGGCTACACTTAAGGAGTAGGATGTTATATTCCATCTCCTTTACTTGGAATGCTCATGTAAAGGAAATGTCTATCCACCTTTCTTTATTTATTTACGTATTTATTTCCTATGCCTCACTTTTTGAGGGATCTCTGTTTTGTTTTGGGTATTTTTGTTGTTTTGCTTTGTTTATTTAAATACAATTGCATTAGAAACCAAGATATAGGATTGTTGCTTTTAAGCTTTCACTTGGCAGAGGAAGGAAATATTTCTATATGTATATATTTATATTGTGCTAAAGTGAAGTTTTCATTAAGCTGAAGATAATGTCCCCAACTCTAACCAGCACCATATGGGTTGGTCCCCTTGCTAATTGATACATTTTATATTAACCCCTCTCATTAAAACATATCAGAAATAAAATATTTTCACTAGAACTTCTTAACCTTTTCCATGTAAAACTGAACTTTTACAACTAAATTTCAGTCACAGTACAACTTAATTAAACTTGAACGAAGCTCAGAACATTTAGAATGCAATGTGTGTCCAACAGTGCTACCAAAAATATCTGTCAATTATTGGTCTTTGTGAGTACTTCATTAATTCAATTTTCTTGAAAATGTATCTCTATTCTCACCTAAATTAAGGTAAACAAAATACTGTTTACTTCTTCATAACACTCATCACAAATATCTAAAACTACATCGTCTGAGACTTTAGGCAAGTAAACCCAAGAAACTATTTTTCTCTAAACTTGAAAGTTACTTAGAGTCCTTTACTTACAGATGCACACTACAATGATGAACTCAATAATTGCAAAATATTCCTTCACTTCATTTAATCTTTTCCTTTCCTTTAAAACACACATAATGCCATCTGCTGTCCTCCTTAGAACAAAAATATGCATATGACCAAATGAGAAAATGTATGGCAGATAACATACACTTCAGTAAAAAAGTACTAAATAATGCAAAAAGTGTTAATAATTTTTAGAATAAATCTTGTGGAAAGGCAAATTCATAAAACTTATCAAGTTTTTCAAGAACTATTTTGTTTTAAAATCAAGAATTTAAAATTCATGAATGAGGCCCACATCCCTGACCATTTTTAGCAAACATTGGTTATTTAGATTTTTAAGATGATAGTCTTACACAATCTTCAAGGAATTACAGTATCATTGATTCACTAAGGAATAATAATAGCTTATCATTTTTGATGTTACGATGTTAGAAAATAGCCTCTGAAGATGACAACAGTTAGCCGCTCCTGTGATAAAGATATAGGCAAATTATACTGCATAAATAAGGCATTGTAACAGGTTTGGCACTACTGTTATACAGAGAGTCACTCTGAATCTTTTTATTGTTCTGATGTCTAGCATGAACATTTACTCATTTAGTAAATACCCCTACAAATCCTTAGAAGCTAAGCTTGGGTCCATCATTTTCTAATACCCTTAAAAAGCCACTTTCCATTTTTAGAAAGCAATAAAAATTTACAGTCTTGAAAACCTTTACTTAAATAAAAGATAAATTAAGTCTCCTAACTTCTACTATGTGAATCTACTCAAATTTTAGGTTGTACTATATTACAGGTTAAGTGTCCCTTACCTGAAATGATTGGGTTTACGAGTAATTTGGACATTTTAAGGGCAGGGGATTTTGAAATATTTGCATATACATAATGAGATATCTTGGGGATAGGACCCAAGTCTAGACACAAAATTATGTTCCATGTGATAAACAAACCTTGAAGGTAACTTTACACAGTATTTTAGTGTGTCTGAGATTTGAATGTGATCTGTCCCATGAAGTCAGATGTGAAATTTTGCACTGTGGCATCATGTAAATGCTCAAAAAATTTCAAATTTTGGACCATCTCAGATTTCAGATTTTCAGATTCACAGATACTCAAACTGTACCATCTGTTTCAACCCCTGACGAAGCAGAATTCTGCAAATAAAATCAAAAAGCTAAAAAACATAATTTTTTGTAAATTAATCAGTTTAAACTGGCAAATTTGAATGGGCAAAGTGCAGCTTGTCAATGGGGTGATGTAGGGCTGACATCAGTGTTGAGTAGAAGTTTTTCAGAAACCAAAAAGCACTGAAGATGAAATGGAAGTTTCTCTTCTGGGATATTTTAGAATTAAGCATAGTTAGTAGTTTCGAGAATGTGGCATACATAATAAATTGGCTAAAGGACACAGTCACAGAAATTTTAACGTATATTAGCAAAGAGAGAATGTCAGGGGCACATTCCAGCTAAAACCTTGATGTCTCAATCTCTCATGTCACCCCTGCATTGCATTATATCACTGAGAGGTGTATGGTGTTTGCAGTTTTACATTGGAAAGAAAAGGGGGAAATATTAGATGTATAGAAAAAGTTTGTCTTCATCACTTCCTCACTGCTGGGACACAACACCTGACACCACAACTCAAAGGAGAAGAGGTTTATTTTAGTATGTAGGCTGCTTGCTCCAACACGGAGTGGCGTGGCTGAGAGGCAGAGCAGAGGAAACTCTGCTCCTATCTTGGCAGCCTGGAAGCAGAGAGTGAAGGGAGGAGTCAGGGAGGGTAGGGCAGTAACACCTTTCCTTTCAGGTCAGGCCCCCCTCCCAACATCAAGCCAGCTCTAGTGAAGCCAGGAGCCACTGCCTTATGCAAATGAGGCTCTTGGAGAACATCTAAATATAAACACTCAAGTAAACACTCAAGTAGAATGTTGTAGCGAGTGCATGATCACTTATATACATGATGACAGACCTCTAATTCTCAGTGATTCAAGCTAAGAACTAGAAAGGAAATTCACACATGTGCTTTATAAGTATAAAGCAGGGAATGGTATAACAAATATACAGATACTGTCATCATTTCGTAAGTGATAAACAAAATTTTCAAAATCAGAAGCATATTTAAAACATGGAAGATTTCTCTTTGAGCTAAAACATAGCATTCCTTTGGTCACTGAACCTACGGCATTATGTACTTTAAACTTTTCAAAGCTACTCCCAATTTATAATGAGTAGGAATCTATATAGTATTACATCACCTATAAATTTCTCATCCATATTTTCATCTAAGTATAAATTTATTTCTCTCTCTTGACTTTACTTTTTAAAAATGAAAATGTGAGAGAAGCTGAGCAGAAAGTAAATATATTCTAAAACCTACACTATTTGTGATAGCAAAAGAAAAAAAAATCACACCTTGTATAACCAACAGCTATGAGAACAGCACCTCTGGCTTGTTATTCTGGTTCCACTCAAATTTTCTTTGCTTTTTATTTTTTTTTAAATGTTGCCTTATCTACAAAACAGCTTTAGCCTTAACTTGAAAATATGGCACCTAAGAGCAGAAGCTAGAGATTAAAATGCTTTTATCATAAGTTAAATTTCCAGTTAGTCATCACATTAGCAGTAAGATTAAAAGCTATAAAATCCAATTATAATGAATATCAATAAAATGCATTTCCCTATTGCTGGAGCTATTAGAAATTGGTGCCACTTTTCTGGAAAGAAATTTGGCAATATATTCCATGTTTTACTCCATAATGCTACCTGTAGAAATATAAATCAATGGAAAATTTAAAATTGAACAAAGGGGCCGGTGAGATACCTCAGCAGCTTAAGCGCCTGCCTGGCAAGCATGAGGTCCTGAGTTCGACTCCCGGTACCCACAAAAAATAATTGAACAAAGGTAAATGCACAAAACCTATTAATCATAGCCTTATTCACAATACAGAAGAAAGGAAGGCAATCTAATATTATAGAGGGAATTAAATAACTATGGTGCATATTTATGTGCAGAATATATTCAAACAATACCATTAAAATGATACATGAAATTTGATTTGTAATTGGAAAATGTTTGTGTTATATTAAGCTAAAAGGAGAAGATATATTAAACTAGAAATAAAAATATGTGATATGAGATAAAACTTCCAAAATGGTGCTGAAATAAATTGGGAGAAATATCTCATCAGAAAAGTTCTACATTAAGCCAATCAAAAACAACGAAGTTAAATACTGAAAATATATGAAGATTCATCTGAAAATATACAAAAGAGAAATTTTTATTCAACCAAATCCATGAAAACTCAGTAAGAACAGCAGAAGTTTGTGGCATTCCAGCCCAGGAATCCACTCTTCCCCACAGCTCTAGATGCAGTTCTCTTTCCCTTCTCATTTGAACCTTTTCTTCCTAGTCCACCTCTCCAACAAGAGTTCTACCCAAAAAGCTGACATTGCTAAACCTGAAACCTGGAAGTCTAATTTCAGCCCCCATTTTACCTATCAGCAGCATTTGACACAACTGACCATATTTCCTCCTTAAAAAGCTTTCTTGTGGATTCTGTAAATATATAGTCCTTAGCTTTTCCTCATAACTCTCGTGGCTGTACTGCTGTCACCTTCATTGGTTCTCCCTTATTCACTCAGTATCTCAACAAGAGAATGCCCAGGGCTCGGTTCTGCAGTCTGTTTCTTTCTAGGAACCCCCATCATGAATGCTAACTTAACATTTTTTTCTCTCCAGCTCACAGTGTTGCTCCAAACTCCTAATTCTTGTACCCAATTTCCTACTTAATACTTTTAATTAGATGTCTAATAGATCTCTCAGATGCATCCAAAATTGAATTTTTCATGTTCCTCCCCCAAAAACTGTTCCCTCATCTTCCCCATCTCAAAAACAAGGAAATATCCTGCCAGTTTTCTGTTCATAAACTTGAGTCACCCCTAACTCTTCTGTTTGTGTCAGATACCACATTCAATCTGTCGGGAAAACTTAGGGTCCGAAACTGTCAACACAAATTCCATTCTTACAAGGGGAAAAAATACGTAAACTGTTGATCACCTCTGGTTGTCTTAACTAGCATGGAGGTTGTCATGGAAACATTTCTGTGAAGTTCACAATGATGAAACACAAACACTTCCAGTTTAATTGCTATTAGGTTTAGCATACCAGAGTTTATTTATACGCTATGTGCATTATGATAAAATGTAGAAATAAAGCTTATAATAATCTAGCATAACAGTGTCAATATTTCCAACTCAAAAATTAAAAGAAAATGAAATTCAATGGCAATTTTTCAAAAATACTAATAAATTTCCATTATTCTCAAATACCTATTCTGATGTCTTTGTATTTTTTTCTGTAGAACATGACTTATGATTTTTTTTTACTTCTATATTATGTGCTTACAAAAATACCTACTTCACACACTAAAAATCAAACTCCAAAATATATTATAATTAAAATTCCAGATGGTAGAAATTTAAATATTCTGCTACATTTTCATATCAGTATTATGCAATTATTAACATTTAACTATGAATTTTGTTTTGTTCTATAGTGATAAAATAACAGAACTAGTTTGTTCAAAAACTTTTTTTCTAATTCCACTTCTTTAATGATGGAAGAACAGCAAATCTCAAAAATATGAGGAAAAACAAACATCATAGGTATGTGTACAAAATAACATGCTTTTTGGAATCCAATTAAATACACACTTGTGTCACATTTTAACAAATATCTTTATGATGTGCTCTGAAGAGATTTTTTTAAAGTTTGCAAAAAGTTACTTTCATTTTCTCCTGAAAAGTATTTAGGTTTTCTTTTACTGCATTTTAATGAAGTCAAGAAATATAATTCACTTCCAGAAAACATATCTTTTAAAAATTTATTAAATATCTTTTTTTTTTTTTTTTTTTTTTTGTGGGTACCGGGGGGACGACCTCAGGACCTCGCGCACCAACAGGCACCCGTGCCGCTGAGCGATATCACCGGCCCCTTTTTCGTATGTGGGTTCCGGGAGTCGAACTCGGGCCCTCGCGCCTGCAAGGCAGGCGCTCAAGCCGCTGAGCCGTCTCACCGGCTATTAAATATCTTATATGCTTTTACAAGTAAAATAATTACTAGGTGGAAAACAAAAAAAATTCAGATAGTTCATGCTTCAGCAAAGCTTAGTTTCTTGTTAAGGGCAGAATAAAAAAGCAATTATAGAACATCTCAAAGCAAAACACAGTTAAGGTTGAAGTATGAAGATCAGCCAATACAGTAGTAATACTTCATAGTAAGACTGGATCGGTATCAGCTTCCACATTTTCACAGAAAAAGATAACACAGCAGTCTGATAAAAATATATGGCGAATGTTTAAATTTTTAAAAAATAATTGTTACACTAAAAGACATGGTGCCATTAATACCCCCAATGTTCCCTCTTGCTTTCAACACACTTATCCCATCATTCTTGCCACTTTCAGAAGCAGTTCTGGAAGTCCTTTTTGTGAGTGTCTTTAGAAGTGGGATGTGTTACACCTAAGGTTTCTTCCTACTCTATAATTCCAACATACTGTGTATTCAGTTTCCTCCTCACACCCCTGAATGGAAAAAACAAAGAGGCCTAGAAGATGTGATATCACCAACATAACTAAGTCAAAAAGAAAAGGTTCTAGCAGCCCAAGATCTGAGGTATTTCACACAAAAGAAACATAAAAAGAGTATTTTGTTTTATGTGTTAATAATGGAAAGGATGAGAAGCAACATAAGGCTGAAGTTGCTATAGAAAAAGAAACCATTTCAGATTGCTGGAAGATTCTTTTAAATGTGGTACTATATTTTATTCTTTAAAAATTCCGGATTTCCTCAAAGCATTTTAAACTAAGTTTTCATCATCAGTAAACATTTACCAAATACCTAATTGTATGAAATTCTACACAAAAAAATTTCATAACTGTGGTCCTTGTATCCATAGGGATTTTAAAATCTAGGCCAAACAACACTAAAATGGACAGATTCAAAGCCATGCCGATAAGATATTATTTTTACCATGAAATTTTAATGCAACTTTTTGTATATTTTGATTCCAGCCTTATGCGTAATTTGAGGGATAAAGAAAACATTCAGAACTAAGTAGAAAAAGATTTTAAATAAATTTGATATTACAATATTTACAGTAAAATACAAAAGAAGACAAGCCTAAGAATCTGATTCATCAACAGTCATTTTGGTAGAGAAAGAAATTTGACAAGAGTATATATATGTAACTTACATTAGGATAAGACATAGTGACCCAAAATGGAATTCTGCGCTATATTCTTTTATTCTCCAGGGTGATATTAGGTCATGAGCAACCACAGATATTTATGTTAACTAAAGTGGGAGAGATGGATTAATTAGTAGTTAGAGAAAATATCTTAGATTTGACAAAACAAAAATGATTACAGGAGTATCATTTTAAATTTAAAAGGTATCGAGGAGAAAAAAAATAAATACAAGACAGCCACGTGCAGCTTTCTAATCATCATTCAAATCAATATAATCATTAGCCAGTGACCTGTCTCTAATATTCCAATATATGTGAATTACTATGTCATACACCTGTTAATTTTCATTACCGAAATGAGGGAGAAAACTGTATTATAACTGCTACAGTACTTAAAATATATGTAAAAATAAATTATATTCACATTCATTTCATTTCATTTACCCATCCCTTTTATGTTTTATTTTCCCAATACCGTCCACATACAGGTAATGTGAAACATGAAATAAGGAATACTCTAGGAGAAGGAAAGAGAAAAGAAAAGATATGAGAAACCAGAATTTTACATTCTTTTTAACTCACAGTAAAGCTATAATTACAGGTAGTCACATAACAAAGTATCTTTAAGCACATAAAGGCGATGGATGGATGGATGGATGGATGGATGGATGGAACAGATGGCTGGCTTTGGGGAACAAGATTTGGGAGAACATAAACAACCTACTTACAGGTTAACCAGAAGGTTATTTTGTTTTATTATTCAAGATGACACAAGTAGAAATGAATGATTTGTGATACCATTCTTCATGTAGCTCTTACTTATCCAAGTTAAGACAGTTGTTGACTGAATACTATAAGGCTTCCAAAGTCCTGAGTTTAGGAGATTTGCTGCAAAATTCATTGTGCTCCTTGAAGATCAGGTTCTTCTAAATTCCAAAATTACTTCTCTTCTAAATTCCAAAATTACTTCACTTGAGTACATATTCACATCACATGCTTTAGAACTGTTCAGATTACTATACCATTTAATAATGACTGCAAGTGGTTCCAGTTGCTAAATCCAACATGTAAGTCAAAATAATATTCAAATAGCATCAGTTAAGTGAGAAGATACCTTATACCCCCTTCTATTTGTTCATATTTCATGAAAAGGAAAGTCAAGCCTTGCAATCTATGTGAGATTGGTTCCAGGAATCTCTCCTCTGCCAGGATACAAAAATCCATGGTTGCCCAAGTACCTTGTAAAATTAGCATAGTGTCTGCATACAACCTATACACATCCTACTGTACCTGTTAAATAACCTCTGAATTACTGATAGCACCTCATATAATATAAACGTTATCTAGTTACTACACTGTATTATTTAGAGAGTAACAACATGGAAAACAAGTCATACATGTTCAAAATGGATACAACACTCAGGTCTTACTACATTTTTGGTAAGAGATTTCTTGAATTCTCACATGCAGAACCTTCAGATACAGAAGGCTGACTGTATTTGTGGGTGTATGTTAATCCCACCGTAACTATATATTCACACACACACACATACACACACATCTCTACAGACACATATGTATTCATATGTAAGTTCATATCAGCATGTATGTGCCGTCGTAAGTTTGAGTATTTACATAAATAAGCCTAATGGATATCTATGTATTACTCAAAAATCAGGTCAAGTGCTGTCTCCATCATAATACTTTTCTAAAATCAGAATAGGACATTGCTGTAACACAGAGGTGATTTCTGGAAGAAATCTTAGGGTTTCAAGATTTTTTACTTCTCCACAGTCATGTTATTCTCTAGCCTAGGAACTTCTAAGGTACAAGGTTCAAATTCTTTGCTGCCACTAGCATTTTGGAATAATGTAACATAAGGGAGGAACATTGCAAAAACGGAAGTATCGTATGCTAGTTAAGTGGGCACTTAAAGATGTACTAATACTGCCTATTCATTAACTTGCTGCTCATTCTGCACACTTACTAGGAAAAATACAGATTTCTTACAACTTAAAATACTAAATGAGGTCTGGGGGTAGCTCAGTGATTATTGGCATCAACTGACTATATCAGAGCCATTCATTTACTCATTTATTTAAACTGTTGTTTAGTACTAGATATAAGGCAGTGTGATAAGAAAGAAAGAAAATAAAGTAAAATGCAAAGGCAAGCATATTTAGTGACAGAAATTCAAAACAAGGCAAAGGTCCACTTTGTGATTCCATGACAAAAGTCAGTAATGATTATAAGGGCAGAAATAGGAATTAGTTTTAGGTTTTGGTTCTGATTTTGCTACTTATAAGGTGTATATCGCTCGGGGAGTTGTTTCAGTGTTTATATACTTGTTATTTCATTTTTAAAATCAGCGAGACAATATGCTGCATAGATTTGTGGTGAGAATTAAAGTAATCATGAGCTGTAGCAATTATCACAGTGCCTTACACATACTCAGCATATAATATCAAATTGATGATGGAACAGAAGGGGAGGAGGAAAAGATAGGGATGGGAGGGGATGCAGTGAGCACTGAAGAAGGCAGAGAGAATGGGAGGGGAAGAAAGAAGAAAACGTATCCTTTTCTGATGCTGCTCTTACTAGACCAATCATACACTTTAGCTCACTGCCTCTCGATTGTACCTTTGACCTTGGACACTTGCATATAAAACATACTCCATGACCACAAATACCTAAAAGGTTACTGGAAAGCAGATCTGTATCAATAGATTACGTCCTGGGGCACAGACTAAAATCTTAGCATCTTCTGGGACCTCAGAGAAAGGCAGTATATGGATGAAACCAAATAACCAGTAAATCTCCAGATATTACAGTATTACAAGAAACCCCAGGAACCTTGGGCATCCCACCAAAAAATAAAGAAAAGAATTTGGATTTTAAAACAAAATTATACAATTGCTTAAACAATGTTGGAAACTTGTGATTAAAGTAATCATGAACTGGTTTTTGTATGCTGGTGATTTCATTATGCTTTTCAAATTTGGAGATTGGCATGAATAAAATGAATTAAATAACACTGAAATGACGCTGGGTGTATCAACATCACAATCACCTATGTAGGTAGAAGTGAGGGAAGATAAACTATGTTATGAAACTGCCAGTATCCTTTGCTTCATAAACTTATTTACTCCCTAAAGGCAAACAATGTATCTCTAAATAATGACTTTGACTGCTAGAGGATATGTTTACATTATGCAAAATTTTACAAGCAAATTACACATGTACACACAGGAAGACAGAAGATAGGATGAAAATGGAAAAGAAACCCATAAAAGGAAAATCAAGTCAAAAATATTTTGATAAATCACCTGCTAAGCATGTATACTGTTTTTGTAAATTCTCCCATAATTCCACGCAGAAGATGGACTTAGTCTTGTCAAGAAGTCTTTTAATGTATGTAAACTTCCCAGAAGCATGTATTTTGTTACAGCTTAACATAACATCAAAAATCTGTTTAATAAGAAAATGGTGTATATGGTACCAAACTCTAATGCTTACTTTATGATACTTTTAAAAAAATTTTATAAACATTTTCATACTTATAAAAACACAAAACACCAAATTTTACTCTCTGTATTGAATATTTTCTTTATACTCAAATCTGAGAAGTAGCAAACTTGTTCACTTATCATTTATAATGCATACATGTGTGCATGTATCAGTCATAGAGAACCAGATTGTATTCCAAGAATTTACTAACACATTAGAAAATATCACACTACAATCTATTATGATAAAAGATTTTTTCAATTAAATTTTTTTTTATCTTTCCCATTTTATTAGTTCCTATTAGTTTATAGAATATTGGGTTTCAATACATAAATTTTGATCATACACATCCCCATTTTGCTCTCCCTTACACCTCCGTCTCTCTCCCTTTATTACCTTCCTCTTGACTACTATTGTATCATCTTTTTTAGATTTCATATATATTTTTTTTTTTTTTGCGTGTGGGTACTGGGGGTCGAACTCAGGACCTCACGTGCCAGCAGGCGCCCGTGCCACTGAGCAATATCACCGGCTCTTTTTTGGTATGTGGGTTCCGGAAGTCGAATTCAGGACTTCGCGCTTGCCAGGCAGGCGCTTATGCTGCTGAGCCATCTCACCTGCCCAAGATTTCATATATTAGAACATGTGTTATTTGTCTTTTGTGGTCTGGCTTATTTCTCTCAACATGATCTCAGATCCATTCATTTCCAGCAAATAAGACTTTATTCTTTTTATAGCTGAATAATACTCCATTGTGTAATATGCCACATTTTATTTATCTATTCATCTGTTGATGGACATCTAAGCTGGTTCTATATCTTGGCTATCATGAATTGTACCACAATAAACACAGGACTGCAGGTATGCTTATATGTTTTACTAAATAAGAGATAATCTTGTAACAGTTGGATTTTTTTGTATTGGTACTTTCATAATTTTGCTAAAAATCAATATTTTTATTACAATGTAATATATGTAATTAACCACACAAACAGCATCAAAACTACCAAAATATCTATTCATTTAAAAATTTCTAGTGACTTGTTAATTTATTATTTTGAATGTAAGCTTCACTTTGCCTTCATTCAATACTAATTATCAGCTAAAAAAACAACAAAACAAGAAAAATCTTAAATGTTGAAAAAATATTGCAAAAGCTTGCAAAAAATCAATCTTCTTAATTATGCTTATTAGAAAATCACATAAAAAACAAGTCATATACAATTATATAGAATTTCTGTATCAAAATTATACTACACCTTAAAAGCATGTGTATTGTTACACACGTTATGTGATAACATGAATGCTATCTATCTTACTACAGCATATGAAAGGTCTTAGATTTATTTAGTTTTCAAGCTGATTCATCAGCTCAGAAAATGTTTATAAAATTTTTTAAGATGCAGTGTAAACATTTCAGCACTGAACCTTCTTTCTATGCCTTTGAACCTTCTCTTTCATGTGCAATACCTGACGGCCTATTGAGAATAGCTGCTGAAAGCCCCAAAGATGGGTAAAACAGAATTTCTGACTCAGGAAATAAAGATCAGCTGAATAGGATTCCCATATAGTGATCCAGATCAATGGAAAAGCAGGACCGGAAATTTACAGTGTCTATCCTACACAGCACAACATGAAGGGTGGATTTCATCGATGGTAGCGAAACTCCCAATGACCAAAAAAAAAAGAAGATACAAAGATTGTAAATCCAGTAATGAGATACTACATTTTATTTTGACATTTTGTTCTAGGTAGAATTAAATCTCTACTGTTTTTATTTGGAATCAGTGATATAATAAATTCTGAAACTATAAAATTGCACTCGGTTAAAACAACTAGAGCAGTTATAAGAAGTGGAATAATATTTAAAGAAAATGACCTTGCGTGGATTTCTAATAATTATCTTCTTAGCTAATAAGAGCCTATATATATATAACGACAAATATAAGTATTTCTGTTTCAAGTTTTGTGAAGAAAAATTTCGGCTAGACCTAATACCAAAAAATAAGGACTCGTAAACAAATTATACCACAATTTACAACACTTAATTTTGATGCTATCAATTCTAATCGACTCAATAATATATGAAGAATGGGAATTATCACTGCAATACTTCTGCTGAGGCCCTTGTCAATATTTCAACATGTGCTTACACAGTTAGGTACTACCTCATAAGGCAATTATTTCCCATATTGGATAGCATTTCATTCCCAGCATCTATGTTCAAATAACTTGTACCTATTTGATCTTATTCTGACTGCTGAGACAATGTAAAATAAATTTTCTGTTTTACATTAACTATTTTTTTTAAAAACACTGTGTACTATCAAACCTACCCATGTCTTCTTAACTATAAACAATGCAGTTCCTTCTTCCATTTTTCTCATGACATGTGTTCCCAAATTTTAGTTTAAATTAAAATATAATATCCAGACCTGAATACAATGCTACAGATTGGTTTATCTATGTGGCAACACACTTCCATGCCTATCTGGCCACCATGTTTTTGCAAGCTAACATTATATTTTCACAGTTCAAGATCCATATATGCATTACCTACTAGATATCTTCACTTAGACTTCCTGAAGATTTCTCAAATTCAAAATGTCAAAAATAAATTTATCCTCTCCTTTCTACATTATCTCGGTAATTGTGGGCTGCTGTGACAAAGTACCAAGGACTGAGTAGCTTGTTAACAACAGTAATTTCTTTTTCACAGTTCTGGAGACTGAGATTGCAGTGTCAGCACGATCTAGTTTGGGTGAGAGCCCTCTTCCAGGTTGCAGGTGTCTGTCTTTTCCTTATATCCTAACATGGCAAAAGTCGGTGAGAGAGCTCCAAGTTCTTTATTATAAGGGCACTTATGCCATTCACAAGGACTCCACCCTCATGACCTAATTACCCACCTGAATCCCAGTTTACTAATCCTATCATATTGGGGATTAAGAATTCAACATATGAATTTAGTCCATAAATCTACTCATCTATTTTATCACGCTCCAAATATGTTTCGCCTCCTAACTTTGCTGGATCAGCACCCAGATTAATAATGGCTGGTAGTTTGCTAGTATACTGCATTCTCTCTTCCTATCATTCCACTCATAGTCATATTCCATTAAATGTTTCATCCAATTTAAGAGCCTGGGCTTTTAGTCAAACTATTGGGATTGAAATACTTGCTATGCCCACACCAGCTGTGTGGTCTCAGACAACTGGACTCAGTTTCCTCATTTGTAAAACAGAAATAAAATAATGCTTTACTCATAAAATGGTTGTCAGGCTTAATATAATCCGTATATATAAAGTCTTTAGAAGATAAACCACTTCGTAGTCCTTATTAAATTCAGAATATATGTTAGCTGCTACTATCATTGTTGCTGAATTCTTAGTATGTCTCATAACTGTATCTCTTGTTTGATCATTCTTGCCATGGCTTATTTACTCCAAATCCTTCATTTTTCTCACCTAGATGACCGTTGCAGCTTCAAGCCTGACATCCTTGCCTCATTTCTTGCCATATTTTATTTTCATAATTTTGATCAAGCCATCTCCCGGTTTCAAATGATCTCATGATTCCTTGGGATAAATGTCAATTGTTGAGCATAGCATACAAAATCCTAGACAACCCAGTAAATTTCTCCAGCCACATTTATCCCCTCTATTCTCTGAGCATGTGATAGCTGAGTCTCATGAATTTATGATTTCTGTTGTTCTCCTATGTGATTAATCTAACCTCACTGATCAACTTGAATTTGCTTGAAACCACATGCTTTCAATCTTTTTTTTGGTGAGTGAAGTTGGCCAAGATACTAAGACTCTGGTGCATAACTACCTATTAATCCTATTTTATGTATACCCACCTTCAAATAAAAAAAAAGCAAAATGGGATGAGATACTTTTATACAGGAATATTTTCATGAGAATGTCTATACATTTGCTTTAGCAATAAACAGGTTATCCAAAGTGCAGTGGAAGCTTAGCAGTTTATGTCTCAGCTGGGAGCCTGTTAGAAACTTAATTACCAGGTCCCATGCAGAGAATTAGTATTTCTAAGGTTGGGACCATTCATCTGTTTTGTGACAAGCTCTCTGGGTGACTGTTTAGCATGCCAATGTCTGAAAAACTCTAGTAATGATTTTACCAATTGTACTTTAAGACATACTAGAGCCAAAAATATTTAATATAAATATAATTACTAACCACACAGATTAAAAAACATGAAAAATTCACAATAGTAAATCTAAATCATTTATAATTCATAAGCAAAATAACGGAATTTAAATACTCTTTGGATCTACACTGTCTCCCAAAGGCCAATGTGTTAAAGGCTTGACCACCACCTTGGCGTTTTTCAGAGGTGTTGGAAACACTAAGCAGTGGGGCTTTGTGTGAGGTCTTTGGGTCTTTGGGACATTTCTCTGAAGGGGACTGTAGGACCCTGGTTCCTTCTTCTTCTCTTTTGCTTCAGAGCAAAAGTGGTGTAAGTGGTTCTGCTTTGCCATTTGCTCCCACCATGAGATGCTGCCAATGTCCTGAAAACATGAGGACAACAGATCTCAGACTGAAACCTCTAACACCGTGAGCCAAGATAAACGTTCTTTCTTTATACTTGATTACTTCAGGTACTTCAGTCGTGATGGAAAGCTGAATAACACAAACACCATGCTCAGTTTTAAAACAGCCTAGCTGTAATACTGATAGCAAAACATGCTGCACACCTGTTTTGTGGGCCACCTGTTTTGTGGGCCTGGGCAGCTGGAGCGCTACAACACACTGAGGCTTTCGTCACACTCTCACTTCTGCTAGAATATTAGGACATTTAGTAGACTCCAGTAGCGAGCAGAATTTTGTTAATGGTTGCATATTTTACGCTGCTCTGACAACTAGCTTAATAGGATCGTTAGTAAAATAGTCCTTAATTGTCCAGGAAAATAAACACCTATGTGTACTTTTCACTCATAGGAGTTCAAAAATAAAATTGTATTTGAGGAGTAATTCAATTCTGAAATGAAGTCTTACCCTCTGAAGGTGGCCAACCACTTTGATAATCCCTGCTCTAAAGAATCAGCCCTGTCTTCATCTCTAACCTTTGTACTGAGTCAAATTGCCTGTAACAATTCAAGGTTCTCCTGTGAAAGCCTCTTCTCTTATTTCCCCTATTCTAAAGTACTTGTCCTTTCTCTACCTTCTAAGCATTCTGTGCAAACCCCTATATCGTGTGTAGGAATAACCCTTGCACTTACGTATCTTCTGTACTGTGAGGATAAGGTTATAAGCAGGTCTCAGACTCTCTGCTATCCAGCAAAATTATACAGGACATAATCACAAATCTTAAAATGTGAATCAATGAATATTATTCTGCTACTTTTAATGAAGCCTACAATCAATTAAAGCCTTAAGGCAACATGAACTGCTATTAAAATCACACATCTAGAAAGAACTTTATATTTATTGCTATTAAATTTATTCTTGTGAGTTTTTATCTATTCTAGCCTGTCAAGTTCTTTGGAAAACTTGATCCTTTCTAGGTTAAGAAAGAGATAGTCAAAAAAAGTCTGGGCTGATATATAACCAGTCATTTACTATATCTGTCTACTCTCAGCTTTACCACATACTTTTTCCATCTTCAGTAATTTTGAAAACGATTAATATTTCAAATTTTGAAAATCATGCCCTAATGATGACAAATTTCACACAAAATAAGAAATTATGCATAAGGACAGTATGACTTGCATAAATTTACTGTTAATTCATTTATAATCTGGAATGAGAGCAGTTTCTATGAGAACTTCATCATCTTTTTTTTTTATTCTTGTTCATAAATGTTACAAAACATTCAATCACTCTGGAGCAAAAAATAGTAAATGGAAATATGGCAGCAAGCTACAGTAGAAAGAGAAATGTGCTGGATGTTTTAGGCTGAATGTGCTCTATCAAAATTCACATGTCAAAATTCTACCCACAGTGTGACAGTATTAGGCAGCAAGGCCTTACGAGGTCAAGTCAACTTGTTTCCTCCACCCTGCTCTCTGTCACGTGAAGTTACAGAAAGACAGAAGAACAGCAACGCAGAAGAGGGCCTTCGCCAGGCCCCAGCATGTGGGCACCCTGATCTAGGACTTCCAGCCTCCAGAACGTTGAGAAATGAATTCTGTTATGTATAAGCCTCCTAGTCCATGTTTATTTGCTACAGTATCCTAAACTAAGACACTGGAAATCAAGATTCCAGTTTTAATCTCAATTTGACTAACAGTAATTAAAATAACTTATCAAGGCCTCAGATTTCCCAACTTGAAAGCAGAAGTTTAATGTCATGATGTTTATGGTCTCTCTGAATGGTAAAAATGAAAGTACTTTTCCCACAAAGTGTCTATAAAGATCAAATAAATTCATGTATATGATATATATTGTGAATCTTCATAAAGCACTCATTAATATAATTCTATGTAATAAACATAGAAATAAAAGGTAATCCACCCAAAGTAGAATCCACATTTGCTAGATCAAATTAAAAAATTTGATGTGAGCCCGTGACATTGTTTTCACCAGGCAGACTTAGAAGAAGAGTTATTGGGATGAAGGCTCTTTAGTTGGTGATATTTACTCAAGGTATATGTCATAAAGTTATTTTAAATCTTTAAAAAATAAAAATCCTTGTCCCTTATGCAGGTATTCCAAGGATGCCTTAGACTGGGACTTGAGAGTCACAGTAAGGAATGTGGAAAGGCATGAGTACTCCTAAGGAATGGAAGAACAAAGGCCCACAGCTTCAGGAAGAGAGAACTCATTCGTGAAGACAACCCTTCTCCAAAATTCCTTATGTCACCTGTAATCACTCTTCTAGATTAATTCTTAATTTCATTATCTATTTATTTTATGTTTTTCATCTCATACATGTTTATGATTTCAAGCTTATTTTAACATTATATTGCCTTATCTAATCTTTGGCTTTTATTTTTGAAATTTCACATTCTTATTTTTTTAACTTTTGATTCAATTTTGTTTTCTGGAGCTGTGGTTGTTATGGCTGATATCTAGCTGACTCCCCAAAGCCTCACATGCTCATCGGTGGGGATTTTGGAGGTGACTGGATCCTGGATGTGCGATACTGGATCAGTTCACCAACAGGTTTATAGCTGGGAGTGTTGTTGGGAGGTGAGCCTGGTGAAGGTTGGTGGGAAGAGGTGGGCCACTGTGTGGGTCCCTTCTGCTGTTTTTTGTCTGGAACGTCATGAACTACTACTCCTCTATGATATCCCTCTGCCTAGCCTGCCTTGGAACCAGACTACTGTAAACTAATAGCTCTACGAACAGTGGGGCAAAATACAACTTTCCTCCTTCAAGTTGTGGGAATTAGCTATTTTGTCTCAGCAACAAGAAAGTAACTAAGATAGATTTTGGCACCAAAGAAGTAGGGTCATTGCTGTGACTTTACCTGACCATGTGGTTCAGCTGCCTTTGGAACTAGCTTATAGGAAGAGTTTGAGAAGTTTTGGAGAGTTTAGCTGAAGAAGCAGCCCGAGAATGCTGTGAGACTGATGGGACATTCTGGTTGGAGCTCGAAGGTCAGAATGCTAATAGAAATGCCAATGGAAAAGACCAAGTTCAGGAGGTTTTCAGTTGGGAAGGACTCCATTGGCAGCTGGACTCCAGTCCCTGTGTTTTATGCTCTGGAAGAAAATCTGTCAACATTTTGCTTGTGTCCACAGACTGCAGGAGACTGAGATTAAGGGAGGTGGACTAATTAATCTGGCAGCAGAAATTTAAAGGTAGTCTAATATTGAGGTGGTGGCATGGCTGCTGTCAGAGGATTTTAGCTAGATCTGTGTTGAGAATCAAGGGCAGACAACCCAGCAGAACGATTTAAATAGTTTTGAGTTTTTAAAAAAAGTGCCACCCCACTTTAAAAAAAAGTGCCAGTACACTTCAGTTTCTTAGTTGCCCAGGTAATAGTTCCTATTCCAGTTCTGGTTGCTTCTGTCTCTTAGAAACGGCTGGTCACTGTGATGCATAGCTGGTCACTACGATGCACATTGTATAAACCAATCCCCAATTGACAAGTCATTCTGCCTCTGTACTTCTTGCTTGCTTATCTCATAAAAGCCATAGAGCACCAGAGATCAGGACCTGATATTTTGGGAGCAATCCTGATCAGTGCTCATGGACATAAATAAATCTGTCTCCAAAACCTGGCTGTCGTTTTGTTGTTTCTGCTTGCTGATTCAAGTTAAGTCAGAAAGGAAACTAAAGTAAGGTTGCTGCACACAAAGATGGAGCAGAGGAGAACTTGGTTGCTGAAAACATAAATATTAAAAAGCCAACTACTTTGGAAAAGGACAATAGAAAAGATAGCCTGAGGGCATTAAAAGCACCAGCAGGCCTCCACCCTTTGCAGCCTCAAAATTGCAAAGGTGAAAGATTTAGCTTTGAGAAAAGAGCCCCAGGACTCATGTTCCAGAATGGCACTGGCCTAGAGAATCTGTTCTACGGGATTAGTTTCATGTTGCTCGGCAATTCAGGCCCTTGAACCCTACATCCAAGAAAAAAGAAAGCTTGGCTACTGCTTCAGCTGGCAGCAGATTCCACATGGTACTGGTTTTAGGCACATGCATGAAGGCAAGAGTTGTGGGGTTAGAAAGGCTTCCACTCTGATTTCAGAACAAAGCCTGGGAGGCCAGGCAGTGCCCCTGAAAATGCAGTGTGTGAAGCTGTGAGTGGGAAGCCAAAAGTGCAGTGGAAATCCCAGAAGATTTGAGAAGCCAGGAATGTTGATCATCTGAGGAAAGCTGTGAAGAGCTAGCAAAGCTGGCCTGAGAGAGGCCACAGGGCTACAACACCAGCAGTGCCATAGAAGTGGGGCCACCCAAGCCCTTTGGAGTTCTATCTGGCCCAGACTGCTCCAGATGCTAGACACGGACCTACAGGATTTAATATTTTCCCAGCTTGATTTTGATCTTGCTTTGGTCCCATTCCTTTCCAGCCCCATTTGTACTTTTTGGAATGGGAACGCTAATTTTGTGCCATTGTGTATCAGAAATGTCTAACTTTCTTTTCATTTTTACAGGGGCTCACAGCTAAGAGTTTGCCTTAAATCCCAAATGAGAATTTGGATTTGGATTTTTCATCAGTGCTGAAACTGTTAGGACTTTGGCAACTCTTAGAAACGGACTAAGTGCATTCTGCATAAAGGGACGCACATGATATTTGGGGGACCAGGAGTGAAATATTAAGTGTTATATATAGATGCCCTCGCCAAAGTCTCATGTGTTCATAGGTGGGGCTTTAGGGAGTGACTGGATAATGGGTGTGTGATACTGGATTAGTACACTGATTGGTTTAGCATAGTTCTGTATGCAGATGGTGGACTTACTGAAGAGGGAAGACCACCCTGGGTGTGGGTGGCACAAACCAATAGGCTTGTAGCCTGGATGGAATAAAAATGGAAAGAAGAATGAACTCTTGCTGCTTCCTGCCTACCCTGCCAAGAACTGTTTCTCCTCTGCCATGCCCCTCTGCCATGCTGCCCTGCCTTGGAACCACCCAACTATAGACTGAAACCTCTACAAACTGAGTTAAAATAAACCTTTCCTCCTATATCCAGTGGGTGTTGCATAATTTTTTCCAGAAAAGAGAAAGTAACTAAAATAACGGTCTTCAGTATTCTTCTTATTGTCATTTATAGCTATCACTTTAAAGGTCTTTACGTAGCTATCACTTTGAATGTCTTAAATGTTTTGAAAACAAATTTCTAGTTTTAGTAATACTCAAATCTTAACCTTCTTTACCCTTTACCCTCTTTACCCTTCTTTATCTTAACCTTCTTTACCCTTTATTCTGTTTATTAGTTTTCTGCCTTGTCTTTATTATGCCCAGCAAAAAGCAAGTCCAGAAAAGGGCTAAAAGTAAAGAAAAGCATAAGAAATCAAGAAGAATATCAGCTTTCATCCTTGAAACTGCTTTTCTTCATGTCACTCTAGTTCCCCAATGGATTTTTTAGCCCAGTCCTGGATGGTTCTACAAAGAAACTTACCCAGTTATACAGCTGACTCACAGACATCCTGCAAATGGTTTCTGGATTTGCTCAAATAATGTCACTTGTTTACCCTTCACTATACAGGTTTTACAGGAGCCACTGTGTATATTTTTAAATTCATAACTCCAAAATACGTAAACAATAGACTTTGGGGAAAATACATACAGACAAAAATAACAAAAAACAAGTAACTTTTTGTGCTACATCAGGAGAGCATGACATTAAAGGGGTTACATTCATGGAAGTTATCTTAAATTCTTACTTGAAAAAAGCAGAGTATAACTGAATAAATAGATTTATTCATTAATTCACCTATTTATTCAATAAATATTCATTTAATTCCTACCATACACTGAGTAACATGCTAGGTGTTATATTCAAACAAAACTCTTCCCTTCGTAGAGCTTAGAGTTTAGTTGAGGCAAGAAAGTAGGCAAAATTAACAAATAATTATGATAAATGTGTCCTTATGAACTTTACCTAGAAGAAATAAATGTTACGAAAACTGATAGCATAGATGCAGAGTGGTTAGGAAAGACTTCCATGGGGAAGTTGCATTTGAATTGAAATGTGATAAATGAGTAGACCAGCAGAGTAGAAAGATAAACGGCCAATAAAAAAGCTCCTATGAGGGCTTCAGACAAAAGAAATGGTGGCGCTGGTATCCTTAAAGAAAATGAAGACATGCCAGTATGCTGAAGAGCTAGGGAAGTAGAGGCGGGAGACGAAGCAGGTACTGTACAATTCGGAAAGCCATAGTAAAGATTCTGCTCATTCCCCTAAAGAAATAAAGAGCCACTGTAATCAGAGGGATGGCAGGAAAAATAAGTGATTTATAAAATCATTCTGGCTGCTCTGGTGAAAACCTAATAAAGAGATAAAAATGTGTCCATAAAGAAGTTGTTCATCTATTTAACGTACATACATTAAGCACCTATCATGTGGTGTATTCTAGTAAACACTGACCTAGCGAAACACACACACAAACACACACACACAAAACACCACCAAAAAACAGACAAAAAGGTATATGAAACAGGCACATACACATATCAGAAGCACGAACTAGGGCATATTCTTGGAAACTATTTCCGGACGACAAACAAGAGCTAAGGATGCTTGAGTCTGACAGTTATCCTAAAGATGGTGAAAAGTACATTGATTGACATAGTATGGGAAGTTAAACTGACACCTAGAATTCTATGATTTAAAAAAAATCAAACAAACAAAGCAACTGTTTCAGTTGTATTCTTTTCTGTTTCACAAAAAAATCTGTACATTTTCAATTGCTTGAAAGTAGAGAACTCTATTTACTTTCCTTAATTTCAGTTTTTCCATGATTTCAGTCTTTTTTATCTACCATGTTTAATAGAAACTAAAATTTTACAATACTATAACTTGAATAGTTTCAAACAAACTCTCAAGTCCTTCAACTATCACTATAAGGTCATTCTGGGAAATGAACAGCAATAACTATAAGGAAGTGCAGAGTTAGAAAAACACAATTTAACCTTCTTGAAAGAAAGTAATATTTTATATTCCAGCCAAGAAATTCATAGAAGAAAAAAATATCCAGCAAGAGATACACAGAACACTACTGGAACCACTTATCTGTGGTAAAATGGAAAAGCTAGGGATTAAAAACATAAAATTGAGGGCCGGTGAGATGGCTCAGCGGCGTAAGCGCCTGCCTTGCAAGCGCGAGGGCCCGAGTTCGACTCCCGGAACCCACATACGAAAAAGGGGCCGGTGATATTGCTCAGTGGCACGGGTGCCTGTTGGCGCGTGAGGTCCTGAGGTCGACCCCCCGGTACCCACACACACACACAAAAAAAACATAAAATTGAAACTGGTGTTTTACACAATTTAACTGAAGATGTAGAAATGAATAAAGTCAAATAGGTAATATGTAACAGTGAAAGAAAGAATACTTAGTCCCAAACTCACAGAGTTGGGATTGTATGGTGTATCTTTGGGTTTTACAAAAATAGATATAAGAGATACTTCAGAAAATCTGCTGCTGGAATACGTCACAGATAGTCTCATGCATCACTCACTACTCCCAGGTATGAGTTATCTACCAGTATGAGATATCTCTCTTAGAATTTAGTCCAAAGAATGACGTTCTCTTCCCTAAAGATTGCTACTCTTTTTCAAAATGAATATTCTATAACTAATTACATTTCACTTTGACTGTCAGGAATCGCCAAGTCAAACTGGGAGTTTAACTATAGATCTCTGTATCTTTCCTTTTGACAGACATCTTTCCTCAATTTGACTCTCTATATCAAATCATATTTTCCTTCATCTTGAATTTCTTTCCTACCTCATCACTATTTCACTGGGATGTTTTTTAAATCCTTTATGGAATCACACAGGCCATATATAAAATTCACATTGATATAGTATGGCTTCACTGTCTTCTCATGTTCTTCCTCTTAGAAATAGCTGGAACATTTGCAACTTTTTTAGGTTTAGTCAAATTATGTACCCAAAAAGAAATCACTGGGCTTTTAATTGTCATTGCTTTAAATGTATAAGAATCTTTGCCAAGTATAGCTAATTTCTAATAAAATACAGGGATTCTGTCTGGATTTTGGAAGTTCTCTGTTTCCTTTCAATAATTTGACAGTGTTTTCCCATGGTCTTCCTGGAGGTGTGAGCACTCTATTGCACATGTATCCTTTTTTATTTCCTGATTTTTTTCCTATTCCATCAACTTTCTCAGGTCCTTGAACAACATCAATCACCTTCATAAAACACTAGATAACTAGGCATCTGGAAACAATTTTATCTTCCAAAGTGTTCATTCTGGGTCTTACAGAAGTTACTGTCATAGCTTTGTAATTCTTACTCTATTCATGATTTTATCTCTGATGAACGATCAGTCAATACCCCCAAATTACCCTATACAAGTAAGATACTGAATTTTTGTTCTGTTACCTCTTCATCACTTTCTGAAGACAACAAAAGTAGAATGAACTGAACACATGCATGTGTAATTCATGTCCCTGCAGCCTACAGCAGGTTAGGGCAGAATGGCTGAATCTGCATGGACCCATATGCACTCCAGCTTCCTCCAGCTGCCTCCCCAGCAAGGTAAGAAGTCTTTGGAGGTTTCCCACGGGTGTTTTTTGTTGTTGTTTTGTTTTGCTATGTATTTCACCAAATTCCACTGGAACCTCCTTATTTTTCTTCCCCTAAAAATGACCACTTGTCTCCTCAGTCCGTGTGGAAGACATTCTAGCAATAAAAGTAGTAAGGAATAAGAATGAGAGGGGCCACATTCTTACTTCCAGGGTCCTACACTTTTGCTGGTATTGGTAGCCTGACTACCTAGGTCATTTACATGTGCCACTGTAGTACCTGATATTTCTCATCTATGATCACTTCTCAGTTTTGTATTCAAAGTTAATTCAAAAGGCACCTGTATTGGAGTGGGCAACAGTTTTCCCCACTCACATTTGTCTCTATTCTGTCACAAAGTATATCCATATTATTATGTCCATACAGTTTTACAAATATGATTTTAATGTCTTGCTCTTTGGTTCCTATCTTCCTTCCTGGGATTCTGGAACAAATTCTGCAGTGGAGAAGTTAACAGCAGTTCATCTGGACAGTTCCCAACTTCTGTTTTAATAAATACCTACACTTCCCATAGATTGTGCGGCCTTGGGAACAGTTGCAAACTCCAAATCTCTCATCTGCTAAGATGAGCTGCTCCCATAAAGATATGTTGTCCAGATGAACCAGTGAAAAAGTCCTCCTAAGCAGCTCCCATGGCAAATACATATAACCTTGGATCATTACGAACATTCCCTTCACTTGGAGATAGATAGGCAATCAAAAGAAATCTCATTTTCCACAATGAAAACTATGAATAATTACTACTAAATATTCTGAAACCATACAGTGTTTGGTAGACAGTAAGTACTGCAGAAATGTTACCGAAGTGATTGGTATAATAGAAAGAAGACAAAAATTAAGCTCCTATATCCAAATTCCCATACCCTTTATCTGTTGCTTAAAACAAAACTGAGTGGCTTATAAACCATTTTTTTCTTTTTTATTTCTCACGATTCTGTGAGTTATCTGTGCGCTTCTTCTGCTGATCTAGCCTGGGCTCTTGCAGTTGCATTCACTCCGTGGGCCAAACACCTGGAGGAAGCTCACCTGGGCCTGCTAGTGAGCTCTCTCCATGTGTCTTTCATCTATAAGGAGGTAGGACCAGGTTTCTTCACGTGGCTGATAGCAGCATTCCAAGCAGGTGAGAACCGATCTGCAAGCAGTTATCAAGTCTCTACCTGCACCATATTCACTTACATCCCACCGGCCAAAGTCGCATACCCAATCCAGTGTCACTGTGGGAGGGGATCACAAGAAAATGTATCACGGAAGGTAAAATTTATTGCAGCCCATTAATGCAGCAATCTACTATGGTGCTCCCTCCCAGGAATGTTACTTAGTTTTCTTAAAATTCTTCTAAAACTTGAATCATGTTCTTCTTTAAAAAGTTTCTTTCCTATTTGGTCTATATCGCATCTTTTTAAGAGCTGAAGTATTTTTATGGGTGTTCTAAGTTCATACTAGTCCAACATATCAGTGAATGAATGCTTATGTAGGATTCAAAAGTATTTTAAAATTTAAAATGCACCATATGCCACAGCAAATGCTCACTACTAAATTCTTAAAGCTCTTATGGAAGGAATAAAAATTCCCTTGAATGTAAGTGCAAAAGCCTTTAAATACATCAAGGCCAACTAGTTCCCCCAGCAGGAAGAAAAGCATCATTCCACTATTGTCCTACAGCCAAGCTCTCGAGGCACTTTGCACCATTGCTGATAATACTGAAGCTATGATCATATTATAATAATATGTTGAACGTATTATCATACAAAATATCCAAAATGTCAAAGTCTTAAGGTTAGGGGAAAAATTATCTTCTGGTTCCTATACCAAATAATCTGATAAGTGAGATAAGAAGATGACCAAAAGTATAATAATGCTAACAATCTGTAAAACAGTCAATAATGCGAACAAAATGGCAAACATTACCCCAGAAAAAGGCAAAGATGAAGAGAAACACATATTTCATCTTGTAAGTTGTTACTATTTTTATAGTGCTGTATGATAATTTAAAGGTGAACTGAATATATAAAATACTAATAGGTGAACTTTCAAAGGTATGTCTATACCTCTTGTAATTAGCTTTCATCTAATGCTTTTTGTTCTGTTGCTTTTTAAAAAAACACCAAGGTCAATTCAACTTTGTGAGTTCTTGTGAAAGTAAGTGTTTTTGGAAAAAGGTGTGTGCATATGACTTAAGGGATGTCTGAATTGTAATCGTTAGGTAAGGTGGGTCTCTTTGGAATAAAAGTTAGTACTATGACTAGGGCTAGCATACATTACCATTAAAAACTCAAAACATCCCTTCTGACTGCAATTATGATGCCAAATGAGGTGTTGTTCTGTGAATAGGTGGCTAAATGCTTCAGAGATTTTCCACCAGGGGAGACAAATGTGGAACTTTACTTATGCACAGAAGAATTTTTTTGTTGTTAAATTAGGCCAACAGCAGAGTTATTTTTAGATTACTTACTTCACTTTCTCTTCTTTTAATGGGCTGGTATACAAAATAGGACAGAAAATGCACCATATGCCACAGCAAATGCTCAAATCCTAAATTCTTAAAGTTCTTATGGAAATAAAAGAGATCTTTATCTTAAAATGAGACTTCTACTCAAATGAAGTTAAGAATGTAAGTGTTCTAACAGATATTTATCAATTAACAAAATATATAAACACTTTAAAAAAACAATGTTATCATTTTTGATAAAAATAAGATGTAAGAGCTTAATTTAGAATGAATATATTGAGTTATACTTACTAAAAGTCAATATATGAACTATATAGTATTTCAAAGTCTACAGTGACAAATATTTCTGGATTTCTTCAAGTTACAAATTTTAGATGACTCATCTGCTTGCTTTTGCAGAAAATAAATATAAAAATTCTTCAAGTAGTCTCAGTTTTGTACAAAGATAAACTTCCAAAAGCTTCCTTTTTCATTTCTAGATGCTACACACTGATTTAAGGATTGCAGTCATGTTCCAGAGAACTAAACTGTTATTTTGATTTATAGTATTAGAACAAATTATGAAAATGAAATAGAACGCATGACGTTAAAGACCTCTATATGAATATAACACCTGATCTTGGAATAAAAATAATACACTGACTTAAAAGCACAAAAGTGTGTTTAAGTTAGATTAACAAATTCAGCAAATATTAGCATATAGCAAAAAAAAGTCACTTTGTTCTGTGATGCCCTGCTTTTACTGAAGCAAAAAAATTACAAGACAAAAATAAAACCTGACAACTCTAACATCGAGCCCACCGGGGAGCCGACTGCAATTAAGATGAATACATAGAGTGCTTGTTCCTTTAAAAAAAAAAAAGAAGGAAAGAAAGAAAAAAATCAAAAGTTTTGGTATTCTCTTTTACCAAATTATAGTTTTGTGCTAAATATCTAGGCCTATTTATTCCCCTATGAATAAGGCAAATGATTATTAAATATTGTTTTCCTTTTATGTAACGTAGATTTAACGTATTATAAGAAAAGTTTTAAGTGAAATATTTTTAACTAATATATGAATTTAGGCAAATAGAAATTAATTTTCGAAAAACATTGGCCTGCAGAGAAATTGTAATTTGCCGACAGAACAAATTTAACATATAACCTCAGTAGATAAATTATAATGTAAAACCAGGAAATTAAAGAATATTTTGATTATTAATGCTGGTAAGCTAAGACTGCTAATGAAATTCTGTGTAAAAAGGTTACATTAAACATATGTTCTAAATCTTACATTTAAAAATACACTAAAATCATCTCCAATTTGATTCAATCCCAAACACATTTATTCTAAGATACATCTTTTAAGAAAAAGTAAGTCTGATAGTGGTAAGAGCAATATTTAGGTTGATTTTAGGCTAAATACAAAATAATCCTTTAAACATTAAAGAAATTGTAATTATGTTGCCTAAAATCTATTCACAAAGCCAAACACTGAAACACTGCAAACATGTATTATTGCTTTCAGAGGAAAGCAGGATAAAAATCAAGAAGGAATCAGGTCTGGATACAGTCAGAACTTCAACATATTTTGTGGCACAGCTAGGCTTAGTTCTGATCTACAAGTTCATGTCTGTATTTTAGTTAAACAACACTTTATAAGGTCAAGTTAATTAATCCTAATGAGACCAACTCTGAAAATAAACAAAAAAGAGGCTATGTCACCAAAATACTGTAAACATTACAGTGCTGAACATTTATTGAAAATTCAACCTGCCTCACACTTAGAATTAGTTTTTTTCAAGTAAATGTGGCAACCCTATGCAGAAAGCATTATAAATAAAGAGCAAAACACACTGCCATTCTTACCAGGTTATGTGACTGTATCTAAGCAGTTTAGTTTTATTTTTATGTCTCTCTAGTTGGTAAATTCAAATTTAGATTACCTAACACTTATCTTCACTATCCATTTACTTTATAATTTTACTAAGGTTTACCTCCAAGTAAACACAATGGAATCCCAACCATCTACATTTTATGAACAGATATTTGTAGTACTGGACTATGCAGATCTTAAGTAAAACCGTTACAGAACTTGTATATTGGTTTGAATGCATCCACTATTCCAAATCAAAACGAAGCCCTTCCCATGACACATTATTGTATAAGAATAGTTACTACCCACACACAGTAACTACTTTTTAAGCATGTGATTTTTATTATAGGATCACTAACATATGCTCCCAACACCAGCAAACTAAAGAATATGTATTACTTGCCAAACCTTTCTTCCATTGAGCACATATATTCTCAGTAAATAATTATTTCCAGACAAATGGAAAAGGGAATTGTGCTTCTTTAACTAAACTATCCCATGCATAGAACTGAAGAGGAGGGAAGAAACATAAATGTAAAAGTGTCTTTAAGATGTTTTCCCTTAGCCTTTCTTTACCTAAAAGTTTTTCTCAACCTAACTTCCCTGATGAAGCCATGCAGAATGGCAGTTACTAGTACATGTAGAATAGTGTACTAAGGAACCATGGCAGCATTCTGTGAACAGTTTACATGACAGAATAAAATGGCCTGCAGTATTAGACACAAGGGAAAGGATTCCAATTTCAATAGAAACTGGCAATTAATTAGCTTTATTTATAAAATACAGAAAATTATTGCATCACAGGGCTAGGAATATTGGTTTGCTAAATTTAAAATATACCCAAGTTAAGAGTAAAATTCCAACCATATTTACAGAAGAGGCCTTAGAAGAGGTCTTCAGAGCAGTGAGTAGTTGATGCAAAAGAAATTACCTGAGATATGGACTTAAATGATGAAGTTATTCTACTGGAAAAATATGCAAGAAAAATACTAATAGGTGTCAAAATGATATCCAGAAAGGAGGATTCTGAAATTTATTACATAAAACTATTTACAAAACATATTTTTCCAAAAATATGTGACTTCATCATAATCATTAGCTTATTAATCCATAAACTTCATATTTAAAAATAAACCAAGGTCTAAGGCTTTTGAAACACTTTTAAATGCAGCAAAACTGAGACAATCTTAAAATAAAATAGGGCAACATTTAGTTTTGCCACATCTAATAGCTTCAGAGAACTTCATGAATAAACAATTGTAACTTCACTTGCAAATACCACAAACAAAATTCAAAATTAATTTTGAAGTTTCAGGTTTCCAGCTTCCAAGGATATACTGGTTCAGAAAGAGACAACATTTGACTTCTTAGCATAACCATAAAGTCAGATTTTCCTCTAAAGAAAATTATTGCATTAGTTGTTTGTAACTTAACTGCCTGACCAAATGGAGTGAAAAAAATGATATGTGATTCTGGGAAATTGCATATTTCCCTTTCTTCCAACTACACAGAATTCAGAGGGTCAGATAGAGGATCCTCCCTTTGCACAATTGGCCACCTCATCCTAAATGCTCATGCTCTCATTTTAAAGATGAAAAACATACAAAACATCCAACAAACCAATAAAAGCACTATCATAGATAACGGGGGAAGTTGGGAAAAAGGAGGATCATAAGATCCATAGTTATAACTGAACTGAAAGCATTTACTGTGAGCTACTATGTGAGATCTTTACAAATACTATTTTAATTCATACGCAACTACTATAATATAGATATTTTCATTCCTATTTTATACCTGAAAAAAATTAGGTTCAGAAATTAAGAAACGTGCCCAAGGTCATGCAGCCAGGATGTGGCTGAGCATACAACTTATTTTCCATCTGTCCGATGCTAAGCCTCTTTTCACGTTGTCAAGTCCACGCCTCCACTAACCAATGGATCTCCACTGTGTGGAACAATGCTGCAAAGAAGTGTAGAAGAAATGAAAGACATCTCTGCCCTCCAGGAAATCAATATCTAAGAGGCGTTCTTAAGATTCAGATGCTGGTTCAGAAGAAGAATTATGATTAACTAAAGAGCAAGGAGCGCTAGCTAGGGAAAGAGAAGTAACTCACGTTGGGTTTTGCTACTTACTAGCCATATACTCTTGGACAGAAAATAATTCCTATTATTTCCTCATCTTCACAGAGTATGCAGTGTGTCTGCTTGAATTATCTTAGAGAATTAGTTCAAATATCCAATTAAAAATATAAGAGCCTTCTTAGTTGTAAAATGTTTTGCAAATATGAAATGTTAATGTTGCTATTCAAGTGCCGATAGGGCATTACAGAACTGTAGGTAGATATATGAATACAGCAAGAAAAAGATGAGCTGACTCACTTCTGTTTTCCTTTTCGTTTTGCTATGTTTTGTTTCATTAAGCCAATGAGTGTTCTAAGAGGGAGGGATTAACCAAATGGTTAAGGCTTCTGTTCCCTGCACTACCCATGGATTCCAGCTGGCTGTTTTTTGACAAACCAGTCCAAGCAGCTTGCCTACTGCTGCCAAAAGTCAAGGTAGTCAGTCCTATTCCCTTCCCCTTCTTCCCATTTTTTTTTCTTTTCTCCCAAATTCGTCATCATCTATTTATAAAATTAGGACTCCGTGCTGAAGTACCCATCCCAAGACCAAAGCTATATCTCAAATTCTAATTTCACCTCAGAGAAGAATGTGAGATGATCCATTTCCCATGAGAGATTGAAGGTACAATGTTTGGGAAGTAGGTGATACAGCATCAGGCTGACTGGGAAGAGTCCCAAGAAGTAACTTACCATCTAGAACAAGAACTTAAACAAGCTACCTTTTTGTGTCTTAAATATTAATATTATGACACTTTTCTATGGATTTTTATCACAAATTAATCAACACTTGGAATATTCATTTTTTATGGGAAAAATGTGCTCCCAGTTCTGAACAGCCAATTGACAAAAACAAGAATGGAAAAAAAAAAAAAAAAACTTTTGAAAATGACTGGACTTTAAATATGATTGAAAATGACTTCTTGAATTTCTACAGATGACTCACAAATCTCCATTTTATTTTCTGTAATTTTAAGCTAATGATATGATAGTGGTAATACATGAACTAAACTTAATGAACTCCCAAAATATCCCCCAAAACACCAACTTTAGGGCCGGTGAGATGGCTCAGCGGCTTAAGCGCCTGCCCGGCAAGCGCGAGGGCCCGAGTTCGACTCCCGGAACCCACATACGAAAAAGGGGCCGGTGATATCGCTCAGCGGCACAGGCGCCTGCTGGCGCGCGAGGTCCTGAGGTCGACCCCCGGTACCCACAGAAAAAAAAAAAAAATCAACTTTATAAATTTAACCGAAATGCCACAATGTGCAGAAATCCTGCTCAAATAAATACAAATGCAAAAATTCCAGGTTTTAAACACATCTTCAATACATCTTTATCTTTCTCAATCTCTCCATTCCTTTCTCTGTGTCTTATTTTAAAGAAATCTAATAGTATTCTCTCCTTTACATAATTTGTTTCCTATACATGAAATTGTGTGTTTCTGTTCTTTTAAGATTAGAAATAGAAACTCAAACCCAGAATAAGCAGGTCAGACATGAGAATCAAAATTTTAACAATTTTCTGTAAATTATTCTTAAGAAAAGCAAAATTATTACAGTGAATTTTTCACTTATTTAAACTGTATTCAAGATATGTTCTTAACACATTCTCTATAATACCTAATGGATTTACTATGCAAAATATACTGGATCTCTCTATTTGAATAATTTTTATTTCCCAGCAAAAATTGATTGTTCAACAAATACCATATTAAGTTTAGCTTGAAATAATTTACTTAAGCGTTTTGCATGGGAGAATGCAACAAATGCATCTAAAAAGCACAATAAAATTAAAATTTTGCTACTACATATTGAAAGTTAAATTAATTAAGAACTAATTAAAATGATTGTGTTCTTGTGGGAAAATGTGATAAAAAGAAATAACCATACAGTATAGCTCTTTATTTATGGAAATAAAGGCTACAAAATGTACATATTAATAGTTTTTCAATTAAATTGTCCTTAAATTTGAATCACCTTTGCCGTCAAACTGCATTTTTACCTCTAGTGGCATTTCCTCATTCTCTATTAACATTTTTAAAAAGAGAGAGAGAGAGAATGAACCTCACTCAGAGGAAGACCATAATAGTTCATTAGCCATGCATATCTCAGCAGCTCTCATACCTGACTACATTAGATCTTTTGTACTTTTCATTTTTTTAGTTCACACAAATACTGTAAGTAATGCAATGAAACCACAGCCTTGTCTGTATTTTCTCATACAGTCAAGCCCTGACTCATAAAAATTTCATATCTTGTTGTCTTAACTCTAAAAAGATTAGCCTGTATTTTTTCATAAATGCTTTAATTTAAAAATCCTTCTCTCCTGAAAGCCATTCAGACTATGTCTTTGATAAAGTACCATGAACAATATCATTAAATTTTTTTCAGTCAACACAATGACAACCACTTAGACCAATGAATGAAAAATTTCAAGACTCAAAAAAAAATCATATTTATGAACCAAGGTACTTCATAAGAAATTGCAGTATTAGATGATGGAAATGTGTCTTCTGGGTCTTAAAGTGACAAAGAGTAGAGCCCACACACAGTACCATCTAGGTCAAAGAAAACTCAAAATAAGTTCAAAGAAGGAAAAATGGTGGATAAGTATTATGGGTTAATTATTTAAGTGGGTGAATTGTGGCTACCCCCCCCCAAAAAAAAGTGACAAAAATTCCAAGATAAAAAGAAATGATGTTGTTCAATTTACAACTTTTTCATAGCAAAAAATGACAAACGCTCTTTCTAGATAAAGTTGCCTATCAAAAAGAGAAAGATGTATTCTGAAGAAAAAGAAGAAGGAGAAGGGGGGGGGGAGAATCCAACAGTCTGCTATGAGCATTGTGGATTTGCTCATAGCAAGGAAGAAAGAACATCAAGGAAAAAAACTTCACTATTTCTCACTCTTAGTTTTTTCATCTTCTCCATCTCCTCCAGCTAACACTGTGTAATCTCCAAAGTTACATCAAAAATAACAGAAATCTTCCCCTAGACAGACTCTGCAAGTTTGGTTTTGTTATCTCAAAAATATAAATAAAGAAATACCACAATACATAAAAAATTCTAAAAAGAAAAAAAAAAAAAAACACCTAGCAAAGAGCCACACTTGATAAATAAAGTATGAAAGCCTTCTAATTTAAAAGGACAGAAACAAACCTAGCTAAACAGCCATTCCAGCTGATTAAGAGTCTGGTGGTGACCAGTTCACAAAAGTGCCTTTCCAGCCAGCTACTTTCCTCATCTCAATGACCCTAAGTCTATAGTCTACCTTCATCCTGACTTAGCAATGAGTGTGCAAAAAGCCCTGGGCTGTCTCATGCTTAGTTAATTTCTGTGAGTTACAATGTTTTCATGACATTTCCACCTATCTGGAGACATCTGCAACATTTTTGTTTTACCCCAAAGTCTGATAAAATAATGTAAGTGTTCTTCTTGGTTTATTACGTAGTCTTCTAATGATTGAGCAAGTTGTTGTAAGTGATTATCCAGATTTACACTGCAACACTAATCATGTCAAAGTTAGGCATCTAACAAAATAAGTATTGACTTTGTAATAATCTCTTCTCTCTGAAGACTTCCTAAGAACTACTACTTCAGACTTAATTGCAGTAGGAAAAGAATAACTATTTCATGAAATAAATTAGGATAGAGTTCTTAGAAGTCCATGTCAATTTTAAGCTTATAATTCCAACTAAGGAATTAAAATGTGGCACAGATTTTTGAAATGGAGAATAAAAATACATCTATAACTATACAAATATATCTATCTTATATATATATATATACACATACTATATATATGTACATATATTTGACAAAACACAGTCCATGGGTTACAACTGATTCATTACCTAATTTTAAATGGTCTGAGGTAAGAATGATTTCAAAATTTTTAAATGGTTGCATAAAATCAAGACAAAATAATACTTTGTGAAATATGAAAATCACATATATGCAATTCAAACTTAAGTGTCCACAACCTCACTTATTCAGATATTGTCTATAGTTATTTTTATAGCATAATGTTAATGATGAATAGTTTTGACGTAGATCTAGACCGACAGACCCTATAATATTTACTAGCCTTTTACCAAAAATTTTTGCCAACTCCTGTTATAGATAAACTTGGCTTTGAATTGTAAAATTAAAAATGGTTTGAGATATAACATATATTACAAGTATGAACTGTTCAAATGAAGTTATGATGCTGCAGCACTAATAAAGAATGCAACAAAGAAAAAATGAGAAAATATCCAAAGAAACACAAGAGTTACATAGTGACGCATATATCATAGAATATATGGAAACATGGCTCCAAGTTTAAATAAATGCTCAAAATGTTCTGAAGCAAATAAAAAAATTCTATGGACATGTCAAGACCTTATTTAGGTGTGGGAACAATATTAAGTAAGAGAAGAGCCTACAAGTTGGTGATAATTATATATAATCATCAGATAACTGAGATGAAGCAGAACCTTTTGAAGCAATGGTGTTTTTACCTTTTCCACCAAAGAGAAAATGTTGAAACTGAAATGAAATATTAGATATGATTAATTTAAAATATCAAATGTCCAGAATAACAGGACAAGTCATTTTAAATAAATCCAGCTATACAGGACCAACAATTACAATTTCAGTGTATTAAAAAAAAAAGATTTAATTGCTACAATGGGGCCACAGTCAGTAACTTCAGAAGAGTTATAAACATGAGAAGAAACACAATATGTAAAAGAGGCAAATGTTCCTTTTTTAAATTAAAAATATTCCAGAATACAAAGTTTAGTGAGCTTGACACAATTCCTTAACAAAATTCTACAACATGTTATTAAACAGGTGGTTTATTTTTAAAAACTGCCATGGATTTGTTAAAAATAATCCATGCCAACCGAATTTGTTTCCTTTCCTGACGTTGTTACTAGACAACTGGATCAGCAAAAAGTCTTAGTTACACAGTATGTGAACCAACAAACCAAGAAAAGTATGGCGAGCGTCCAACTTGCAGTTAGTCCACTCACTATTTGTTTACCTTTGGAAAATTTCTTAACACCTGACGTGTCTTTCCCATTTCTGCATGTTTTGAAAGCAGAGGCACTGGCAGAATTTGTTCTTTATTTTTCATGAATGTTTGAATAGAAAGCCTTGCTATATAGAAGGGTGTTTCTTTCCAGAACCCATTCACTCACAGTCCATTATTTAAAAAATAGGGTTCCTAAACTTGAGTTTCCTCGTTTGTGATGGAACTCTCCGAAAATGCAACATCAACGAGAGGCACTTTGTTGGCTCCCTGCTGGAGGTGGTGGACAAGAGAGCCAAAGCATAGATGACACTCAAGCAGCTTGTTGTACAGTGGGTAAAAAAAGTCCTTGCTCCTGACCCAAGAGTCTTGTGCCTTCCACAAGCATCAAGAAAATGGCAGCCAGCTTATTTGTTAGTTTGCAAGTCCTGTAAAGTCTCACATTTTTCACAGTTCTTAATACACTGTGACTCAGTTTGTCATTTGAAAAATGGGGATAATAACCTCCTTATAAAGGATCAGAATACATATAAAGTATTTACAAAAATATCTAAGTAAATGGTTTCATAAATGTTAAGCATTATTTTAATATGATTAATTTCAAATTTATATTGCCTGCTAAACATTCACACCCAAAGAAATCACATGTAAAGGAGTCCACCTTTGTTAGTAATGGAAAAGGCTCTACTCTTAGCCATGCTCTGCTCATTATTTTCCAAAAATAATTAAATAGAATATAAATTTATTAGTAGAAATTATAGTTGACCCAGTTGCTAAAATAGATAAAAGAATCAGCATTTCTTAAAAACCTTCACATTGAATAACTGAACTTAAAAAGCACAAATTTAACCAGGGTATAAGTCTTATTTCAAAAATAAACTCAGATTATATATTCATTACAATTTATATAAAATGAATTCTAGTTCTATTTACTATATAAAGTATCCAAAAAGTTACTTTGCTATATGTTAGGCAGGCTGCATTTATGGCATAGTGTTCAACTCTGAATACAATATTTTAAAGGGGAATTTCAACCAATATAAATTTTTTGAAAATATGGGTTAGTTTTACTCCTTACAATACAACTGAGAAACTTGACTTCTTTAGACTAAGATAGAAAAGAATTGCTGGGGATGGTAACTTAGGACATACCTGAAAGATTGTGAAATAAAACCATGTGTAAAATAAGACATGGAGCTAAAAATAATGGCTGATTGATTCCAATTGAAAGTAAGAAAGAACTTGCTAGCAATTAAATCTTTTTCAAATGTTGAATTTTATGATAATAAGTTTTTCATTCGTGGAAGTTACGGAAAGTCACTAGCCAGGACTACCAGCCTGAACTCCCTCCTCATTCAGATGTCTTTAAACTATTGGTCCATACAAAAGCAAACACAGGTCATTTCTCCAGGCTTCTCATCTATTTTCATTTTTATCTTTTCTCCATGGTTTCTGATTGACTTCAACTTAGCCCATTCAAACTGACAATTTGTTAACAGCCCATCTGACTTTTTGATTTACCTCCTTGGTTATCCTCTCTTTGTAGAGACCACAGGCAATTTGACAGATACTCTCAGATAATAATGCCAAACTCCACCTCCCATCTGGCTTGGGGGGGATTAGAAAATTCATTTTATAATCTCAAAGATTCCTTTCAACTTTAGAATTCTTGGATTCTTCTTACTTATTTTGCCATTTACAGAAACTGGTGATAGCTAGTGATTGAAGAATGAATGGTGTTAATGACTAACACCATTAATAACATGCTTTCTTCTGTAAGAGCCAGCTACCTGAATAGGCTTTACATCTTTCAATCAGTCATAAAGATGACAGGGGCTACAAAGGTATAGACCATAAACACCTGTGGTAACAAGAAATACAAGTGTGTAGGGGAAAGAGAGAGAGAGAGAGAAGAGGAGAGAGAATGAGAAATAAAGAATGATAGTGAAGCCCCCAGTAGTCCTTCTTAGAAAGTAATGATAAAAACTCCTTGTTTATAAGCCACAGAACTGTTTACAAACCCAAATAAAACTGCATGCTATCTAAAAACTCATTTGAGTAAAAGCTGAGAGAATTCTAAACTAAGAAACCATGATAAGAAGAATCAACTACATTCTCGCAAAGCTAAAAATGATAAAACAATAAAGACAAAACTCAAATATATTATGCTAAGTGACAACTCCTAACTCCAAAGACTACCTAGCATATGATTCTATTTATATAATAGACTTAGAAAACTGCAGAGACAGAAAACAGACAGCAATTCCGACGAGGGATTGTAAGATAGGAGCAAGGGCTATGCAAAGATACATGGCAGAATTCTGGAGATGATGAACTCTTCTGTATTTTATCTGTGATGGCTACTACACAGCTGTGTGTGTCAAAATATAAGGAAGTATCCACTAAAAAGGGGTGAATTTTACATAAACAATCTATGATTAAAAATGGAAGAAACTGAAACAATTTTATAAATATGAGTAATTAAAAAGTGGTTTGTGTCACTAATAAAGCATACTAAAAGTAAACATTTTGAGAGACTATTATCAGAATTATCTCTACAATAAAGTAACCAATGTAAAATCTTACCCTTAAATGAAATGTAAAATATATAATCAACTTGCTTTTTGGTAATTAATCAAATATTATTTCACTGTTTCATGAATACTCAACAGGTGAAAATAAAATGTTTCATTCACATTCTATTTTTAAAATACTCTCCTCTAAAAATGTAATTCTAGTAATGAGAAAATAAACATTAACATTTTTATTATTCATGTATTCTATATTTTGTTACCACGTTAATACTGCATGTTTGCACTTAAAATTTGCTCATAGAAAAGCAAGTTGTTTCCAAAAGAAAACGAAAACTTATAATAATGATATTCTTTTAATATAGTATGAATGAGCATGTTCTTAATCATATTTCAGAATCTGGCAATGTTTCAGCTAATGATATGCTTTCAGGACACAATTAGAGGGATATCAAATAGAACAGATATGTAAAATCTCATACCAATTAGAAACAACAAATTACATTGTCTTTTTCCTGTTTGAAGAAGAGTCTTAGCAATAGACATGTAGGAGTGGGAATAGCTTAACTTTATGGAAAATTACAAATGAGGAAAGTTAGAAGTGATAAGAGCACAACTAAAGGCATAGTTTTCTGGAAGTAAAGAAATACAATAAACTAATTGAAAAAATTGAATTTTACCATTACTTTATTTGGAATAACTCACAATTAGATGTCAAATAAATTTTACTTTTAGTCACAGACACAGACATTCTCTGTAACAAGGTAAAACGTATTGAAATAAGAATAGTCGCAAGCTTGTGTCCCTGCTAAAAACTGACAAGGCATTATTCCCCACCTTCTGAGAAGCAAAAACTCCTTGTTGCCCTCCTTGGTTGTCTGAATCTGCATGGTGGGCTCACTATGACAAAAGAAGGAGCTAGAATGAGAGACTGCGCTCTTGATGGAGTGTGTACACTTGGCATGAGGGTATCCATCACATGATCAGGGGCTGGGCAGGAATAACCTTGACAATGTTCAAAACTTTTGACAGTCCCCAAGGGAAAAAGAACAATGTCTCCAAATATTTAGCACAAATCTTCTTATATAGTGCACTGTATAAAACCCCTGTTCTTCTCTCTTTATGCCAAACTGCAGCTAAGATACACAGAACTCCTATTGCAGGAGCTGTATTTCCTTTTTTTTTTTTTGGTGGGTACCGGGGGTCGACCTCGGGACCTCGTGCACCAGCAGGCACCCGTGCCACTGAGCGATATCACTGGCCCTTTTTTTCTTGTGGGTTCCGGGAGTCGAACTCGGGCCCTCGCACTTGCAAGGCAGGCGCTTACGCCGCTGAGCCATCTCACTGGCCCTGTATTTCCTTTTAACATAGCATAACACACAGACTGGATCATTTGGTGGCCAACAGTTCATGTGGATCTGTTACGGTTTAGATCTACAATTTTTCCCAGAAGTCTCGCGTGTTCAGAGGAGGAGCTTTTGGAGGGTGACTGATCACAGGAACACTACATTCAGCAGTGGATTAATCCACTACTAACAGCAATGCTCAAGGTACTTTCGTAGGTGGGGCCTGTTCAGAACAGGAAGGTCACAAAGAGTGTGACCTCCAAGAATGTAGTCTAGTCCCTACTCCACCTTGTTCTCTTTCTGCTTCCTGGTTGCCATGGTTTGAGCAGATTTCCTCCTCCATTCTTTTCAAGCATTCAGTTTCTGCCTGGGAACGAACCTATAGCGGACCGAGCCCTGTGAAACTGTAAGCCAAAATAAATCTCTTCTGTTTTCAGCTGTAAGCATCAGGCATTTGGTACCAGCAACTGAAAAGTGACTAATACAGGGATATGAATATGTATGTCTGTGGGTAAAGTCTATTAAAAAAGGAGACCTCTAATTTTAAAAAGACAAAAGCTCATCACATAGCTTATTCAGCTACACTGTATCTGGATTAGTGCCACGAACAGCTAAATGCATGACTCAGTATAGGCCTAAGGGAAAACTGAACAAATTAATATCTATGGAAGGTGGTAACATAAGCTTCAGGGAAGAGAATGTCAGCTGGTTGTTTATGTCTCCTTATCCTAATGTGCTCAACTCCACAAGCATTCTACTTTTACCTCTCCTTCTTTTAGTACTTGGGCTAAATGAGGGGAGACCCCAATTCCTGCCTGGGAAGGAGGGAATGTTCTTAGGATACCTCATGGGAAAAGAAAACTGGAAAAAATTCTTACATTTAAACTCAGCCCCCTGGCCTTCACCAACAAAGTTACTATGATAATTTTTGTTTGCATTAATTGTTTTTATTTTAGGAAGTATCATTTCCCCTTTTATTCTTAGGTGTACATTTATGTGGTAGTAAGGAGAGAACATTTTATAGCTTCAAATTTCATTCCATATGTTATAGTTTGAAGCAATCTAAAAGCCAATCCAGTATCTATTTCACTTTGGAAAAATGACTCCTTTAAAAGCATATGACCAGTATAGACAGATGTAAGTCTTTGGGCACTAAACATAAGATTTTTGAGAGTAAATTGAGCTGGTTGGTTATTTTTAATATCTGGGATAGTAACTAAATTATTTTCAAAACTATTCATTATCATTCTCACTTTAATATGCACTATTATAATCAGAAAATCCCTTTAATAAAAAATTTCCTACTTGGAACAAGGAGAAAGTACACTGCTTTCAGAGATTTTGGGGAGCCAAATATCACTAGCAGTAAAATAAGATAATGGAATTATTTTCAGTCTGACAGAGGTAAAGAGAAAAATGAGACAAAAGTAGGCTAAGAATAGAGACCTGTTTCTTCTTTTTTTTTTTTTTTTCCGTGGGTACCGGGGGTCGACCTCAGGACCTCACACGCCAGCAGGCGCCCGTGCCGCTGAGCGATATCACCAGCCCTTTTTTCGTATGTGGTTACCGGGAGTTGAACTCAGGATCTCACGCTTGCCAGGCAGGCGCTTATGCCACTGAGCTATCTCACCAGCCCCCTTCTTTATTATTAATAGAAAACACAGACTTGCTTCCCAATGCTCAAAATATTTAGCATAAAATTACTGAACAATTTAGTGCAATTTTAAATATAAATATAATACTTATGGAGATCTTTGGGGCATTATGACTATAAGAAAATATCTGTTTTTGCATTATATGCAGAGCTGTATCACTTATTCATGCCTGGCTCTCCATAAGCAATTTCAGAAACCTGGAGTAGGATTTTAAATTTAGTGAGACGTACTTTTAATTAAGTCATTAGTCTTCAATACTCTATTTAGTGATACGTATTGAAAGAAAAAGAAAACAGAATTTGTAAACTGATGATGTAGCTTCCAATGCAAAGAAGTAAAATGTTCTTACAAATTCCTGAAGAGACCTTGATTTGTCTCATTTACTTCCCCCAAAGAACACCTTCCCTGCAGTCAGTCCCAGAAGTACCTGGTTTGCCTATGTTGTATGCATGTTATAGCTATTAGAGGCATTTACATACAAAACTCATGCAATTCATTTAAGACATAATAATGAGTTAGGTGGTTAAATATATCAATTTAACTTGTGCAACCATTATTGTATTGAAGCACTCAACAATTGAGAATTTGTTGTCCAAAACTGTAAACATCCACTCATAACTTTGACATCCACTCACAACTTTGAAATTAAATGTAGTATTGATTCTCAGATCAAGGATAAAAATGGAATATTGAAAATTGAGGTTCACATAGACCCACCTGAGACCAGAGCCGTGACTGTCAATATAATGCTGAACACCCTCCAAATGTGATATGGTATCACACTGTTGTAGGGTGAGAAAGTAAAGTAAAAAAAAGTAATTTCAATTACGTGAAATATTTTGCCATGCCATGCAATGATACAGATGGAAATAATGTCTTAGGCCTCCAGTGAGCCATTCATTCCTTCATTCAACATTTATGGAGTTCCTACCAAGTGCCAGACACTGTTTTAAGCACTGAGTTAGAGCAAAGAACAAAAACTCCCCTGCTCCATGAAATATATATTCTCATTGGGAGAATAGATGACAAATAAACAACTCTGTAAAATGTCTGCAGCTGTTAGTGCTGTGAAAATAATAAACTATGTTAAATGTAATACAGTGTGATCGGTGAGGATTTCACATTTTATTGACAGTCAGAGAAGCCTTCTCTAATAAGAATACACTGAGCAGAGACTTACAGTTAGCAAAGATACCTGAGTACAGAGGATTCCAGATAGAGAACAGAGAAAAAAGGTTTGAGTTAGAAATCAGTTGATCTTGTTTTGAGAAATATCAAGGCCAGTGTGTCTAGAGTAGACTAAGAGGGAAAGTAACAAGACCTTATGTAAGATCTTTGTCTTTTATTCTGAGAGGCATGAAAAGATGCTGGAAGGTTTATGCAAGATTAACATAATCAGACATAAGTTTAAAAGGTCCCCTACTGTATAGGTATTAATCCGAGGTACACAGACAGGAAAGTAGGGAGGCCAACTGACCACCCATGAAACAGTTTAGGTAGGAGACAATGGTGCACCTGACCGATCTCCATGGTGGTTGTATAAACTATATATATATAAAAGATTATTTGGAGGTTTCTTTTGCCATTTAACTAAACTAAAGTCAGTTTCCAAAAGGCAAAAAAAAAAAAAAATATATAAAGACAAAAAGAAAGTGAAGAATTAGCTACAGGCATGCAGATACAGATCAACCAAAACTGGGACCAAATTTTGGGTGAATAGTATGGAATAGTTCTTAAAGATGTTGGGAATCTTTTTATTTATTTATTTTTGTAATGAGATGATTTTATGACAGTTTACATATGCTAAAATGTTAAGATAGTTGGATTAGTGTATTCTGAGTTTTTCCTCACTATCTGTCAGTGAGAAATTTGATGCTTTCTTCAAAATATTTCTACCATTGATTTTTTCCTTCCCCCTAAAACAGTTTAAGAAAATTTGTATAGTCTTTGGATTAGAAAAAAGGTGCAAAATGGTGGCTACTAGTGCATATACATGCAAAAATGATACAAAATTAAAGAAATGCAGAAAATTTTCACAAAAAATGATATAAAATAAACATAATAATTGAGAAGAACCACAAGATGGGGTAGGAAAGGGAGAGGGAATGAAGACGTGTTATGAGCATGTACCAACTTCATACAGGGAGCTTAAATATTATTACCACTCACACATACTAATCAAAAAAGTTGAGAAGAAAGGAGAAACTAAATGAATATCAGGAAAACTTTCAATTATTTTTAGTATCATACTTTGTTTGTGAAGTTGAAATTTAATTTTCATAACCTGTTTTAAAAAATTTAGGGTATTCCAATGGCATAGTCTTTTAGATTTATGTTAGAAAAATCTTTAAAAGGAACCACTAAAAACTTGAATAAAATTTAAATCAACACTATCTTTTGTAAAGTATATTTTAAATCTTCCAAGACAGAAATTGAAGGAAATTGGGGAACATTAATAAACTAAAAATGCTGAGAGCTTTTAAACCCCTGGGGACTCATTTGCTCACAGCAATGTGCTTTTTCAACACTAAGTTTTATTCACTCTTGCTAATGAAAATAATTTGCCATAGCAGAAAGGAATGAAGACATCAGTTCTGTATGACACAGTCATCAATATGAAAAGAAGGTGTTCTCTAGATATTCTCGGTGGAAATAGGAAGAGAGAAGAATACAACTGATTGGAAAGCTGAAGTCAAGCAGTAGTTAAGTATAGGTTCAAGAATGCACATTCCAGGGCCGGTGAGATAGCTCAGCAGCATAAGCGCCTGCCTGGCAAGCGCGAGGTCCTGAGTTCAATTCCCGGTACCCACCTACGAAAAAAGGACCAGTGATACCACCCAGTGGCACGGGCACCTGCTGGCACATGAGGTCCTGAGGTCGATCCCCGGTACCCACACACACAAAAAAAAGAATGCACATTCCAAATATCAAAAAATTAAAAATCATTTAACCTGGGAGCTTATCAGTGATTTAGGGAGAAAGTGCATTTTAAATAAAATTGTATATATGTAGATAAACTGAAGTAATCTTAGAATTCATATTGTATGAGTCAAGTTGAAAAAAATGAACAAAGACAAATCTATTTAGAGAATAAACAAAATTCACAATTGTGAAATGAAAAGTAAAAGTCATATCCCGTAAATCACTAAAATAGAACACTGTTTTCAAAATAAAATAGGGGTGATGCCAGCATCCACCGTTTAAAAGCATGTTAAGTTAGCTGAGAGGTAAATATCTGTATGACTGAACAGAAATTTCAAATCACTCCTATTATAAATTTGAAATTACATTCCTAAAATTAATGAGGCCAAAACTTAATAACACCATATTTGAAGAAACAGTACATTACCCAAGCAACTCTTTAAAGAAAGAATACCTGCAATGAATGCTACCCCTGAAACTACATCGCATCATACATGTAAGTTCACTTTTCTGTTCTAATAGTACTAACGTTGCCACATAACAAATCTAGATCTTCTTTAAAGCTCTTTCTCCAGCACCTCAGATTTTAATAATCTCATACTCCTATATTTCTTTACAATTCAACAGAGCCAGTTACTTTTTTGTTTACTTGTTTTGCCTAGACATTTAGGGGCAGGGGATGGATAAACACAGACCACAGAGCAAAAGAGGATATACAAAATCATCAAAAGGTAGTGACAGGGTAAGCAAATATGCAAGTGCAAATACCTACTTATTATATCAAGTAAGATCATCTACTAAGAAAGAATATTCTATAGGAGACAGCGTCCTACAACATGGGCATTTATATGATTTAAAAAGAATGAATTTTCATCTAGCCAATGTCAAGCTAATTTTTAAAAATTGTATTTTTAGACAACCCTCCCAGCTATGCTTAAGATGTAAGAGGAAACAAAACAAACAAAAATCAGTTAATAGGGCCTACTTGAAAGTTCTAAAAAACAGATGAAGAAGATAAAAGTATGGAACAAAACAGTAATACAACAATCAAGGTAACCTTAAATGTTAAGTCTCACTGACGGAAGAGAAAAATAAAAGCCCAGAGAACTTTATTTCAATTGATAAAGAGTATGGGAGTGATACAACTTTAGTCAAAGTATATTAAAAGATAAACAGTTTTATCTAGGAAAATGTTTATTTGATCTGAAAAAGGAAGATAACTGGCACCATGTAAAATTCAAAGTAGGTATTAAATCATGTACAAGCCGTGAGCACTGGAATATATATTTTTTTAAGTTTCAAGCATCTGAATTCCTATTACAGAAGTCTTAAGAATATACACAACAATCATTCTGGGTTGTATTTGTTCAAGTTTATTGGAAGGGTATGTATTAAGGGCTAAAATGTAAGGTTGCTTTCAAAAGCCTATATAAATATTAAGATCTCATTGGACTTCATTTAAGAAACAGGCTTTCTTGTATCAAAGGGCAGCATGAATTTGGGCACTGCTTAAAACATTCTGGGTCCATTCAGTTACTGGTATGAACAATGCTATTTATCATAAAGTTAAAGAAAAAATGGTTTGTGCCAAAAATTAGTACACAGTAATTGTTATGGAACTGTTACTATTTGTGAATTCAACTAGAATTTGTAATTTTGTCTAACAATCATGTCAAGAAAACTTCTTAGTGACCTGTCTTCTAAATCACATCCTCTTCTTACAAGTCAGTGAGCTCTTTCTGATTTAATTTAGAGAAACAGAAAAAAAAATGCATGACCATGTCCATCACTCAGTCTTCTATCAGTATTATAACTGATATCTGCCTTAACATAAGACTGACAACACAGAAATTAACAAGCGTGCTGAGGCACAGTCAGCTCTAAATCCTTTAAAAAATCATAAATGATGGCCCTTTTGAGTAATTAAATTCTTTTTCTCTCATATCTTTCTCTTGAAATAACAGTAAATTTGGATGACTACATTTGTTGTACTGTTGTGTGCATTTCAATCAAATCAGGTAGATATTTTTACATATTTAAATGTGCTTTTCATAAAGCATAATTCTAACAGCTATTCAAATAGAGGTATGTGTTTTTGAAATCTTGCTTTTACAAAATGAATATGATTTCTTATTATAGGTTATCTGTACATATAAAAATAATAATGTTCAAATGTTTCCTACTCTTATGGTGTGCACCATATGACTATTTCCTGCTGATTTAAGGATCCTAGAAAATTACAAGTTTTTTTTAAGCAAAACTAGTGCACTATCATCACAGCAAATGCAAAAAACTCCAGAGATAGTTTGCTTACATATCATTTCATACATGTATTAATATCATAATGCAATTAAAGTTATCTTCCCACTCCAGAATGTGAATTCTATGAAGACAATGTTCCAAAACATAAGGCAATTCTGAGAAACAATTATACATAGTTCACAATTTTATGTGTATAATTTTTCATTATTTATTTATTGCACTATACTTTGAAGTATAATGGCAACATTTTAATCATCTATGTGTAAAAACCAAGGGTTTGTTGTTTTATTTAAATTGAATGTTAAGATAAAAAATATTTTTGGTGCTTAAAAGTGAAATTTATGATGATCTTTTAAAGTTCAGCGCCCAGGTCACCCACTTACCTGAAGGGAAGTACCATCAGGTTTCCAGTGTCTTCTTTCTTGTTCTTTTTTTTTTTTTTTTTTTTTGTACTAGGAATCGAACTCAAGACCTTGTGCTTGCCAGGAAGGCACTGTGCCATTGAGCTATACCCCTGGCCGCCAGTGTCTTCTTTATAAGTGATAATTTAATTAAAATTAAAAATGCCTATTGCTTAATTTTACATAACAATGAAACTGTAGCTTTCATAAAAAGTACTGAATTGGACTACTAGCAAACAAGAGTCAGGTTAAGTAATGGACAGAAGGAAGCAAGGAAGGAAGGAAGGAGAGAGAAAAAGAACTTTAAAAAGCTCTAAACCAGATATGAAATTTTATGATCCTGATGATCACAGTGTGTGTAACTATATACTCACTCTATTAATGTAGATACAAATAAATCAAAATGGTAAATTTTAACAGCATTAAACAAATACTGCGTTTAAAAATTCCAGTACACTGAGAATATACTTCTCCATAACTCACAGTGATAGAAAAGATAAACAGGCCCCTTGACAACATAAAACATTTCCCGAGGCATGCCACAATGCAAACTTGAAGATGAAACTATCTGAAAGGTCATCTTCACGTCAGTTTTGACCACTAACACAGACTTGCTATTAAACACACCCCTCTGGTCTGGTCTCCGCCGCTGCCTCAATAAACTATTCGAGTTAGAAGACCACGAAAAGATGTGCCTTCTGGAAAACTTTTGTTTTCCACAAGTTAATCTCCCCAAATACTTCCAGTTGGAAAACGTCCACTTCAGCTACTTGACACCAGGGCGTTACTTCTTCCCTTACCTGCTTTTGTGTAACACTTCTTCGCTGTAGACTGCGCGCAAGTTGGGAGGCGGCTCCTTAAGGACTTCTAAACCCATGATGGCTACAAGTGTACACACCTCACACACTCCCACGGGTCCTTCACCATCTTTGTCCTCCCTCCCTTCTAAGAACTCACCCAGGCCACTTCAGACACCTTCTGTCACCAAAGCCTCCCTGCCTGGAAGCCACCAGTACTCGAGGAACATCAAATACTCGGGGAAGATCAAGAAACTGACTGGATTTCAACATGTGGTGAGAGACAACACGTGCGTGTGCGTGTGTGTGCAGGGGGGCGAGGCTATGAGCCTTACAAATAGCAGCTGTCCATTAAGTGGTTTAAATCTGTTTGTTTAAAAGCTGAATAAACAAATGTACAGATGGGTCTGCCTCCTTAAGGATGCCAGATTCCGAGTAGCCTCCCAAAGAGTGGGAGCCAGTTTGGCTTCTCTTGATTCAACCCTACGCGAAAGGCACACAAGTTCCTCTTTGAAATCCCCCAGACTTGAACGCATCTTCCCTTCTGGTTCCTTGCAGCGGAAGTGTCTGCCTGTGGGCCAGGTGCCCTGAGGGACTTACCTATGAGATCTCAGAATCTGGCAGGGCAACTTTTCCTCCGTACAGGAGAGACCCGAACACCCACAGCAAGCGTGGGCCCACATCGAGGTCGTGGTGTCACTGCGCGTCTAGCCTCCGGGGCGGGCACAGGAGCGCAGAGACGCGCTGGTTGCGCGCTCGACCACCCACTGCCTCCGGCCCGGCCACCAGCGCACGTGCGCCGCCGAAGCGCAGAGGGGCGTCGCGACCTGCCAGCCTGTCCTGCCGCCCGGGCCTCCGGGGACTCACAGGTAAAAGTCGAGGGCGAAGCCCTCCCTTTCCCCGAAAGGTGTTCGTGCCCCTCCCACATGCCCTCCTTGAAGAACCGAGGGGCTCGATTTCACCCCAAACACACCCACGGAGTGAGGAGCCCTTTGCAAAGCAAATAAAAGTAAAACCAGCACAGATCCCAGGGGAAGCGGGTGGTGCTAGCGCATGACCAGGGGAGAGAGCAATCAGGGACAGCATGTTATCCCAAAGCGTCACTAGGGGCCTGGAGCTCCTTGACTCAAGAAACAGGAGTGTCCCCTTTACGCCTCTCTTGTTCCCAGAGAAGTTCTCGTGAACTGAACGCCTAAGTGCCTAACTTAGAGAACAGAAGCGTGCACTTGCCCGGTTCAGTAAATAAAGGTCAGCAGTTGAATCAATAAAGTGTGCACTTCTAACCGCCAGATGTTTTTACTGTTGTTTCTCCTCCCGGGGGAGAGGGGAACGGAGAAAGAGAAAAAACAACAAATAATAAATAAAAGAGTAAACAAACACATCTGGTGTTTCGACACACATTTTTCCTCCAGCCGCAGTCTCTCCGGACCAGGCAACATTTTGCATATTCAAAACTAAAAATCCTCCTTAAGCCAACAGTGAATCTCCCTTCTCTCGGTTTCCCTTACTTCATCACGAAGCAAAACACAAAATAACAACAAGTGGTGCCCTTGGGTCCGGAATGCTGTCCCGACGCCCAGTCGAAATTTGACACATGTCACTCTCGCCCCGCCGCGCACATCGCTGGCGCCCTGGCGAAACTTTGCAGCCGCGGCGGGAGCAGCGCGGAGCAAAGTCGCTGCCCGGCTGGGCGTGGAAGTGGCTGGGACAGGGTGGGGTGCGGAGGTGCAGAGCGCCGGAGCGAGGGCGAAGAAACTTACCGCGACCAAGGACGCGGTGGGCAGCGTCCCAGGAGGTGGCACCCGTGGCGCCCCGGCCGAAGCCCCCAGAGAACACACCCACGCGCGAGTCCCGGCAGCTGCGGCCGCGAGTGGGGACAGAGGAACACACAGCCGGCGGACGCGGCCGCCTCATAAATAACAGGGGCGCTCGCTGCTTGCTCCCTCGCGGGCTGGCTTCGGGCGGCGCGGGGCTCGAGCCGGGGCGAAGGGGCGGCCGCCCAGCTGCACGCGCCGGCGTGTCTCGCGCTTTCTCGGAGGCTCGCGCTGTCTCGCGCTGCCGCTCCCCCCACCCGGATCTGTGTATGTGTGTGTCTGTGTGTGTGAGTGTGAGTGTGCGCTGGCGGGCGCGCGCCTCGGCCGCGCGCGCGCGTGTTGTTGGCTATGCAAACTGTACACACTGCGCTCGGAGCCCGAGGGGCGGGCTGGGGGAGGGGACGCCGCGGAGCACTCCGGAGTGCGCCCGGGCCACTTGTTTTGTCTTACTTTGCGTTGTTATTGTCATTGTTGATCCCAAAAGTGGTTTGGAACCAGCCGGTTAAAATGCCTGTCTCTACCCCGCTTCACCCATCTTCCCCGGACCCCCAACTTCTTGAAGGGAGGGGGAACCGCGGGGCAGATATTGTTGGGATTCGCAGTGGAGCCTCCCGGCTGACGTCAGGTCCACCTGCTGTGTAAACAACTCGCTGGAGAACTTGTTTGTTCTGCGCGCGATCTTCCCCCACCCCCACTCGTCTCCCCACCTCCTGCTCCGCCTCCTGCCGCTTGCCCCAGACGGCGAGTCAGGGAAGGGGGTGGGGAGGGAGGCGAGAACAAAACCGTATGCTGTATTGGCAAAGCCGAGTTGTGTCTGCTGCTTCTTGGCAGTCCCCAAAGTACGTCCTCTCAGCAGACGGAGCTGCTGGCAAATGAAACAGGGGATTCCACGTGAAGTGCAGAAAGCCTCGAAGGGATCCAAAGCCCTCGGTAGCGCGTATAAAGTACACGGTAGTCGGAAAGGGAGACCCGAGCGCGCCTTGCGACGCTGATTGGCCCTTCCTTCCTCCGCGTGCGCCCCTGCGGCCTGGGGTGGAGAGAGGCCGAGCGTCTCTTCATTGTCGTGGCTCCTGGCTCACTTGGGCCCGGGAGTTCTGGGGCTTCCTCTTTCTTGGTGGCGCAGCCCAGGTCACCGGGGTGGGGCTTGGAAGGAAGGGGCATGGAGCTGGGCTTTTTAGGCTGAGGCATTCCTGACGGACCCTATCAGTGGCTGAGGGAAGCAAAAGTAACAGGAGTGAAAAGAAAGAAGAAATTGCCAGAGCGCGCTCTGCCCACACCTCAGAGCCCAGGCACCCGTGTGAGGGATGACGGGCCTGGGTCGCTGCGCCTATCCGCGGGCTGTGACCCGCCCGGCTGCCCGAGGAAGCCAGCAAGTTGATGAGGGAAAGGCCGCAGGAGGGCAAGGCGGGCCCCCCGGGTTTTCTGACTAGGTCGGGGAGGGGGTTCCCCTGGAGATCCTTCCCCACCCCGCGGTGGGCCGGCGTCCCTCCCCGTGGTCTCCTCCCTGCCCTCCTCCGCCTGCGGGCCGCGCGACCCTGCGCCGGCTGTGACCGCCTTCCCCGCGCGCCGCCGCCGAGCCGGCCGCTCCGCTCTGCGCCGTGGCGAAGCGTGCTGTTCCGAAAGGCGCTGAAAGTTCCCTCCAAATAGCTGCGGCCAAGAGGTGGAGGCGAACAGACCCGGGGCCCGGGCTTCTTCCCAGCCTTCCTCCCCGAAAATGGAAAGGCAAACTTTAACATCTCGGCGGCAGAAGAGGGAGTGGTGGTGACTGAGGAGACAGGCGAGCAGCACTAAGTTCTGCCTTTTGAGTCCTCCCTTTCCTCAAAGAGCAGCACGCCCTTTCTCTAAAGGGCAGACGGGAGCTCACACACATACTTGGCACCAGCCCTGCCCTTCAGAATCACAGTTCTTCCTGGGAGGAAGCAGCCTTGGCACCCACATCTATAAACACGCCGTCAGGTTTTCTACTGAAACCAATTAAGTCAACAAACCATGGGGCTGGCCCCAGGCAGACGGCCTCTGCCCCAAAGGACAGGGAAGAAGGTAGAGCTAGACTTGGAAATGCGGTGCTTTCTGTGAGTTTTAAACTCCGGGCACACCTTAAGCTCTCTGCTTCTGGACTGTGCTCTCAAAAAGGCCAATTTTCCAAATGGCCTTTTGCGAAATGCAGGCTGAACAGTGGACAAACAATCCGAATCTTTTTGAAGGTGGGGGCAGAGAAAAGGGCAAGCGGCCATCCCTGTAAGAAAGCAAAGCGCCAGACCCCAATGGCCCTACCTGGCACTTCCGAAAGGTGGGGATCGGGTTATGTTAAATCACCTGCGTTTACGCTTCACTGGCAAACTTAAATGAAAACGGACTCTCTCAATTAACCTGAAACTCTTTAGTAGGGGAAAGAAAAGAGATGAGCAAACCGCATCGAAATCCTTGGAAAGCAGAGGACATATCTTTCCCCTGGAATTGTGAATAAAGGTAACAGACTGGTCAAAAGGTCTACAGCGTCTCACATCTTTTCTCTCCTTTCTCCCCCGCCCCCTGCACACATCTCCCAGTTGCTTCTCTTTCTCTCCGGGTGTCCCGAGGAAGAGGGTGGGGAAGGTGTGTTATGAAGGAGTGTGGGCCACTTGGAAGATGAGTTCAGTTTCCTAAAGACGAGAAGGAGGGTTACTTTCTCAAGATTGGGAGAGGAACGGATTCAAGTAGCCTTTCACTTTTCTGTACACAAAGACACGTTTTGGTGAAATTCGCAGCCTCTGACGTTTCTCTCCTGTGAGTACAAACAGCCAACCGCCACGAAAGGGCATCTCAAGGAACACAACTTCACACACTGCCTGAGCACCCTTCCTGGGCGGCTTCCTAAAGGAGCCTGAGCCTGCAGCCCCCGTGGACCCCGTTTATCTTCGCCCCATTATCTGGTCCACGCCTGCTGCGTGTCCCTGGCCCCCAGCCCTTCCCGACGGGAGGACAGCCGGGGAGTGGAGGAAGCAGGTCCTGCCCGGGGCCGCTGCGCGCCTGGACTTCTGGGCCGCAGCCAATGGGCTGGGCCCGGGTTCGAGAGGTGAAAGTTCAGGCCTGGGGCTCCCCGGGCGCTGCTCGGCTCCGGTCGCCTCCTCTCAGCCCCCGCCCCGGCCACACTGCAGACACGGCCCGGCTACCAGGGGCTGCCACGGTGGCACGTAGTTTGTTGAGAGGTGGTCATAAAATATATTTATTTGCAATTCCTTGAACTCGCGCACCACCCCCGCCCCGGCACGGCCCGGAACACTGCAGGCTTTGTTCGCCTCGGCTGCCGCTGGAGCTGCCGGGGTTTAGCGCTCGGTGCTAACAGACTCCAAAAAAGTTGAAGTATCATAATAGGAAAACCGGGTTTCCGCAGGCGAGGAAGACGCTGAAAAGGCAAACAGCGAACGAATAGTTTTCTTTTGCACAAGTCACTGGTCAGCTCGCTGGATCTCGGCAGCCTTTGAACGAAGCCCTGGGAGTCGAGAGACCGGGGAAGCCAAATTCTGTCCCCGGAGTCGCCGCACAGCTCGGAGCCGCCCCTCAGGTCGCCTTTGCAGCACGTGGGTCTGCAAAAGTCATTTAAAGAGGTTCGGGAAAAGTTAAACTGGGTTACCGGGTGAATGAGGAGTTTCACTATGTGGACCTCCAAGCTCCCTCCCGAAAATGTATTTGATTTTAATTTGATTTTACTATGAAACCACAAATCAACAAAATCCGAAACACTGCTCCATTAAGGTCCTGGGGAAAGATAAATTCGTTTGAAATGCTTATCTGCCAGCGTATCCCGCGCGAAATAAACTACCCTAAATGAGACTAAGCCAGGATGAAGGAAAGCAACGCAGGCGAGCGAACACAAGAAATATTGGCTTAATGTTAATGGCTCTTGAGTAAGTCTCCCGCGTGGTTAGTAATAAAAATATAGTTATTCGCATACTTAGGTGTATTCACTCCAAAATTGTGAGTCAAGCAACAACTACATTTTCTTTCTTGAGAGCGGTTTTGTCGGTGTAATTGTGACTTATACTTAAAATTTAACTGACTTGTTAGATCTCTGGAAAAGAGGAAGAGAAACAATTTTTAAGTTTTTTTTTTTTCTGTTAGAGATACGATCTTCAAAGTTACATTACTGGCTTCAAGGTAAATATTTAAATGCAAGGTAAGTATTTTTCCTTTCACAGAGGAAAAGAGGCACATTGTTAGGTCCCTAATTTTCACGTTCTCTATAGTTTTCTGAAGATGATCAAATAAATAGACCTCTTTATACAGTCTAGCCCGAACCTCTTCCCAGACATATTTAGGAAAAAGAGAATATTCTAGTTTCACGGAAGTCAAATCAAGGGTAATCTATGTTACAATGTTAAATCGAATGGAGATGTCGCGAAATTGGTGGAGTTACACCACCATCTGTCGTTAAGCTCCGGCACTACAAAATTTGGGACATATAATAAATCTTAATGAGTTTTCACAACTTTTTTTTTAATCATGCACTGTATTTTTCATATATATTTTTATAACATATATAGTCTGAATTAACCTGAATCGTGAAGAAACAAGCATTTTTTCATAAATCCATACTTCTGCCTGAGTTCTTTCGTCCTCAGAAAATAAATACCCACATCTAGGAGCCTCCAGATGAAGCGTTTTCAAAGCAGCTGGGCAGCTGCAGATTTCCATGACCCCCACCCCACCCCTTGCTTCTAGGAGGCTGCTGATAGGAACCAGGGAGACTCAGATCCAGGGGCCACCCGTGTCCTGGAGTGGATAATGGCGCTTAATTTTCTCTTGAATCCAACCTAGCTCTTTGTTCATATTTCTAATCTTGAAACATGTAAGCATAGCATATCTATGCTAAAAGATAGGCTGTGTCAAAAAATTGACTGAAAGGCAGTTAATAGCGGGTTCTAGTTTTGGTTGATTTTGCTGGAAAGACAAAGATCAAGGCTTTGGGATAGAATCTTACAGGCTGAATACATTCTATACCAAGGAAGACTCTATGCCCATGAATATGAAAGGAGAAAATTACTGGATAAATACCGAATCGAAAGCCCTCATCAAGCATTAAAGACTGCATCTCAGTCACAAAACACTCTAACAGCATAGTATTTACATTGTATCTATGTTTCTAAAGATCTCAGAATACCTCACCATCTATAATGTTGCACTTCTTTCTATGGTAAGGGAATGATTACCCAATTTCTGTTTCCACAAAATAAAAACGAATATAGATAAAATATAAGTGCTTGTTTACATTGATAAAACATCAACTGGAATAATAACTTGAATCATATAATTGCCTATATTTGACTAGCTTTGACCCACACAAATGACAATTTCATGTGGTTTAAATTAATAGATCCCAGATATTTCTGAGACATAGTCTGTCCGCGAGTAAGCACTGTTATCCCCGTACTTCCTGTCACTTTGATTCAAATATGTGGAAGTGCTTGACATAAGAGCCCTTTGCTTGTTGGTATTTCTAGCATTAATTTAGCCTTAGACTTTGTATGTCTCAGAATTACTATAAAATCTTAGAGATAAAGGAAACTTCAAGATATTCTGATCATACCTTTTCATTTAAAAAATCATAAAAAAAAATCCCAGACATGAGAGAAAGTTCTCACAGCTAGTTAGTAAAACTTCGGTTATTATTGACTACTTCATGTTTCTAAACATATAATCCCTCCTTCCTCTTATTCTAGAAAAGGCATTTTGGTCATATATTCCCATGTCTTTGCATTTTCTTCAAGTCATCAAGACTGCTTTGGCTCAGGGATGGTGATACCTTTGGATTTCATTACAATCCTGAAGACAGCTAACTGTCATGTCATGTCCATATAATACATAGGAGAGAAAAATTATGACTCCTTTCTTCAAAAGTCAATTAATCTACAAAACTTCTTCAATAGTGTAAAGAGGTTCATATCTGCTTGTTGTCTGTGCTCATCATAGAAGAACTTAGGGCGAGAGGTGATAAAACGAATTGCAGTTTATGTTGTTTTTTAAGGTAAATTATTTTCAGGAACTCATAGGAGGAGAAATCCATATAATCAGTAGTTTGCTTTCACTACACTTTTAAGAAATAAAAGCTGACATGAGGCTATGAAACAAAACATTGTTTTTTTAAGCTATGAAAAAAGAACTATTTCAAGATTCTACATTACTGTAGATTTTTATTTTGGTCAAAAAACCATATGGTTGGGCCGGTGAGATGGCTCAGCAGCTTAAGCGCCTGCCCGGCAAGCGCGAGGGCCCGAGTTCGACTCCCGGAACCCACATACGAAAAAGGGGCCGGTGATATCGCTCAGCGGCACGGGCACCTGCTGGTGTGCGAGGTCCTGAGGTCGACCCCCCGGTACCCACAAAAAAAAAAAAAAAAAAACATATGGTTCCAATAATCCTAATAGTGTGCCCAAAGAATATGCTGATATCCTTAATTATAAAAAATTACATTAAAGTTCAGTCACATGCCCACTTCTGATTCTCTTCCTTCTCTTTCTCTTTTTATTTCCTTCCCCCACTTTTCCTCACTTCTGTAACTCCATCTGTCATGACTTTCACAGTAACAACTTCCAAACTTCCCCATAGATCTGTTTAATCAATTGCTTATTAATTGCAATGATTTGAATTGTGTAGAGGTGCTAGCTTGTCCTCTTTTCTTTTTTCAGTCAGCTATTTTACTTCATCTACTTAATGGTTAATGATACCTTAATCCACATGATCCCCAAAGCCAAAAAGATCTAAGTCATACATGTTTCGTATTCCATTTTCTCATGCCAAGAAGGGTTAGGCTTTGTTCATTCTCACCTACTTATTTTTTCATTGTCCTCTCTCATCTGTTCCCACAGTTTCTGCCTTACTTTAAAACTTTATAATTTCTTATTCAGTAATTCTTGATAATTTTCTAATTACCTTCCTTATCTTTATTATCTTTCCTGTGACAGTTCATTCTGTTTATTTTAATTTTACTATGTAGTCCAGGTTGGCCTTGTACTCGATATGTAGCACAGACTGGCCTGGAACTTGCAGTGATCCTCCTGCTTCAGCCTCCTGAGTGCTTAGATTATAGGCATGTGCCACGATGGCTAGTGATCCCATTTATTGCTTTCCAAAACACATTTCTTTTACTATCAGACAAAGAACTCCAACTGTCAGTGGAGTCAAATCTTAAGTTTTTAGCCTAGTCAAAAAAATATATCTACCAAATAGATGCTTAAAAATCTTTTTTTCAATGAAGGAATGAATGAGTGAATGAATATCATGTGCCTGACAAACATACTTTACATGTTAAGTACATTTTGTCAGAACATTGTCAGATATATTTCTAGCTGTGTATCATTTTCAGCAAATCTGTAAGTTTGCTTTGCTCACAGAAATATCTGGCTAAAATACTTACAACTGAAGATTTTCATTATTTCTCATATTAAAGAACTTAGCAGGTGGCTATAAAGGTGTATTAAACCTGGCATTTAAATTCCCAACTGCATCATTTAATGGCTCAACAAATATTTATATATTAAGCATTGTGGAGGTATTCTGAGAATTAATCTGGGAACTAAAGATGTATAAGATTAAGTTCTGCCCACAATTTACATTTTCGAAAGAGAAATAAGATATTTAAACAGATTAATTTAATAACAATGAATTTCAATAAGCTATAAGGTAAAGGTAACTCTGGTACATCATGAAACCAGTGAAAATACTTCTTAAAACCACAGTAAGAAAATAACACAGCTCTATTTTTTTGTCTGCACCGATCATTAAACACACACACATTCTTAAATATATATATATATATATATATATATATATATATATATATATGAATGTATATTTCAATCACAAATCTATAATTCACCAAATAGCTGGCTTTGAAAACTTACCATTTTTGGACAGAGTCACAAATTTGTGTTAAAAATGTGATCATAGCAAATACAATGTTGGGTATACCTAGTATGAAAATGTACTCACTTCCTTGAATTATCTCTTTACCCTTACACACAGAATACAGGTTTATCAAAAGATTACTTTTAATTTGTTGTGATTCTACTGCAGGAACTGAAAGGAAATAAAAGAAAGCAAAACAACTGAGGAAAAAAGTACAAGAACTTAAATGCTCCGAATTTAGGATTCACATATTTTCCTCTCTCATCTTGTCTAGCAAGGAAAGCCAACATAGTCTCCTGGAAACAGTCACAGAAAATTATATCCCCCAATCTCTTTCCTCCACAACCACCAACCATCCTGCTCTGTCCCACCCAGGTGCATATTGGTCCTTCTCCTCTTTTTTCATCACTTCTACCTTAGTAAATACAGCCATAGAGAATATTTTTCCAATTACATATTATTCCTCCTCTAAGATTCTTCCTACACTCCCCTTCCCATTTAGCTCAGGGGAACAAGTCTCATAATTCTGTCTCTATATTTTTTCCTCTTTCTACCAGTTACACACACACACACACACACACACACACACCATTGCTGTGCTTAAGAGCAGGGCTGGTGATTAAGGAATCAAGGAACAGGGAAACTAATGTGAAAATAAAATTCAAAAACTAGTGCTATTACTTTTCAAAATATTGAAAATGCCCTCATAAAGGAACAGTGAAATAGATACCTTAATACATCCTGTAAGTTAATTAATAGAATTCAGTCGGAAAGCGATTTGGCAATTTGTGTTAAACTTTTTAATTAGTCCCATAGGAAGATTCCAATCCAAAAGCAATTATCTGAAATACAGATGGAAAAGCTTCATAGAAAACATTTTATCATAGGATTGTTTATTGTTTCAAAACAATATAAAAGGCCAACAAATCTAACACAGTGTAGCCACTAAAATAATATTTATGGGATATCTCTATATTATTTGATAGAACAATAACATAAAAAGTGTACCAAAAAATGACCTACGAGGTCTTATCATTGTGAAACTATCTTGCAAATTGGTTCACAACAATCCTTACCTCCTCCTAGAGTTATCCCCTCCCACATTGTTCCAGCTTAGATTAAGTGACAGATAATATATGGCACGGAAAAGATGGTGCCTTTCATCTAGGACTCTGCTTCTATCTCTTACATCACTTGTTCTGTCAGACTTCCACGTGTAAGCAGCATCATGAAGATGACTAAATGGTAAGAAAGTGCAAGATCAGGCCAACAGCCAAGGAGAAGTTGAGGTTTCCACAACTATGTGAGTGAAATTGGGAGCTTGTCTTTTTTTCCCAGCTGAGGCTCTTGAGATGACTGGAACTTGGCCAACAATTTGATTACAATTTCATGAGAGAATCTGATAAAAAAAATCATCCAGGTATGCCACTTCTAGATAACTAAAACTCATAAACTATGCACTAATAAATGTATGTTGGTTTAAATTTGATAATTTGGAAGTCATGATTTCAAAGCAATAGACAAACAATTTGATCATCATAAGAAAAGTTATACTTAGGCAATAGAAATTCAGGTGACTTTTTCTATCTTTTATATTTCCAAAATTCTCTCCAATGAAGATTTATTACTTCATGAGTAGAAAAATAATTTACTAAATAATTATTTTAAAATTGAGGATTGAAAAGACCATAAACTATGTGCCTTTTAGAATTATCTCTGATAAACTTCTTCTAATAAAACTGGATTTTGTCAAAGTATAGTACAATAGTACATAAGATGAATGTAAAATTATGTTTCAACCTTTACTTTATGTTTATTGAAAAGAGTGATAGTATACCATTGGTACTATAAATAGTCAGCTTTTCCACATATGATAAGTACATTTGTGAATAAGTAGTGCATTTGAACACTATTTACAATATTGTTTCTGGGAATATACATACCAAATTTTAGACAGCTGGTTTGCAATATAATCTATTTTAACTTAGCAACATTCATTTATACCTATGCTACAAAATTATATAGGAAAAAGTGTTTAAAGCTCTGATTACTTTGAACAAGACAACTGTTAAATATTTTCAGTCTTATTCCAGGTAAGTGAATTTTTAGAAATCTGTAAGCTGAGAAAGTAAGATAAAATTCTCATGTCGTATTTAATCTTAAGAAACAACCATTGTCTCTTGAGTTTTTCCTAATTATGCTACAGCACATTTACAGTACTTGAGTAGAGAAGGTCAAAACAAGTTCTATGAATATAACAAAATTACCAAATCAATAAATATTATTTATTCACATTTTAAAAAGCATGGTTAAATTAATTTCCTGATCTATTAATAATTATACCTTCTCTCATCATATTACAAAACAAAAATAATAATTTTATTCTTGCTTGATTTCTTGGAAAATTTAAGCCATAAAAAGCCATAGAAATCTATTTCTGGACTCTGATAATATCGACTACATTCCATTTTGACAATATCTAGATTGCTTTGTGGATTTAAACAAGTAGAAAAAATAAAATAGGTACATATAATATGCTGTTAAATATTACAAATATTAGTTATTTTGATAATATTCTTAGAGTAACTATAAATACTAAGTGCCTTGCTGAGTTTACTTCAGAAGATGAGACAGAACCTTATCAGTGTTCATGATCGTTAGTAAATAGGTTTCTTTCATGAGAATACACGTGTGTGTGTGTGCGTTTGTTAGACACATAAATTTCTGCTAAAGTGAGATTTCATTTCCTTATCCAAAGATTCTTACATTTTCTGACTTATTTTTTGAAGTTAAAAAAATCTTTTCATTACTTCTGTGATCCTTTGTCCATCATGTTGTTGATTCATCTTCTGTAACAATTCTCTTTTCCACCTCCTCACTAAATTCTGTGAATCAGGATCAAAGACAAAGATGTCTGAACTGGTGAAAGAAATGTATGATATTTTAGCCAATTGAAGAATACTCATTGATACCTTCCATGGTTTTTTCAAATAAGTAGGTCATTAAGGATCATAAATCATAAAGTATCTTTGTAAGAAAAAAATTAGATATCTGTTAAGCAAAAATCCATGTTCATTATTTCATGATCCTATATGCAATCGAACTCAAATAATTTATTTTTAGATAAGAGATATGAAAACTCTGTGTTTGGTCAAAATAATACTGGGAAAAAGACATTCAAAAATAAACCATTAAAGATGATTTCACTTCTGAAAAATGGTTAGTAAGATGAACTGTACCGCACAGATTTTAGCAGGCAAAATGTGGTGAGCAAATGTAAGATTTTCAAAGGGAAGGAAGTACATACAGCTGTTTGACTGTGAGAATTAGAAAAACTCTGGTCATAAAATATAAACCCTTTTACTTCCTGAATTCAATTCGGTTAAGTTCATTTCAGCAAATATTTATTGAGTTCACGTTATTTGTCTGTCAATATTTAATACCTTAGAATCACAATCTGTGGGTTAGATGGGGGCTTGAGGTCATCTAACCCAAGATTCTTCCCAAAGAAAGATTGGAGGTATGGATTTTCATTATGAAGTGATATTTCTCGGACTCTTTTCATTAAGAGTCGTCAGGAACCAGAGTCCAGAAATTGCTGACTCTCCAAGCTTCTTCCAGTATATCTTACGTTTCAGTCTAAATGTCCTTGGAGCATTCCTTGATTATATGTTGAGCAGTTCACCTATAGAAATTTGTGGCCTAAACTGAAACTGGACTTACCTATTTCTTAGAAGGTTGCTTTTCCTTCTTCTACTTCCACGGGCAAACTTAGACTCCTGCTTGTTAACCCTCTCTTACTGTGAAATGTTTAAACAGGAGCTAATCCTCCATCCCTCTAGAACATGGCTTGGGACCAAAGTTCTAGGTGACCTTGTTATTGCATTGCCTCCTCATTATTGGTTTTATTTTATTAGTATTAGTATTATTGTTGTTGTTGTTGTTTGAGACAGGGTCTCGGTCTTGCTATGTAGTTCAGGCTGGCCTTGAGCTCACTGTGTTGCCCAGGCTGGCCTCGTACTCACGGCCATCCTCCTGCCTCAGCTTCCTGAGTGCTGGGATTACAGCCATGCTCCACCACATCCAGCTCATTATTGGCTTTAGATATAGCAAGGGTTTCTTACCTTGCTTAGCAGCCATCCTTAACTTTCCACTGACTGACTACCCAATGGGCAGTTGTTAATTTTACATTAATTGATTTCATCAAGGATTCGATGCTTCTGATATATTCCTCTGTCAAGAGCTGATGGCTGGAAGAGAACGTACCTAATGAGCGCACTTGTCGTAACAAGCCTGCTGGTCCGCTTCCCTCATGTATCAAAGCCTCTGGAAATGCTGGGCTCCAGAGATATGTATGCCAAAGTTTCCTTTGGACACCTAATTTTCCCTTTGGTGCTCATTCTATAAGCAATGCTTTCTAGAGCACTCACTGGCAGAGAGGATAATTTCGAAGTAAACATATAGAATAAATTCTAATTGTCTTGAAGAGGCAAAGAGTCTTGATTTTTTCCTCTGAAATATAAATAGTGCTATTGATTAATTTTATCATTACAAAGGTTAATACATTATCACTTGGAAAATTATATAATTAAAGAAGATCTAAAGAAGGAAGTACAGAGTGACCATAATCCCACTATCAATGAATTACCATTTTTAATATTTTAGCATATGTTCTTTCTGAGGTACATTTATTTATTTTTTGGACAGATACTTTAGTCATCAAACACAAGGTTAAGTCTAAAATGCTTATATGGAACATGGCGTGTATGGAGATTTGGTGGGGCAGATTCATTAAAAGTATTTTAGGTATATTATAACTTTACACATGATTTAAGAAAGTAGGTGTCACTATTACCTTGCCAGTAATAGACTTAGATTTCTAAATTAAAATCAGAAAACTGTAAGAAATGATTATAATATTAATTGTTCAATATTGTTTTTTGATTCTTTTGAATAATAATGGTAGGAACAAAAGTAAATTCACTATGGAAAAAATAGTTCCTCTCATTTAGAGAGATTTGTGATTAGCCTACAATTAATATAAAATAATTTACTAAGAGCATTATTAATGTAAATATACATCAATAAGTGGATGGCTACACAAACAGAACTACCAAGGAGTACTATTCATCAATAAAGAGGAATTGACTAAGGCTGATAGACACAATAACTTGCATGGACCAAAGATATTATGTCGAGTGACAAAAGCCAATCTCAAAAGGTCACAGAGTATGCAATCCCATTAGGATAACTTTCTCAAAATAACCAAGTTATCTAGCTGGGAGAGAGTTCAGTGTTTTCCAAGGATTAGGAATTGTGATGAGGTTATGAGGGGTAGTGCAGGAGATCTGTCTTGTGATGAAAGAGTTACGTTTCTTGATTTCACTGGTAGTCACACAAATGTGCATGTGATCAAATGTCACATGTACAGGCATATTGTACCAAAGTCAGTTTCTTGGTTTCAATGTTGATTTCTGGTTATATAAAATGTAACCTTTTTATGAAACTGGGTGAATAGATAGTTCAGTACATTTGAATCTTCCTATTACCATATAATGATTTCAAAAAATAGAAAGAGTAAAATTTTTTTTAAATGGCAAAATAAAACTAAGCATCAGGAGACACTAATCATAATAAAATCTTGGGTGCTAACTACTACCACAGTCCAAAACAGACCATTTGTTTATGTCCCTAGATAGTACTTAAGACAAAATAAATCTCTCTCGTTTCTTTATCAAGCATAGTTAAGCACATTTCTGCATGTGTTAGCAGAAGGGCATGCCTGTGAGATGAAGGCGCTCTGGAACTAGACGGTGGCATTGTTGTGCAGCAATGTGAATGTGCCGTTGGCAGCAGAGCTGTTCACTTGGCAGTGGCTGGAATCGCATTTTGTAGTACATGTATTTTATCACATACACCAAAATGTGCTCCTTTGTGCCCTACCTCTGCTCACTGAGAAATGATTCTTCTTTTTTATATATTCATAACTGCTAATGAGAGCAAAGGCTAGCATCTAACCTACGGAAAAAAAATTGAGCAAAGAAAGAACTAAATTAATCATGACATTTGGATTTTTAAATACATATATACGGAAATTCTGTTTGTTCAAGGGGCAAATACACTTGGTTTTCTCCTCTGAAATGCAAACGTTATTTGTTAATTTTATGATTATAAAAGTTAAACATGATAACTGGGGTAAAATCATATAGTTAAAGATATAAAGAAGGAGGTACAGATTAATTGTAATCCCACCATCAAGAAATTATCATTTCTAGCCTGGCATAGTGCTCTACACCTGTACTCCCAGAACTCTGGGCGTCTGAGACAGGAGGATCACAGGTTTGAAACCAGCATGGACAATTCGCTGTTGTAGTGAGACCTTGCTCCAAAACAAAAGCAAAAACGGGCTAGAAGCATCCTTATTGCAAAGGCCTTGAGTTCAATCCGTAATACTGCAAAACAAAAAGAATTACAAAATTACCATATCTAACATATTAGGATTTGTTCTTTCCCAATATTTTTTGTTTATACAATATAAACTCAACAAATGAACATAATTAAACTGACACCGATTATATGTTTTTTCACTTAAATGTGCTATGCACGTGGTTGTATGTAAATAAATATACACAAAAATTTTTAAGAGCAGAAGACATTAACTCAACCATAGTTTATTAATCAACTATTATATAAGCAGTTTCTGATAGCAGTGTGTTAAAATTTCCTTCAGTAATTATAGATTTGCCAACTTAGTCTTGTAGGTCTGTTAAAATCTGCAATTAAGTATAAAGATTCACTGTTTCTTTTATCTTCTTGATGTGTTATTCCTTTTATTACTACAAAATGTGTCCCTTCATCCTTATTAATGCTGTACATTTCCTTTTGAGAATGGCTTTAGTGACTCCTACAGCTGTTTAGAAATATAACATTTTCAGTGAAGTTTGACTCTAAGAACATTTTATTTTTTCTTATATTTTTAACCAAAAACTTTAATATACATTGCTTTGTTTTCAGGTATACAAGATTTCTAAAACTTTTCTATTGTTACTGATACTTTTATTTCATTTGTCTGCAGAATACAGTTTATATACTCTTTATTATTTGTGATTTAATAATGCTTCTTTTATGGCTTAGTTTGTTAATTGTATTCTCTCCCATACCATTGCATGTTTTATTGTTTGCCTGATTTAGCTAAACTGAGAAAGGTATAGTAAGTTCTTCTACCAAAACTATTGAATGGTTATCCCCCATTCAGTTCATTTGTGATACAAATTCTCCTAGACCTATGATGGAGTTATATGTATATATTACAAATCACCTAATTTGCTTATATGTAAAATTATGGCCAGAGAAGTGGGAGAATTAGAGCTATACGTGCAGTATTCAACACTGAAATTAACATATTAGGGTTATGTCATTTACCTATTATGTATGATTTACCTTTAAAATATACAACCAGATGTTAGAGGCAACAGAACGAGGAGAATAATAGGATGATCATAGCCTCATATAAGGGCTTGTATATAATTACTCTAGGCTTCTATAGCCAAAGGATGCTTGCTTCCCCTTCGGAGTTGAGTATTGTCCCTTCACCCTGGCACAACTAAAAGATAGTTTAGCAGGAGATTCTAGACTTTAGGCTGATAAGAGCCCTTGGAGGATCGATTCTATTCTTTACTGATGGTCTATGCCAGGAGTCATCGTACTCTTTCTGTAGATTCCCAATCAGTAAGTATTTTAGCTGCGCACGTCATGTAATCCTTGTCACAACTACATATTCAACTCTGCATAAAAAAAATAGTCATATAAAATATTTGTAGCAAGGAGAGTGCAATGTTCTCATACAACTTTATCAATACACAGAATTTTATTCTTTCTTTCTTTCTTTCTTTCTTTCTTTCTTTCTCTTTCTTTCTTTCTTTTCTTTCTTTCTTTCTTTCTTTCTTTCTTTCTTTCTTTCTTTCTTTTTCTTTCTTTTTTATCTCTCTCTTTCTTTCTTTCTTTCATGTCTTTGCTTTCTTCATTATGGGGAATCGAACCCCAAGGTGCTTGATCCAGATGAATTCCATATATTTTTGTATATGTCCCAAAATACTATGTTCTTTTGATGTATTTCACTTGCATCCAAAAATGTAAAAATACTTGCGGTTATACAGAAACAAGAGATGAGTTAGAAGGGCTGACTCCTGCTCCAGGCAATCATCTGGAAGGAAGCAAGTGTCCTGGCTAGAAGGCCACCGGCACCCACTTGGACCTTAGGGATGTGAAGGTGAAGGCCCTTTAACCCTAACACAGAGAACTGTGTGTTTGTGCATATGTGTGATGTGGTCTGGATTACACAGATTATATACTTGTATACTTGATAATTTTTGTTTTTATAATTATATAAAAAATCTAAATATTTTGAAAATTTTCCACATTATTGCATCAAAATTGGTGGTATACATGTGGCATAGGTCATTGTAAATCCTAGAATCCTGTGTTTTGACAGCGTTTTATATCTGAGTTCTTCAAATTATGTGGAATTTTATTTGCAGCATTTTTTTTTTTGTACCAGGAATCGAACTTGGGACCTTGCACTTGCCAGGCAGGCGCTGTGCTGCTGAGCTACATCCCTGGCCCTGCAGCATCTTTTGTAGGGAAAAAGGTACTGTGTGTAGTATTTGGTTGTTGTTTTCCACTCATTCTCCTTCATCATTCCCTCTTATTATTGTCCATTGACCAATTTGGTGTTGGCTGCCCTCGGTATCCTACTCCCTCCGCAGCTCTACACTGAGATAAAGCCTCAGGCAGCGTTTCATGCCAGTGATATTTTTTCACTCTCTCCCACTGAGTTTGGCTTTGGTCTTTCTTCCTTGTTTAGCACACTTATGGCCTTTGTCCTTCTGGTGCCTGACTCCTGCTAACCACTATTTATATACCCAATAAGTTTCAACCCTATAAAGGCTTTGTATTTGCATTTCTTTGAGATATTTATCTTGTTACTGAATCCAGAGTTTTCGGTTTTCTGTTTTATATTTTGTATCTCCTTGCTATAATTTTGAACCAATGGAGCATTCTTGAATCAAAATCTCATGTATCTCTTACTCATTGAAAATCCTAACGCATACATTTATTTGCACACTTGTCTGATTATTTTTAAATTGATTAAAGTATCAGTTGATTAAAGTAGAAGCCCTATGTAAAAGGATATGTGTAAATTGAACTTTAGGTCCTGTTGACATTCTAAGTTTGTTCTCTTTGTCCTCATTTTATCCAATACCTTCAAAAAAATTTTTTTCTGATCTTCACCAGATTAAATGAAATTAGTTTTTCTTATTATACTTCTTCTTCTCTTTAACATTTTTATGTAGATACAATTTACATAAAATAAGGTACACAGTATTAAGTACACAATTCAAAAAGTTCTGACAAATACATACTCTCATGCTATCAAGAGACTTAAATTATATATTACCTCAGAAATGTCCCTTTGTTTCCCAGTCATAGATTCCAATATAAACCATTAACTTGTTTTTTTTTCTACCACAGGTTAGATTATGCTGTTCTAGAATATTATATAAATTGATTCATAGAGTCTTTCATGCCTGACTTTCACAGGCATATCAATTTTGAGATTCCTTTATGAACTAGTTCCTTTGTATTCCTAAATAGTACTACAATATACAGAAAAACTGCATTTCTTTACCAACTAACTTATTGATGACTGGATTGCTTCCAATTAGAAGATGTTAGAGTTGACTGAAATTTTCATTTTTCAACTCAGAGGGATCATATTCTTCCTAAAAATAAAACAAAGAGCAGCAGTAGCAACAACTATAAAAGCAAACTCCAAAATATATACATAGAACTCTGTTTCATTTAAGAATCCCTTTGCATTCAAGCAATAGAACATCCAATCATCCATGCTTTGAACAGTGAGGTCAGCTAGTTTGTGTACCTTAACAAAAAATCTGAAGACGCATTGTTTCAGGGTTGGCCCAGCAGTTTAAATATGGCTGTATGAACCAAACAATTTGTTGCTGTTGCTGTTGTTTTTGTTGCGCTATCTTTGGTGTGGTAATTATTCTTGTGTTTGTGACCATATGTTTACAAGATGATTTAAACTCTGCAGACCTTGTGCCCTGCTCATGTCAAGGGAAAGGGCAAAGGGGCAGCTGCAGCGTGTTTTCTTCTGTGACTTTTTATAAGAGAGAAAATCCACCAAATCTCCCCAACAGGCTTCCCGTCATACCTCATTGTCCTAAAAAATGACTCAAGTGGCTGGGGATAAAGGCAAAATTATAAGCTTATCTTCCTTGAAATAATCATGTTTCATCACTTGGGGCTAAGTCCATAGTTAAGGCAGACAAATTAGGGTTCTATAAGTAGAGAGATCAAAAGAAATGGCTGGTAAATATATAACTAGTAGTGTTTACCACAGTACTTTCTTTTTATCTCTTTATTTCTTTTTATTAACTTGTATTTCTTCCTCATTTGAGGTCTGTTCTTTACTTCTACCATCTTAAGTACTTTTAAAGAAATGCAGTTCTTGCAATGGAACAATTAAAGATATATGATAGAATTACTTATTTGTATATTTGATTTCTCAAAGAGATTGTAGGTGAACAAATGTGTACATTTAAGGCAAAATATAATCCACCCAAATATTCTTTTCAGATATCCGGTTCCTATTGAATGAATACTTTAGTTATACAAAGATTTCTTCCCAATTTTACCATGTCCCAAGAAGAAATATTTTCAATAATCTGATCAATTTTTCCCTAATTCTCAGACCAATCATTTTTGATAGAACTCAAAATAGTATTTTTAATATGTACCAGCTGTATAACAATAACCTTGAATTTAAGATATGGTAAGGTAAAAAGAAAAGCTTTTTATCACAACTTCCTATGTACATTTTCATCAACTCATATGGTGCACATCTGGCTAAGCCTTTGATAGCTGTTAAAAAAAAACCCTAATATATTTAAAACTAATTTTAAAATCTTGTGTTTTTCTTTTTTCCATTCATCTAAAAAGAAATATTAAACATAATCATGAAGGTATCTATGAAAATAATTGGGAAGTCAGATAAAAAGTGTATGCTCAAGGCCGGTGAGAGAGCTCAGCGGCATAAGCGCCTGCTGGCAAGTGCAAGGTCCTGAGTTCAACTCCCAGTACCCACATTAAAAAAAAAAAAAGTGTACGCTCCGAATCCAAATTTGCTTCATTAAAAATAACTTGACTGGAAAAGAAGGAAGAAAGAAACTAACAATTATTAAACAAAATATTCCAAATAATAAGGTTGCTGCTTTGCATATTGCTTTGATATAGTGGTTCCAAACTATCTGAAATAGATTTATTTTCCGTTTGCAGACAAGAAAACTAAGGTCAGAGATGTCATGTGATTTATTCTAAGTCACATACACAGGCACACTGCACGTAGCCTTGTCATGGGGGCAAATACCAGTTTTGTACACCTATTATTATCCAAATAAAAATAAGAATATATAAGGGGCAACCAAGTACCTTAGAGAAGCCAAATTAATAAAACGCATATAATATCAGAGAACTCTTTTATTATATTGGAAAAATGAAAACGGAGTTTAGAAAACATAAAATTCAAATGTGGAATGTGGCTCCCTCTTTTTCACTGTTTCTGTCAGTAATAAAGTTTTTGTGTTCTGGTATCTAGTAATGTTCACTTCCATTCCACTAAAGGTATATGCCAGATCAATTTAGGAAGTTTTAATTGAAAAAAAGTTTATTCTTAGATATACATTTAAAATAGGCTGGGGGGGCTGGTGAGATAGCTCAGCGACATAAGAGCCTGCCTGGCAAGTGCGAGGTCCTGAGTTCGACTCCTGGTACCCACATAAAAAATAAAATATAAAATAGGCTGGGAAAACACCAAGTACTAGAAAGCCATTTGAAAAGCTCACTAGTCTTTGAGTGCAGTGAAAATGAAAACAACCTTAAAACAAAAAATGTCGTGCAATTTGCACAGAGAAAGCTTTCAAAGGACTTAAATTAGTGAATTTTATGAGACAATGTCAGGCAAAAAGGGAATGTAGTTCAAACAATAGACAATAAGAATGAGAAAATGAGTGGTAGTATATGTTGAGAAAAGAGTAAAGGATCTGGAGTGTATGTAAGTAATGGAAGATTTGGCTCTTTCCATACAAATGATGATCAGTGGCCAAAGCTTTGCAGGCAAGAAAAGAAGTATGATGAGGACTATAAAAGAGGGTTAATGGATAGAGGAGAAAAGCTCATCATGGTCAGAGTAATAGGAAGGCAATGCTGATGTGACAGAAGATTTTAGACCAAGTCATAACCAAGGAGCAGTTTTGAACAGACAGAATACCAAGAAACTTCTGAGGCAGGAATGTGAAGTGTGCGTGTGTATGCATGTGTGTGTGTGTGTTTGGTGTGGGGATAGGAATATATAAAGTCATAGAAGAAATAATATATTTTTCTTTGATTTTCCATGATTTTATTCTTTGATAAATAACTGAAATATTATTAATTACACTATGGAGTGAAAAAGCAAATTTCCATAAATTTAAAGAGAAAATATTTATTGATTTTTGATTGATAAATAAAAATTGCATCTATTTATCATGTATAACATGTTTTGAAATACATACATACACACATTGTGGAATAGCTCAGTTGAGCTATTGACACATGCATTACCTATCTAGTCATGTTTTGAGTGAGAGCACTTAAAATCTACACTCTTGGCAATTTTTAAGAATACTATTAACGGGCCGGTGAGATGGCTCAGCAGTGTAAGCGCCTGCCTGGCAAGCGCAAGGGCCCGGATTCAACTCCCGGAACCCACATATGAAAAAAGGGACCATGATATCGCTCAGCGGCACGGGCGTCTGCTGGCGCACGAGGTCCTAAGGTCGACCCCCAGTACCCACAAAAAAAAAAAAGAATACTATTAACTAATATTCATCGCGTAGCTATAGTTATCATTTTGCTATATTAGCTATAGTTATCACATTGTAAAATAGATCTCTTGAGTTTCTTCGTTCTATTAAGACAAATTGTTAAACACCAAAGCTAAATGTGTCTTTTCTAGGTCTCAGGAATCTATTCTTTTCTGCTTTGCCTTTGAAGAATTTCTGTAGGTAAAGTTTCAGAGAACCATGAGAAGAAATGTGAATGATTATCCTGACAAATTATGAATTAAGAACATGAAATAACCCTGATTTTTTAGTTTCTATTGATTTTTGGCAAGTTACTAATGACAAACAGAGATATAAAGATGCATTTTCCATCTTTTGTGGATTTTTATCCAAAGAAATTATGGTGCAGGTTTATACAGGTAAGTGTGTATTTGTGTTTGTGTTTGTGCATTTCCATAACCTGTTTCAGTTAGCATTGATTTTTAATTTTGCTCTTTAAATTAAAATCAGGATGCTGACTTATCATCCTGAATCTATTAGAACAAAAAAGCATTTTTTCACCTTTTACAGAAACCATGATGAAGTCATTATCATTAAGGAAATCAAATACCTGTGTATTCAAAGATATTAACACTTTATCGCCTAGTAATAGAACAAGCCTTAAAATGTGGGGAAAACATTCATTCATTTTCTTAACCCAGACTTTTTTTTATTAAAGATAAATATGATTCTATAGATAAAATATTGATTTACATCATAGATTTGAAAACCCAAACATGTTGGGTAAGGAATCACTAACATTTTCAAAATTCTTAAACAGCTCTGCAAAACTTGAGAATAAAATCTACAATCTTCTGCAGAGCATGAACGGTCTTTTTACCTACCATTTACTTCTCTCTGTTCTAGTTTTATCCTTTTCTACTCCGTCTTCCCCCTACTTCCCTAGACTTTCATTCTTCAACATTACTGTTTGGAATTCTGAAAATTTGTCATGTCCATTGATCTCCTCTGCATGCACTGCAACCTTTTCCTTGCTAATCTCTGGCATACTCTTAATTCCTTCTTGTATCACCCTAAATATTTCCTCTCCTTCAAGACTGGGCTGATTCCCTTCAAGACAGGCTTAATTGTTCCTCTAAAACTCCCACTGTATTTGTCTGTACCCCATTAATGAAAATGCCTCTATATATTTCTCCTCATTAGACTCTAAGCTGTAGCAGAATAGGGATCAATCCTTTTGTTTCTCTAGAGGACTCAGACAGAGTATATCATATGCAAATTGAATCCAATAAACGTAGATTGAAAAAAGGCATTTAAATAAATTAATGAGGCCATCTAATGCTATATTTGGATTCTGATAAAGTAAAACACCTCCTAAGTCATGTCTTACTGCATGCAAAAGGCAAAATTCCTTGAAGACATGCTGAAAAAAAGAAATTCGATTGACAAGAGAATTATCTAATAAGTAATAATCATACACATTTTTCCTCCAGAATGTTAGAGAATAAAGAAAATAAAGCAACAGAGCCTTTTGTTCAAATTAAATCTCCTGAGAAGTGTTAAACAAATGAGGCTGAACAACACAAGAGTTTTTAAAAGAATGAGTGAGCCACCTGTAGGGTCCCAAAGAACTTTTCCATTGGGAAAAGTGAAGAGAAATGTACTATCAAGGGTATGGAACACAGAATCTTCTCTTTACATGGGACTTTGCAGCTAATAAATACATTGCTTTGACATTACGTTAGTTGAGCCTAGCCTTGTTAAACTTGGCAGATATCTTGTTAAGTGAAACAAGACTAAGTTAAGACTTGCTAGTTATCTAATTATATTATGTAGCTACTCATTAAAACCAGATCTTAACACTCCACATACACCATATCTTCTGGTGTAGAGCTGTCACGGGAATATATACATGCATAGATACATATGTACATATGCATGTGTGCATGCTTACACAAACACACACACATACACACACAAATTAATGCCCTAATAATCCTGCAAGGCTCCAGTAAATTCCCTTTAAGCATAGTTGCGTAACCTCTGGACTCTGAGCTCTTCATTCTTTGATGTACTGGTATGAAGTATGCCCAGACAGAATTCTTACAAAGGACTGTCCTTTCCACCTTAAGGCAACAAAAACTTTATGCTACTTTTAACATAAGATTCACATGGCCCATAATAGCACTGTATAGTACTTAGATGGCATTTTTCAATAGTAGATTTTAAATGTAATGAAAATGTTCGAAAGGACTTGCTCCACAATGTAGCATAAGAGTTTCATTATTTAAAATGTAAATATTACAAACAATAACAAAAACATAAAGAATTCTGAAATGTTTGGGCCAATTGTATCTTTAGAAGGCACAGTCTTTCAGACTCTCCTCATTTCTAATACAAATTGCAATATCAGGTTGTTCCCAAAATCACTCGCAAAACTAATAATTCACTGGATGGATTTACAGAACATGCTGAAAGCCATTATACCTACAGTTACAATTTATTGCAGAGAAAGGAGATAAACTAAGTTCAATCAAACAAAGAGCCACAGTTTAAAAATTATCTCTCCAATGGAAAATCTCTGATCCCAAATTCCAGTGGTTACCTCTGGGTGGTTCTCTTGGTCAGTAGTAATCAGCCCACAGCATATTTCACACAAAGCTATTGCGCAGAGCATTTGCTCAGACCAACACTTGACAGGGCGTTATGTAAAGCAGCAGGCTTTTGTGCTTTCCAGGTACTTTTGTCTGTTTTAAATTAATAACTTATGTTCAGGCAAAGTTATTGATTCCCATTGAACATGTCCAAACAATATAGACAAAATGGCAGGTTCACATGCCTTCTATGTACAATAATAGGTGTGTAAAACATTCTTCAGTAAAACATAATATTCATTTCCATAATACATTCAGGTAAGAGAATACAAACATTTCACAAAAAGCCTCTTAAACATTCCGATTTCCTTACATACTTTTACCTTTATCAAATACACTATTTAATTTTTACCTCCTCCCAACATAACTTCAGCCCCTGCTAGGACTTCAAAAACAGATTTTGAACCACAGTACATTGGGTCCATGTCATGGAATCCCACTAATGTCTCATCTCTTCTACTTGACCATTTTACTGATATGGTCTTGGGATTCTATGCATGGGTTGGGCCAAGGGGTCCAGACCCTTTATTCTTTTCTTGATAATATTCAGTAACCAGTCATTATATTAATGAGACTTTGGGAACCCTGGCTCAGCCTATTAGATTTCTCACTGTCATGTTTACCTTGGGAACCTCTAAAATTCTTCTAAAGCCAGTAAAGCAGATTTATTTGGGACCTTTCAATGTTGGTGAAAATGCACATACTCCCACTGGTCCACCCAACTCTGCAGATTGCTCAAGACCAGTAATTTAACTGAATCAATGTCTGCTTTACTCATCCCATTTAATAACAACCATTTAAAAATGTTCACCTTGCTAGGGTAAGTCTTTTGATTCTCCTGTGTTTATTTCTTAATTATCTTCTGAATCAGTCTAACTTTCTTCACTGTCTGTATTTTCTTTTTTTTTTTTAACTTTTTATAATTTTAAAGAGAAAAAAAATAGAACAAAATTTCAAAACAACATAATAGGAGGGTAACAATGGTTAATACATTCTATATTGCTATCTTTAAATTAGTTACTCAGGGTACAAGGTATCAGCTTTCAATTGTCTAAACAATATTTTTCCTTTTGAACAGTTTCTTCCTGTTTTACCATGTCTATTGTAGATCTTGGATCTTATTTACTCTTTCAGTTTCTCACACTAGGGAGACAGTATGATGTTTACAAATGTGCATCCATTTTATTTCACTTATGAGTATTTTCTTGAGTTGCACCCATTTACCTATAAAAGTCTCCAGTTTATCTTTCTTTATGGCTAAGTAGTACTCCCTTGTATAAAAAGATCACATCTTTTTTTATCCATTCCTCGGTTGATGGGCGTTTGGTTTGTTTCCAAGATCTGGCTATTACAAATTGTGCTGCTACAAACATGGGTGCACACACATCGCTGTGGTACAATGTTTTTAATTCTTCTGGGAAGATACCCAGAAGGGGAATAGCTGGATCAAATGGGACCTCCGGTCCTAGTTTTTTGAGGAATCTCCACACTGATTTCCATAGTAGCTGCACCAGTCAACACTCCCACCAACAGTGGAGAAGGGTTCCTTTTTCCCCACAGCCCCTCCAGCATTTGTTATTAGTTGACTTCTTGATAACAGCCATTCTTTCTGGGGTGAGATGGAATCTCAGTGTTGTTTTAATTTACATCTCTCGAATGACTAGTGACATTGAACATTTTTTCATATATTTATTTGCCATTTGTATTTCTTCATCTGAGAAGTGTTTATTCATCTCAGATGCCCATTTTTGGAGTGGGTCTTTAAATTTGGGAGGTCTGATTTTTTTGAGTTCTTTGTATGTTCTCGATAGTAATCCTTTGTCTGAGGAATAGCTGGAAAACATTTTTTCCCACGTTGTGGGTTGTCTCTTCACTCTGTTGGTGGTTTCTCTTGCTGTGCAAAAGCTTTTTAATAAGATGAGATCCCAGTTGTTTATTCTTTGTGATAGCTCCTGTGCAGTTGGGGTTTTATTCATAAAGTCTTTGCTTACACCAATGTCTTCAAGAGTTTTACCTATTCTATTTTCCAGGAGATTTAATGTTTCTGTTTTAATATTTAGATCTTGATCCATTTTGAATTTAATTTAGTGCACGGTGAAAGATATGGGGAGCTGTCTGTATTTTTTTTTTGTGGGTACCGGGGGTCGACCTCAGGACCTCGCGTGCCAGCAGGCGCCCGTGCCGCTGAGCGATATCACCGGCCCTTTTTTTGTATGTGGGTTCCGGGAGTTGAACTCAGGCCCTTGCGCTTGCCAGGCAGGTGCTTACGCCGCTGAGCCATCTCACCGGCCCGCTGTCTGTATTTTCAACACAAGATTTCCTTTGGAAGCGCCTCTGAGCCCAACAGCTGTAGTTTAACTGGTGTTCAACTACAAGTTAACCCAGCATCAGAGTCCAATCCAAACCCTTTTTGGCTTTTACCTTCATTTTGCTCATCAGTAGTAGCACTAAGTTCAGTGGGTATATCTCAGCGTTGGATGCAACCTAACATTTTCCCTTACTTTTGTTTTAGTTATTACAAGCAATCAATAACCAAGACAGTATTTATTTCATTTATTTCCTGTTAATTTCCATTTTCTTATGCATGAGAAACTGAGTCCCTGTGAGTTCTATGTTCCATTTTTAACTTTTTCCTCCAGATCACTGTGCAGATGTAGTTCCAAACTGTGGGCATCTCTGAGGCTATTATGGAATTAAGGATTCATCATCCTCATCCTCTCATATTTTCCCCCAGATATCATGGTTCAGTAAATCAGGGTTGTTCTAGAAAACCCATCACTTTATGAAAACCAACTGTGAAGAGTTAGGAGGACTATTACAATTAGGGCCTCTAGGTCAGTTTTCCCAATACTTCCAGGACATCGTGATGAGAAATGCATGGCAGAAGAGCAAAGCTGCTCACCTCATGGCGGTAATGAAACTGAGCAGAGTGAAAAAAGGAAGAGACCAAGGTCTCATGATCTCCTTCAAGGACACATCCTTGTGACCTGAAAGCTCCTGTTAGCCCCCACATCCTGAAGCCTTCACCACCTCCCAGTGGGGCCTCCAGCTGGAAGAATGAGTCTTTAACCTATGGGCCTCCAGGGGTCTTTCCAGATCCAAACTAGAGCAGGAGCTGAGGAGAACTTTTTGCCACATCGTGAAGTCATCATGGAATCACACAGAAGATGATTACACCCAATGTGACATCTTCCACAGTTATTGCCTGCTTCCATTGCCAATTGCAAAATAAACGATCACTGAGAGTTCCTGGCATTTGTATGTGTGTGTGTTTGTGTGTGTGTGCATGTGTCCTGAGACAATGAAAGCATTTTATGGTTAGGAAGAGTCTCACTCAGAAAAAGAACTAAAAATGGAACATCGTATTCTGAGAGACCCTTCCTGTGAACATCATTAAAATTTCCCTAAGGGACATCTTTTTATTTATAGACTTTACTCATTGTGTTATACTTTAGGTCTAGAATGTCCTCCCAAAGTTTCATATGTTGAGAGGTTGGGGCTTTGGATCGATTTACTAATGAGTTCATAATGAATTTTAGTATATGAAGCACACTGAGTTCATAATGAAACGTGCTGTTGGGGGGGGCTGGTTGGAAGAGATGAGCCACTGGCAGTGTGCCTTTGGGGTTTGTATCTTCCTCCCTGGCTCCTCCCTTCTCTCTTTGCCTTCTAGTGGCCATGAAGTGAGTGTACTTCCTCCCCCATGTCCTTCCACTATGCTACTTCTGCCTTTGAAGAAGACAACCATGGAATAAATCTCCCAAAATTGTGAGCTAAATTAAACCTTTTCTCCTTTAAGCTATGGGTGTCAGGTGTTTTGTCCCAGGGACAGGAAAGCTGACAAATACAGCATAGATTACCTGAACTTGTAGCATAGTAGTTCTCAAACTTTATCCAAATCATTTGGAAAATATCTGGTTTTGGAGGTCTTGTGGGGCAAACATAATTTGCATGTCTAAGTTCGTGGGGGCTGTTGATGTGCTTGGTCTTCAGACTGCAGTTTGAGAATAGCTGTTAGAACATGGTTTTAGAAATTATCTTGTTATATCCTTTTCTCTGCTGGAAGGTACACTTTTCAATAGCAAGAACAGTTTTATTGGCCAATATGTTCCCATGATCTAGCAGAGCACTCATTAAATAGTAAATATATATTCATGAAATAAATGGTAATATTGTTTCTAGCTTTATACTGTTTATACTGATGCTACTTTTACTGGTGAAACCACCTCCATTTTAATGTGACTTTATTTTTTATATGTGCACTGTTATTATTTTAACATAAATACTACTAATGAAATATTTTTAGACTTTATTTTAGCATGATACATTGCTAATAATCTTTGCAAAAACTTTTATTTTTGGTAAGTCATGAGGGATGTGCATGTGTGTGTGTGTGTGTGTACATGTGGTGGGTTTAGAACATTATTTTTCTTTTATTATATGTGAATTGATGGCATAAAATTGTTACATGAAATATTTGGCATCTGTATACCTTGCAGGCAAAATTAATGAAAAAGAAAAATGTATGGAATCTAGGCTAATTTGAAAGTGTGATGAAAAATGGCTTCACAAATTAAAGTTTGGGGAATGGTAGAAAGTACAAAAATGCACTGGTAGTCTTTCTGAAGATTTTACCCCTGTTCTATTTTCTGCTCATTAATTGTTAAATTAATGTTCATTTGGATTCTTTGGCCTCTTTAATGATAGATTCTCAAACTTAAGTGATACTCAATGCAAACTACCTTAAATTTTTCTTTTTACATCACAGAAAATTTTTCTACTATATTACCAATTTTAAAAAATTAGCAAACCAAGTTACTATGGCTATGATGTAGACTGATCTCATTAGCCATGTGAGGCTCGACCTCATGTTTGTCTGTCTTATTGAAATACTCAATGAAGAGGACCAATAACGGTCCAAGTGTGGTTAAAGATGTGGCCAAATTCCTTATGTAACAGTGAGAACTGCAGCAACTAGGATGACTTAGCCTTGCAAGTTAAGTAAGTAAAATCAATGTTATAAAAATGTAGCTTATGCTGATTTTTCTCTTCTTTGCATCAGCTCACTGGGATATCAGTCGATGATAAAGAGATGCATCTCTATACAGTATAAAATTAAGCTGAGAAATTCTTAATCACTGAAAATGTGTTGAAATCCACATCTAGATTTCTAAACAACTTTAAAAATTTAGTTTGAATTTAACCCTCAAACAAACGTAAAATTAATATTTAAGGGAATATATGTCAACTCGAAATAACAATTTACTAAACTGAAGATGCATGTTTTTAAAATAATTTTAGCTTATGTAGAAACACCAATCATCACTAAGATAAAAGCAGTGTGAAATGTGAAGCATCTCGTATGTGTCCTGTTTGAGGAGGTGTTAACAAAAAGAGCCATTTTATGTTAGTTATTTAATAGGTTACTTAATAAGTTATTTAATAATAAATTAATAAGTTATTTAATAAGTTTTATGTTAGCTATTTAATAAGTATTTAATAAGTTATTTAATAAGTTAGTTACTTAATAATTTACCTCTATTAGTTATTTAATAAGTTAATATTTTAGTTAATAAGTTATTTAATAATATTTAATGTGTTAGTTATGAATAAGTTAGTCACTTAAATAAGTATTTGTTAGTTATTTAATAAGTTATTTAATACTTATAATAAGTTATTTAATAATAAGTAATTTAAAAATATGTTAGTTATTTAATATTTAATAACAGAAGATATTTTTCCTTTATGCTAAGCCTAGAATTTTAAACTTGGTTTCACTCAGTAATTGCAACTTTGGAAAACGAAAACCATATCAGAATTAGGAAGGTCTTTTGCAATCTGGTCCTAGTCTAACTGTGAACTAGGTGAACTTTTTCTTTGATGCTAGACTATTCCCTTTAATGCCTACCATGGTAGTGTCATCTATATGAGGGTTTCCCACTTAGGGAGCATGATTCCAAATCCTGCAGGGTCTAGATCTTCAGTCGGTAATAATTTGCGAATCCTGGGACATACACTGCACTGGTATGCGCAGTTCCCACCAATTTGACAGGGGGCAATAGACCATGGCTTCCTAACTCACTTAGCATCACAGTCTGTGGGACTTGGAGCTGTGATGCAAGAATTTCACCTATAGACACCATTTCAGTGACAGTTCCTGTGGCTGGAAGTTCACTACTTTACAAGGTGTGGCAATTCTAGATGTTAGAAAGTTATATTTTACTGTAAACCAGAGCCATGAGTTAGAACTGTGTAGATGAAAAAAACATTAACTTTGGAGAAGGTCTGAAGCCAAATTCCAGCTTCATTGCTTATAATCTGTACGACTGTAGGAGTGCTTCCTGACTTTACTGATCTCAATTGCCGAATAAAAAATAAAGAGGCATATAAGAAAACTCCTTCACCGAGGGAAGAATAGATAAAGAAAATGTGAAAAAACAAACAAACAAACAAAAAGAAATGAGTCCAAAAACCATACTCTTCAAGTTTGGGTGAGTGGTTTCTTTCCTCAGCCAGTAGTATTGGAAACCACCAGATAGGGTGAGGGATAGTGAGTCACAACTAGCGCCTCTTGTTTTCACACTCACTTTTTGCTATGTGAATGCTGACTCCTGCCCTGCTTTTTGTGCTAGGTGTGGTCAGTCAATGGTGTGATGTCTGCATTAGGGCTGTGTTTACGCCACTGTGACTGTCTCTTGTGGTCATTTCACACCCAGTCATTGTGGTATGGAGACCCCAGAGACTCTGAAGCACAGTTTTATGAATTCTGATTCTTGCAGTAGCTAAATTTTAAACAATAAACCTTTTCCCCAAGTGGCTTTTGATTATGCTACTCCCAAGTATGGTGGACACTACAGAAATTTCTTCTTCAACCCTAGTTTGCCATGTGGAAGGAGCCAGTTTCAGACCAAAACCCCACACTGTGTTTGCACCTTACTGTAACTGCGGGCTTCTGAGCTTTCCTCTGGGCTAGCACTGCCATCTGTAGTTTTTCCGTGGGGCTGTTGGCCCTCCTGGTCTTAAATATCATTTTCAGAGATAGGATCTCTGCCCTAGGAGCAGGGTTCAGCTCTCCAGACTGCTCTGTTCCCTGTCTGCAGTTTCTGCCATTTCTCTACGGTTTCTAAATTTCCTGTCAGCTTTCTTGATTCTGGGAGCTCTACGTCCTTTTCTTTTCCCTAAATTGTCATTTTTCTGTGTGTCTCAAGTCCAAACCCCAGAGAGGCTGTATGCTATTGGCCTGTATGTCATCATTTTAAATTTCATTTTTCTTTTTCTTTATTTGTTTTTTGGGTTTTTATTTTCTTTTGCTTTTGTTTCTTTTTTCCCTATCTTTTGTTATTTGTTTTTATTTTTCTTCTTTGTGCTTTTACATAATTCTATTAACTTTCTTTTATTCTTTAGTGTGATTTTTTTCATCACGCTTCTCTCTCATCTTCCTTTCTTCCTATTTCAAATTTTACCTATTGCATTTTCCCTTCTCCCACATCTTCTATTTAACTACTATTACTATTTCTATTTTCTTTTTTCAATTTCTCATTAGAACATGTTTGCAGTACATACAGATTACATTCACCGTGGGAGGTTGGCACATGTACATGACACATCTTCATTCTTTCTTATTGTCTTACCCTGCTCTTCATCCCTGTTCCCTCCACCTATTGGTTGTCTTCCCTTTTGCAAAGTATATATCTCCCTGTTTCCTATTATCAATTTTTCATTTTTTTCTTTAATTTATTTATACTGTGGGTTTCTCATATAAAAGAAACCATATGATATTTAAACTTATGTCTGATTCATTTCACTTAACATTACAGTCCCAATCTACATCTATTTTCTTGCAAATGACCCACATCTGTCCTTCTTTATTGGCATATTCTTTGTCCATTGATCTGCTGATGGCCATATAAACTGCTTTTGAAATTTAGCTACTATAAATGGTGGTGTTAAAACATGGGCATGAATGCATCTCTGTAATATGATGTCTTTACTCTTTCGGGAAGATACCTAGAAGGGAAATATCTGGGTTAAATGGAATTTCTGCTTTTAGTTTTTTGAGCAACCTCCATAATGATTTCCATAGTGGTTGTACTAGCTTACATTGCCACCAACAATGAAGAAGTTTTTCTTTTTCTGCACAACCTTGCCAGGATTTGTTATTATCTGATTCTGGGTGACAGCCATTCTTTCTGGAGTAATGAAATCTCAGTGTTGTTTTAATTTGCATTTTTCTAATGGCTACTGATGTTGAACAACTCTTCATGTTTTATTGGTCATTAGTACTTATTGTCCTGAAAAGTGTCTATTCATTTCAGTTGGCCATTTTTTGATTGGGGCTTTTATTTTGAGGAGTCTAAATGTAGTTAAGCTTTTTATATTTTCTGGATATTAGTCCTCTGTCCAAGGTGTGCCTTGCAAAAATTTTTTCTCACTGTGTTGCTTGTCTCTTCACTGTGTTGGTTCTTTCATTTGCTATGCAAAAGTTTTTAACTTGATGTAATCAAATTTGTTGATTCTTGATATTATTTCATGCACAACTAGGTTTTATTCAGAAAGTCCTTGCCAATGCCTATATGAGTTTTACCTATGTTATCTTCCAGTTGATTGTTTCTGTTTTAATATTTAGATTTTTCAGAAATTTTGGTTTTAAATTAGAATATGGTGGGGCCGGTGAGATAGCTCAGTGGCATAAGTGCCTGCCTGGCAAGTGCGAGGTCCTGAGTTTGACTCCCGGTACCCACATAGGAAAAAAGGGCCGGTGATATTGCTCAGCGGCACGGGCACCTGCTGGCACGTGAGATCCTGAGGTTGACCCCCGGTACCCACAAAAAAAATTAGAATATGGTGAGAGATATGGCTCTACATTGAAACTTTTGCATATGTATAGCAGTTTCTCCAGCACCACTAGTTAGAAAGGATATCTTTCCTCTGACATATGTTTTTGGCCCTTTGTCAAAGATCAGATGGCTGAACATGCTTGGGGTTGTTTCTGCATAATTTATTCTACTTCATTAATCCACATGGCTGTTTCTGTGCCAGTACCACGCTGTTTTATCACTGTAGTTTTACATTATAACTTGAAATTTGGTGTTTTGATGTTAATGTCCAGAATTGTTTTTGCTCTTCTGGGTCACTTATGGTTCCATATGAATATTTAAGATGGATTTCTCTAGTTCTGTGGGGAATGTGATTGGTATTTTGATTGGGAGCACATTAAATCTGTATATCACTTTTGGAAACATGGTCATACAATACCGTCTCTGCCTATCCAGGAATAGGGGTGTATTTCCATTTTGTGGTATCCTCTTTGATCTCCTTTTTTTCAGAGTATTGTAGGTTTTTTTGATTTGTTTTGTTTTGTTTTGTTTTGTTTTGTTTTTTGTAGAGTTCTTTCACTCCCTTGGTTAGGTTACTACCTAAGTATTTAATTTTTCTTCATTGTATTGAGAATGGCATTATTTTTCTTATTTCTGTTCAGTGAATTTATGATTGATACACAGGGATTCTGATTTTTGTGCATTGACTTTGTAATCTGATACATTTTTGAATTTGTTTATTAAATCAAGAAGTATTTTGGTGGAATTTTTGGGTCTATGTAAAAGATCATGTCATCTGCAAATAATGACAATTTGACTTCTACCTTTTCTGTATGTATCCTTTTTATTTCTTTCTCTTATTTGGTTATTCCGGATAATATTTCCAGTATTGTATTGAACAAGAGTAGTGCTAATAGATGTCTTTGTCTTGTTCCTTATTTTACAGGGAAATCTTTCAGCTTTTCCGCATTTAATATGATGTTGGTCTTTGGTTTGCCATAAATGGATTTTAGCCAATTGTGATAAGTCTTTCTATATCCATTTTCTTTAAAATGTTTTTATCATGAATGGATATTGGATTTTGTGAAAGGTTTTTATTGCATCTATTGAGATTATCAGATTATTTTTGAACTTGCTTTGGTTTAAATGTTATATTACATTTATTGATTTGCACATGTTGAATGATCCTTGTATCCCTGGGATGAAGCCTACTTCGTCATGAGGTATGATCTTTTTGATGATTTGTTGCATTCTGTTTTCCAATTTCTTTCTGAAGATTTTTTACACTGATGTTCACTAAGGAGATTGGCTTGTAGTTTTCTTTTTTCGTTGGGCTCTTCTTTGTTTGGAATCAAGATAATGCTAGTTTACAGAAATGATATTGGCAGTACTTCTTCCCTTTTATTTTAATTAAAGAATTTGAGGAATATTAGTGTTAGATTTTCCCTGAAGTTCTTGTAAAAATCAGTGGTGAATCCACTGGATCATGGCCTTTCTTTGTTGGTAGATTTTTACATTAATGTTGCAAATTTGTTGCCTGTTATTGGATTATTCAGGGTTTTAAAATATTCAGTTCTGGCAAGTCACGTGTATCTATGAATCTATCCATTTCTTCTGGTTCCTTAATGTATTGGATTACAGTTTTTTAAAGAAATTACTAATAATTGTCTGGATTTTGGCAATATTCCTTGTGATTTCACCTTTTTCATTTCTATTTGAATTGAGTTTGGGTCTTTCCTTTTTTGGCTAAGGGTTTGTCTATTCTTTATTCTTTTGAAGAACCAGCCCTTAAATTCATTGATTCTTTGTATTGTATTTTTAGTATCAATTTCATTACTTTCTGCTCTGATCTTTATAATTTCCTTCCTTGTATTAGTTTTGGATTTGGATTGTGCTTGTTTTTCTAGGACCTTGAGATACATATTAGGATTATTTATTTGGGTTCATTCTGTTTGTCTGATGCGGCACTCATAGCTATAAACTTCCCTCTTAGGACTGCTTTTATTGTGTCCCATAGTTTCTGGTTTGTTGTGCTGATATTGTTACGTGATTCTAGGAAAAATCTATTTTTTACCTGATTATTTCTTTGATTCATTTATTATTTGAGAGTGTATTGTTTAATTTCTACTTGTTTGCATAATTTCTGTGGCTTCTTTTGCAATAGATTTCTAGTTTCTTTACACTATGATCTAGTAATATGCATGGGATAATTTTGATTGTTTTGTGTTTGCTTAACCCTGCTTAATGGGCAAGTATATATTCTGTTTTGGAGAAACACATGGTACTGAGAATAATGTATATTCTGTTTTGGGGTTGCTACTAAGCTTTATTAATTTTTAGCTGTTTAGTTCACTCTATACTATTATTCCTGAATTATTTCCTATTGTTAATGGTGATACTTTGTTGCTTTTAGTAGATATTTACTTATGTCAATATTTGCTTTGTCTTTGTGTCTACATTATTATTTCTAATGGCTTTCTATTGGTAAGGATGGTATAGTCAGGGCTATTATTGGTTCTTATGTCTTGTTATTATTTCAATTATCTTTAATTCTATTATTATTGCTGATTACTTTTCTATTGTTAATGGTGATATGGTTGTTGCTTTTAACTGCTTTTTACTACATACCAATATCTGATTTGTCTTTGCAGCATCCACATTATTGCAGTTTGTTTTTTCCTCTCTGAGTGGTGTTGGGGATCAAGCCTCCAGAGGAAGATTGAACCCTAATAAAACCCTCAGGTATAGTGCTGAATAGGTTGAAGAGGGATGCCTTAGTTTTCTCTTGCTGGGACAAAATACCCAACCCCTAAAGTTAAAGGAGGAAAAGTTTATTTAGCTCACAGTCTGTAGAAATTTCAGTCCATAATCGGCTGGCTCCAAGGCAGGATGGATGGTCAACAGGCATCACAGAGGAGAAACAGTTCATGGTGGGCAGAAGGTAGCAAAACAAGTAAGCAAGGGAAAAGAGAAGCCTCTTTCTGTTCCTTATATTGTATCCAGTGTACTGGCATTAGGGCAGTGCCAAACCAATCAGTGGACTGATTTAGTAATCACCCACCCTTAATTCTAGCACCCTTAATCCTAGCATTGCACCATGAATCAATCACACAGTTTTGATTCAGCCTCTGAAAAAGCCCCACTTATGACTGCATGAGGCTGTAGGGGGACATCTAGACATAAGCCATAACAAGGCGTATAAACACCAAAACAAAACCAAATCCAAGGACACATCACAGGGAGACAGAATCTAACTAGAGCAATATCCACAATAAAGTAGTGACAGAATTCTTTACCCCAACTGATCTTTAATCCATAGCACAAAAACAATAGAAACATGAAAAGACAAGGCAACATGATGCCTCCAAATACTCCTACCCCTCAGAAGGCTGATCATGGGCATTGAAGAAGAAGCTACAGGCAAAGAATTCAAAAATGAAATGGTCAAACTATTTGAAGAGATAAAAGAAGAAGCACATAAGCAAATGCAAAGGATGGTTAATTAGCTTAAACTGGATTTAATTAAACACATAACAAAATAATCAACAAACTTAAGAAACAAATAAAAAACTAAATGGGTTAAACAAGACAATAGAAGACAGGAATGACCACTTTGGTAAAGAATTAGACCATACGAAAAGGAAGCAAGCAGAAATATATGATAAAGAATATTCAGTGGAAGGCATGGGTAGCTGAATTGATCACTCTGAGGACAGAATATCAGAAATAAAAGATAAGGACTGTGTAGTAGGTCATAAACTTGGTGATAACCTAAAAATGCAAGCTGGATCCAAGAGTTGCTAGATGATTAAAAAAAAACCCTCATAATTATAGGAATAAAGAAAACATAGAGGTCAATTTAACTGGTATAAAAATTCATTTAGAAAAATCATAGCAGGAAAATTTCCAAATCTAGGGAAAAATTCAATATTCAAGTACAAAAGGCATGTAGAACTTCAAAAGACATGACTAGGTCATAATGAAAATTCCAGAAATTCAACAAAAGAAGGGAATAGTAAAAGCTGTTAGAGAAAAACAGGAATTAACCTATAAAGGAAAGCTTATCAAATAATTGCAAGTTTCTCAATACAAATCTTAATGCAGAGAGAGCTTGGAGTAAAGTTTTTCAAGCTCTAAAAGAAAACTGTTGTCAACCCAAATGCAATCCTATAAAATTGCCTTCAAAAGTCATGGAGAAGTAAAGACTTTCCATGTTAAAGAAATCTTGGACAAATATATGACCAATAAACTCCCAAATCAAAAGAATACACTGGCAATTTGCAAAAGAATTGAAAATGCAAGCATATATTTTCTACAAGACATATACGTTATGCAAAATGATGTCCATAAGTAGAAATAAAAAAGAATGGAAAATGACAAGCCATTCAACACTACTGCTATAGGCAAAGAGCTCCAGAGCCTGAAAACTAGCAGGAATAGCTGTTTTATTTTCAGACATGGCAAATGTCAAACAAAAATTGATCAAAAGAAATAAAGATGACCACTACACACTGCTAAAAGGAACAATTCAACAGGAATAAATAACAATTGCAAATACTTACCTACCAAATGTAGGTATACCCAAGTTCATAAAACAAATACTACTGGATTAATAGAATTGTAGTAGGGGACTTCAATACCCCACTTTCAGTGTTAGGTCACCCAGACCAAAAAAAAAAAAATCAAAGAAATATCAGATTTAAACCACACCCTTGAACAAATGGGATTAACAGCTATTTATAGAGCATTTCATTTAACAACAACTGAAACAATAAGAACAGCAGAATTTACATTTTTCTCAGCTGCACATGGAAATTTTTCCAAAATAGACCATATCTTAGCCCATTAAGCATGCTTCAATTAATACAAAACCATAGAAATAATCCCCTACATCCTATCAGATCATAGTGGAATGAAGCTGGAAATCAACTCCAAAAGAAGCTACAGAAACTGTGTGAACACATCTAGGTTAAATAATACATTATTGAATAATCAATGGATCTCAGAAGAAATCACTGAAGAAATAAAATCATCCCTACAATCAAATGATGACGGAGGCACAACACACCAAAATTTACGGCACACAATGAAAGTAATTCTAGGCAGAAGTTTATAGCTGTGAATACAGACATAAAGAAGAGTGATCCCAAAATAAACAATTTAATGATGTGTGTCAAGGTCCTCAAAAACCAAAAACAATCCAAGTCTGAAACTAATAGAAGAAAATAAATTATAAAAGTCAGAGTGAAAATTAATGAAATTTAGACTGAAAATATCAATCAAAAGATCAATGAATCAAAAAATTGCAATATGTATATGTACCAATTCTCCCACCAGGTGTGTATTTACTAAGATTGTAAGAATATACTAATAAAAACAGATAAAATGTGGAATAAGATAATATTTGGCTTTATAAAAGAAGGCTATCATTTGAGATAATGTAGATAAACTTGGAGGACATTATGCTATGTTAAATAAGCCAGACATAGAAGGACAAATGCTGTATAATCTCATATACATCTATGACCTAAAACTCATGGAAGCAGAGAGTATAATGGTAGTTATCAAAGGTGATGACAGAGAGGTAAAGGAATGAGATATTGATCAAAGTGTACAAAGTTTCAGTTAGGAGAAATATGTTTTTTGAGTTATTTTTCACAATACTATAACTATAGTTAATATGTTTACTTCAAAATTGCTGAGAGTAAATTATCAAATGTTCTTATCACAAAAAGTATTTAAGGTGATGGATATATTAATTAGCTTGATTTAATCATTTCACATGGTTACACATTATCTTGACATCGTTTTGTGACCTATAAGTATATGTAATTGTAATTTGATAATTTATGATTGAAAAGGAAAATTCTCAAAAGAAATATAAAAATATTAAATTAAATGTTTAAATATTTATAAAACAGCATATAGTGCTTGGCAAATTGCAAAGATCCAATAAATACTTATTTTATCATTTTTTATTATTCCTAGTTTGGTCCTTTCTATATGAAATATGAAATTATTGATTTCCTTTTATTTCATGACCACTTTCCAAATAAAATGCTCAGTGACATACTTCTCTTTTTATATTTTTTTGTGATCTATCAACATTTTTTTCAATATTTCTTGTATGATATCTGCTGTTTTTTTTAATTTTATCTTTTATTAGTACATGTTTGCAAAATATAATATTATCTTCATTGTGGGGAGTCGGTACATGTACATAACACATCTCAATGCTTTTTCATCCCCTTCTCCTCTCTTCCCTTCCCACTCTCTCTACCTCTTGACCCACTTCCCATTTGAAAAGATCTATCTCCATATTTTCTACTAACTATCTTTTATTTTGCTCATTATCTATGTTTTGGGTTTCTCATATAAGAGAAACCATGTGATATTTAAGCTTGTGTGCCTGATTTATTTTACTTTACATTATGGTTTCAGGTGTTTCCATTTTCTTTTTTTTTTTTTTTTTTTTTTTGTGGGTACTGGGGGTTGATCTCAGGACCTCGTGTGCCAGCAGGCGCCCATGCCGCTGAGCGATATCACCAGCCCTTTCTTCGTATGTGGGTTCCGGGAGTCAAACTCAGGACCTCGCGCTTGCCAGGCAGGTGCTTCTGCCGCTGAGCCATCTCACCAGCCCCTCCATTTTCTTGCAATTGACTCAAATTTATCCTCCCTTATGACAGAGTATTACTCCACTCTACATAAATACCACACTTCCTTTATCCATTGATCTATTGATAGCCAAATAGGCTGCTTTCAAAATTTAGCTATTATAAATTGAGGTGGTACAAATATGGATATTCCTGTGTCAATGGAAAATGATTTATTTAGCACTTCTGGGAAGGGAAATTTCTTGGTTGAATGGAATTTCTATTCTTAGTTTTTTGAAAAATCATCATACTGATTCCCATAGCAGTTGTATTAGTTTTACATTCCCACCAACAATGTAATAAGTTTCCTTGTACCCCACAGTCTTGCCAGCATTTGTTATTATTTGGTATCTTGTTAGCCAGCCTTTCTGGAGTAAGCTGGAATCTCTGTTGTTTTAATTTCACTTCTCTAATGGCCAGAGATGTTGACCATTTTTTTTTCATTTTTTTATTGGCAATTTGTATTTCTTCTAAGATGTGTTTAATTCAATTGCCTGTTTATGTCATTAAGTCTTTTATTTGAGGGCAGTCTAAATTTTAAGTTCTTTACATATTCTGGATATTAGTCTTCTGTCTGAGAAATAGCTGGCAATTTTTTTTTTCCCGTTCTGTATATTGCCTTTTCATTGTGCTGGGTTTTGTTCTTTGTTGTGCAAAAAAGCTTTTGCCTTACTATCCTACTTCTTTTGTATGAGTGAATTCTGCTTTATAAATGTCATCACAGAATTTTGGTGTGTTTAATTGGGGACAGTTCTCTAGAGATGTGTAATATAAAATAATTTCTGAGATATTGAATTGTGTTTGTTTTTCAGGTTCCTACTTTATCCATCTTTCTTGGTCCCTGTTCTATTTCATAGCACCTTACCATCTGAAATATATTGTTTATTAATTAACTTATTCAACCCAAAACATTTGTTTATGACTCCTCCCTCTCATTTGAATGTAAGTCATGTGATGGAGGAGATCCAGTCTGTTTTGTTTAGTCCTTTACACCTGCCACTTAATATAGTCCTAGCACCAAGAAAATCTCAGTGAATACATACAGTATATTTAAAAACACTTTGTACAACTATTTGAGATAGCGACAGTAAATTTCTTTTATTTAGGCTACAAAGGCTGCTCTTCATGCAGAGGTCATGAAGCAGAGGACTTTCCTCTGCAAGGAACTCAGTAGCCTTTGCCCACTGGTGAGGAAATCCTCCTTACCTGCTAGCTGTGGTTGGCCTGCTACAGGTAAGCAAGCATGAGTCATTTGTGAAATTTGCGATTTAAAAAAATACATAGAAGTAGTTAAAAATTTAATGAGACTAGTTCAAATAGTTATTATTGTTATTATTATTATTACAGTCAGGGAGAGATGAACCCAGGGCCTGGCACATGTGAGCAACTGCTTTGTCACTGATCTATGAGCCCCATTCAAGGTGTTAACACTGTTTATTATTTTTTAGTACTGGAGATTGAAAGCAGATAGTCCTGAGCTACATTCCCAGGCCTTTTCCCTTTTTTAAAAATTTTATTTTTAGTCATGATCTTGTCAAGTTGCCCAGGCTAGTCTAGAACTTGCAATCCTTTTTCTTTAATAGCAAGGATTATAGGAGATAATTTACTATATAATAGTTTATGAGTATTTAAATTATCACTTAAAGTCATATTTCAGTATCTGTAATTTTAAAATGGATGAGGTTCTTCAGGCACAGATCTTCCAGTAGAATTCCTCTAAATCTGAGAACCTGTGGACTAGCGTGCCAAGTTATTGACCTCTCCATTAGCACACACGTACTCAACAAAATTGCATGACAAGCTAGTGGCTACAGACTCTATTCACAGAGGAAGATAGGAGGCACACAGCAGCCACTGATCGATAGAGATTCCGAAATACACCAAAGCATATTAGCCAGTTCCTTTATTAGAGCTTAGACCTGCTTCTTGGGAAAGATTTTCAGAGACTTGCATTTGTCCTCTAGGCACTTAGTTGTAGTCTCTGAGTAATATTCTCAATTCTCAGCCTAGGTCTTAATGATAGAAATTGGAAGGTCAAGAAGACTTTTTGATTTTGTATTCCCTCTGCATTTCAGTCTGAGTTGATTTCTTTAAGAAGCAATGTGGATTTCCAATATGTGAACTGATTATATTCTTTAATAGACTAATTAAAGCATCTTAAACATGTCCTCTACGTCCATTGAACAATACATGATATTGTAGTGTCATTCTCACTTAAATCATCAATTATAAATCAAGAAAGTCATGTGAAAGTCATGTGAAGTAGGATATTCTATTTTATTTATCCTATCATTGTACATTCTGATATTTATCTTTCCTTTCTAAAGTTCTAATTCTTGTGTGACATTTCCTTTCTGTTTAGAAAATTAACATCAGTTATTCTTTAAGAGTACGCTAGCTAGCAAAAATCTTCATAGATTTCCTGAGTCTGAGAATATCTTTATCTCCAAAAAGGATATTTTTGCTTGTTAACATAATCATGGTTGATGGTTCTATTCTTTCAGCACTTGGAAAATACTGTGTGACTGTCTTAAGATCTCCATGGTTTCAGAAGAGAAACCCACTGTCTGTTAAATTGCCCTTCACCTGTAGGTAACACATTGCTTCATGATGGATGCCTGTAAGAATCTTTTTTTTTTTTTTTTTTTTGTCTTTAGGTGTCAGGACTTCAATGATGTTGTACTTTTCCAGGGAATTCTTTGGGTTTATTCTGTTTGGGTCCTCTCAGCTTCTAGAATCTTTGGATTCATGATTTTCATAAAATCTGAGGATTTTTCATCTATCGTTTCTTCAGGTAGTTTTCTAGCTCCACTCTAACTCTTCTCTACTTCTTGGACAGTAAAGATAAAACAAGAAAAATCGTAACTCTTTTGTTATTATTGTGCCACAGATACCTGTGAGAATCTTTATGTTTTCATTCTATTTATCTGTATCGTTCACATGCAGTAAGTACTATAGATCTCAAGCTTATTGATTGTATCCTATGTCATCTCCATTTACTACAGAACACATTCAGTTGATATGTGCATGTGTGCACATATGTTTTAAATTGTTTCTGTATTTTTCAGTTTTGTAATGCCCATTTTCTTTTTTTCTTTCTAGCTTCTATTCATTTGTTGAAATATTTTACTATTTCTTTGTTTTTAAGATAATTCCAATTAACATTTCTCATTTATGTCATGATTCTCTTGATTCTTGACATGGTAAACAAATTTGAATTGTGTTTTGGATATTTCAGATATTAAATTATGAAATTGTGGACCTTATTTTCTATTTTTGTTGTTTCCTCAATTTATTTCCTTGCTTCCTTCCCTCCCTCCTTATCTTCTTCCTTCCTTCCTACTTCCTTCCTTCCTTTCATCCTTTCTTTCAGAATTCATTCCCTTTGTGTCCTCTTCTCTTTTTCACTATAAGTGCCACACACTATTTGACTACATCACTAAATCAGTGTCTGTCTAGGGATTTCTAGATCAAAATTTATAATTCAGTGTAATATTTATCATTAAAATTTCACTTTTATGATATTTAAGATTAAAATTAATCTCTCAGTAAAATAATAAAATTATTCCATTATAAAACTTTGATAGTGGTAGTCAATATTTTTATCTACAATAAATAGTTAATATCGATTTTTTGCATTATAATAAATTCATATATGTTTGCCTATGGCATAGTGCCAAGAGCATACTATATACTCAAAGAAGGATCAATTATTTTTTATGCAGTTAAATAATGATATTTTAAATAATAATGTTTTAAGTAATATTGTGACCAGTAATCCTGATTTGTCAACTTCATTTGATTAGGAAATACCTGGCAGGTTAGTAAAGAACACTCCTGGGTGTGTCTGGGTAGGTCCTGGAGTGGTGACTATGGGTGCCACATGCTGTCCTTAGCCTGTCCTTCCCCGGACTGGTCCCCTGCTCTGCTTCCTGGTCACCATGACAGAAGCAGTTTTGTTTTTCTACTCCCTTCCATCATGACGTTTCTGCCTTGGAGCTGGCCAAACATATACCGAATTTCTCGAAACAGCCGGCTTTAATCTCTCCTCCTTTAAGTTGTAGGTTTCAAGTATTGTGCTGCAGTCATGGGAAAGCTAACTGACACATCTTCTCATAGCACCTTTAAAGAAAATCTTTGTCAGAAATCATTCTAAGTTTGGTCAAAATGATATTTGAGTAAAGGAAGTAGTCTTTATCAACAAAGACTAGTTAAAAGATTTAGTGAAATTTTAATAATTTTAAAGCATCTTGTAGGAACGTTGAAGCATAACAGGATAACAGTTGGCTTGTAAGATTTCTACTAGCACAAATGCATCTCGTAAAATCGGCATGGGGGTGCATGTCCGTAATACCAGTAACTCAAAACTGAGGTGGGAGGGTTACATTTTCAAGACCAATCTGGAGAATTTAACCTGGCTCTTTCTCTAAATTAGAAAACAAAGCAAAAGCAAAAGCAAAAACAAAAACAAAAACAAAAACAAAACCTCAAAAAAGGACTGAACAGGGCCGGTGAGATGGCTCAGCAGCTTAAGCGCCTGCCCCGCAAGCGCAAGGGCCTGAGTTCGACTCCCGGATCCCACATACAAAAAAGGGGCCGGTGATATTGCTCAGCGGCTCGGGAGCCTACTGGCGCGAGAGGTCCTGAGGTCGACCCCCTGGTACCCACAAAAAAAAAAAAAAAAAAAAAAAAAGGACTGAACATATAGCTTACTTTCTGGCTTCAGTTTCCAGCACTGGGAAAAAAATGAAAATAACTGAAAAAATGTTTAAAAATCACTAAATTTGGATGATTATTGAGACTGGCTGACAATACATAGACTTCATTATAGTATTCTCTCTACTCCTGTGAAATTTCTTACAACAATAAAATAAACACTCAGGGCCAGTGAGAAGGCTCAGCGGTGTAAGTGCCTGCCTGGCAAGTGCGAGGGCTCGAGTTCGACTCCTAGAAACCACATACGAAAAAAGGGCCAGTGATATTGCTCAGCGGCACGGGTGCCTGCTGGCACGCGAGGTCCTGAGGTCGACCCCCGGTACCCACAAAACAAAAAAAAAAACACAATAATATAAACACTGAAATATTATGCAACCCAAGTATAATAAGACGTGTTATTAGCATGTTGGTTTGCTGGGATTTTCCTTCCCAGAGCCACATTTATCATCTGTTGGGAAATATTAACTCAGGGGTAGTCAACTTAAATTGTGCAAAGGCTTTGTAAGAACTGGAAGTGAGAAATTCAGACCAGCTCAGGGAAAAAGGGAGAAGTCTTTCTTCACGTAGGCATAGTTTCTGTTTAGTATTTGTGGTTATGTTTGTAAATTAGACCAACCTAATGGTGCCAGATCTTTTGATTTTTTTAGAGAAGCTATAAATTTGTATGTTTGCCTAAACCTCTTAGTATTTAAATACTGACAAGATATATACAATATAAATGAATTCACTATGTTACATTAACAAATTCATCTGGATCATACGTAGAGAATAAAGAAGTTCTTATTTTACCAATTGTCTTAGGATGATGTTACAAGGTACCACAGACCAAGTGGCTTATAAACTATAGAAAGGTATTTCTCACTGTTGTGGAGGCTGGAAGTTCAAGACCAGCTGCTAGCATGGCTGGGCTTTGTGAGGGCCCTTTTCCAGGTGGCCGACTACGGACTTCTCATTGTGTCCTCAGATGGCAGCATGAGAACGAAGGCTCTCTAGGGCCCCTTTTACAAGGTCTATGATTGCGCTTGGGGGGTTCCAGCCTCATGATCTAATCACTTTCCAAAGGATCCACCTTCCTGTCCAACTCGGTGGGGTTTGCAATTTCAGTAGTTGAATTCAGGGGAGACTCAATTTGGTCCATAACAGCAATAAAGACAAACATCCTCTTCATTATTCAGAAATACGAAAATTAAAACAACAAATAGGGCCGGTGAGATGGCTCAGCGGCGTAAGCGCCTGCCTGGCAAGCGCGAGGGCCCGAGTTCGACTCCCGGATCCCACGTATGAAAAAGGGGCCGGTGATATCGCTCAGCGGCATGGGTGCCTGTTGGCACGTGAGGTCCTGAGGTCGACCCCCCGGTACCCACAAAAAAAAAAAAAAAAAAAAAAACAAATATAATTTCCCATCTGATCAGTCAAACAAACAAAAACATAAAATTAATAAATCTTAGTGTCTGTAAAAGCACAGAAAACTGCACAATATTGTGGCAGTGAGAATATAAAGGGCTAAGACCTAAGGAAGTGTGGTTGAATGCTGCTACGCACGCTTGCAAACACACACACATATAAACTATGTAAATCCATTTCTAAGGATCTTTTTTTTTTTTTTTTTGTGGGTGCCGGGGGTCCATCTCAGGACCTCGCGCGCCAGCAGGCGCCAGTGCTGCTGAGTGATATCACCGGCCCTTTTCTCATATGTGGGTTCCGGGGAGTCGAACTTGGGCCCTCGAGGTTGCCAGGCAGGCACTTACGCGACTGAGCCATCTCACTGGCCCAGATCTATTTTAAAGAGAGAAAAAAACACAAAGTCTCTTTTGTCTGTCTGTCAGAATTCAAATCTAAGACAGTCAGCTCTGTAACTTTGGCCAAGACTTATGTATGTAATAAAGCCTTACATGCTATATCTTTTCAAAACCAGCAAGTAATGGACATAAAATGTTTAGCATATGCTTGATAGTTTCAGCAAATTCTCTAAAATATTAGACACTATTATCATTCAATAGAGATTAAAGTTAAGAAAGTAATGCAAGAGAATTAGCTCAGTTATCTCCAGATAAGTTTGTAATAGTATATTTTAAATCAGAAATTCATATTTTTATGTAGTGAATTTACATATGATGCACAGGTATGAAATTTATATATTAAATATATGATGGGTTTATGGAATTACTCCTTCGCCTAAATACACACACACACATACACACATACGCACTGCTATTTTGTTATTGGGTGGTTCTATGTACTAGAGGTGAAGTATGGTAGTAAAGTGGTCTATGAGAGCACGGAGTGTGCAAAAGAAGAAATTTTGTCAGTTACTTCCATACATTTCTGTACGCACGCAAGATTATAATATTACCTTCAACGGTGCAGGTCTAGAGAGAAGTGGTTGGCCATTGAAACCAATATTCATTATTTGTCCGTCTCTCCATGTCAGCCTGATGTGGGAAACAGATGACATCCATACTGAAACATAAGCTGAATCACCTACACAGCCTGTTAAGAATTAGGAGCCGTGTTCAAGAATGTGCTTTGCAATACAACATTTCCATCACTCTAGGAAAAGCATTTGTTGAAAGGCCATTCTGGGTGAAGATTATTTTAAAAAATTATATAAACCTATTTTTGATGCAGAAAAATAAAATCACAAGTAACAAATACTCGAAGAGAGGATAGCAACCTCAGAGCAGCTCTATAATTCTGTTTTTTTTTTTTTTTTTTTTTTTTGGTGTGTACCGGGGTTTGAACTCAGGACCTTGCACACCATCAGGCACCCATGCCGCTGAGCAATATCACCGGCCCTTTTTTTTCCTTATTTATTTATATAGAATTTAGTTGCAGGTTTTTTAGTTGCTTGAAATCCAGGAAAAATTCTAATCTTGAGATATTTATGTTTTTCATAGTTTACTGATGCAAAAACTTTTAAAAAATATTATGATTTCTAATACAGTATTTTATTACACTCAATATAGTATAACATATTTGCTGAATAATAATGAAAAAGAACTATAATACACTTCAGATGCTTTTTGCTATTCTGTTAATTTTTCTTATTTCCATCAGTTATAGAAACTGAATTGACTCTTTGTTCTGCTTTTCATACAAATGCGTACTATTCACAGAATCCAAATTAAGGAACCGTATTTTCAAGGAAATTCTGTATTTTGCAAAATGAGTTCTTTTCCTGCTAGAAAATGAGATGAGGGATAGAGTCAAGGCCTCTAACTTTTGAGTTCATCATCGCATCTAGGAAATCCGTAGTAAAATGCCTTAGCTGCCAGGATAGGGAATGAACACGTCATATAACTTACTTGCAAGTCCTAGGCCGAGAGAGCTTTATAAATTAAAATGAACACCTATGACTGTTGGAAGCCAGAGCTATCCACACAGCATCTGTATAATGTGCCGCATGTGGTTGGCATCGCTAAACAGACAAGCTGTCATCTTCTGTACTAGCTGAATATTCTAGGGCTCTTCCTCTGTCAGACGGGGTAGAGGACATGGCAGTAGTCAAACCCGGAGGTGACAAAAGCCTAACGTATGTTGTGAGACCTGTATTTTAGAGGGGAATTTACAAGTGTAGGCAGGGAGAAGCATCTCTTGCCATAGCACCTCTATCATAATACAAATGCGTCTTTGGAGGGAGAACATCACTATTTAAAAAAGCCACATTCTCTAATGATGGGCGGCACTCAGTAAACCTAAACCTTAACAAACGAAAGCAAAACATCTAGAAAGGGTTTTCTTAAATATTTCCAAGTAAAACCAAAAATAAATATTTATTATGCTGAAATAATTTAATGGGAGAAAAGAATGACATATTGTGAATTTCAACAAAGAATGTGATCATGAATTTATTATTAGACTATTGGAATATTTTACCATTTACCAGAAAATGAAAAAAAAAATGAATTATTTAGAAAAAATTGTCTGTATTGCTTATTTTAGAGAAGAAAAAGTTATTTGTTTTTAATTTTTATATTATCTTCTCAGCAAGGAATGATAATCTCTAAAATGGAATGTCTGGTTTTAGGAGACGATCTATGAATTATGGCTATTTGGTGCCACCTAGTGGTGATGGGCTTTTAAAAATCAGTTTCTATTACCTCTGCTTTTAGAAAATTTATAGTACAATATAATTTATAGATGACTGAATTGTAGTTTAAGAGAGATAAAAATTAAGACAAAATTCATTTTACACTCATGTACATTAATTTAGATTAGCTTTTGTAGCCAACTCTGAAATGACATTTCATTTGACTGATACAGAATGCTTTAGGACCAAAAGAGCTGACTTGAGATTGACAGGTTTTTCAGTCCGTTCTATTTCTATCTTTTCTTGGTTGGCTTCTAACATCAAGGTGATAGAACTAAGACTGACATAAAGCTAGATATGATATACACCTCATAAATGTTATTACTTATGATATTAATATGATAAATTTCATTTTGTGATTAAAGTGGAAATAACGTGTGTATTCTAACATACACATTTTTAGAAGTGCTGGATACTTTCTTCAAAATTCAGGGACTTGGACAGTCTAAATACAGTGGCCACGTCATTATAGCCTTCTGACCAAATGTCATTCTTTTAAAGATAATCGCTTCCCCTCACAGCTTTCAGAAGGAGCAGATACACAATGGAAGTCGCCTTCCCTGGGGTACAGCTGATTGTACCTGAATGGGTACTTGGAACTATTGAAGTAATCTGGTTCTTTCTTCTGATCATTTGGGATGGGGCCACTTAGAGGCTAGATCAGACGAATAATGCCAAGTGTTCATCTTGAAAGAAAGGTGTAATCTTAATTCTTGACTTTCAGTTCCAGTCTTCTTATACTTAAGCAATGTACTTATTTCCTTGCCCTCATATTGCCTTCAAATGACCTTAATTTTTCTCCTGTATCTCCCTTTCCCTCCTTCCTCTTCAGGAGGTACCTGACACTGCTCATTATGGTAGTAATGTAGTCTAAATAAGAGACCATTGAGTTTGCAGAAGAAAAAATTTTTTCAGTTACTTCCATGCATTTCTATATGCATGCAAGATTATTATATTACCTTTAACAGTGCAGGTCTAGAAAAAAGTGGCTGGAGTACATGTGATGTACTTCAGAGAAGTACTTGAGTACAACCACACATCTGTAATCCCTGCACTCCAGAGGCAGAGGCAGCGGGAATCGTCATGAGTTCAAGGATAGTCTGGGCTGCTTAGTGAGTTCAAGGTCATCTTGAATTTCATTGTGAGACCCTGTCTCAAAAAAAAAAAAAAACAAAAAAACAAAAAAAAAAGGTAAGAAATGTTTGAGTATAATGTGTGTGAGGCATGCTGCTACTATGCGTTTCCCAAAATCCTACACTGGCTCTGTTTCTGTGGAGGTGGAGGATTAAGATTACATGGTACAAATAATTTTTTGAGAAACAAACGGAGAAAAGCTTTCATCTAGAAAAATACATACTGGGAAGCAGTGAAGTGAGAGACTTGCAGGATTTGTATGATCGGAGAGCAGCGAAGGCATTGAGTTCTGCTGGAGAAAGCATTGCTGAGGAAAAGATGAGGTGGGATGGCGAGACCTCGGGGGAGACTGCTGTGTGCTCTGTCAGGGTACGGGCCCACGAGAACACAAGCACAAAACATTTTCTATTCCCAGTGGTACCTCAGAAGGAGTAGGTAAGGGTCCAGGACATGCAGGATGACATGGCTACATAAAAAGATCTGTGCTGATGGCCAAAGCCAGATAGTACCTTTTCCCTGTCCTTGGTCCTGTGTATGATCCTAGCACTGGAACACTGCCCCGGAACAACTCCAGGAAGGGCCGACATTAAGTTTTCAAGATCTAAGCAGAATGGAAGCTGGGAACTAGAAATGAAATTGTCACATGAAACTGTGTTTCTTGTGCTCCTTACTGCAAAGGCTGAGCTTCTATTTTATAATTCTAAAATATAAAGTGTTTCACTGCTGCTGCTTCATATTGATCAATATTTACATTAATTTTACCAGCACATTAAAATAGTTAATTTTCTCTAACTTTAGAGTCATCTCCTCAAACTAACTGCTTCAGCATATCCCAAGTGCTTATTAAAAACAAATATAGATAGGCCACTTCCCCAGAGTAGGGGCTTAAAGGAAACTTTTTAACAGAATTGTTCCAGATTCTTCTGATTTGCAGCTGGCTTGCAAACAACACTGGCAGTGTAGCTTCTAAAATTATGCTGTGCTTAAATCAATCCTTATATAAACCTCTTTTGATGAACTATAGTTCATCACAAAGAGACCTTTCAGAGCAGAAAAAAAAAAGTTTTAACCAACTTTATTTTAAAATCACTGCGTGGGAAGATGCACCCTAAATGCTAATCATTGAAGACAGCAGTTATACGGTTATTAGTCCACTATAATTAGCTATGAACTTCTCTGACCATAATATTTCTACACTAGAGAAACAGTATTTGAAATATCTACCCAGTACACGTGGATTTCTCTTTGAGCGGTTTCCCTTCTAACCTATCATTTTCCTTGTCCCAACATTAGGATTTCAGAGGTAGGAAAGATGGGTGTTACCTGTGGCTCTATCCTTTTTCACACCTTATCTTCAGATTCATGGGTAAGAACTGGAGCACACAAAAGATTTGAAGGTATTACCAAATTGAGAGTATCTTTGGTGCAAGAATATCAACATGCTCAACTAAATTTTTCATCAAAGCTTACCAGTTTAAGAAAAATTATTTTTTTCCAGATGGCATAAATTTAGAAGAGAGCCAGTAGCTCAACAATCTCCACTTCTCACAATTAGCCCAAGGGTAGAGATAAACTTGTTTGAACAGAGATATTAGCTCATGGGATGTGAAGTAGAAATATAGCATAAGAACTCTTTTAAGACCATGGGGCAGGGGAGAGTGGGACCTAACCTGACCCACTGGCCTGAGCAAAGCAAGAGGTTTGTACTGCCAGTGATTTCTGAGGGAATCCCACTGCATAATGTGAGGCTGGCTTAGGACAGCACACAGATGACAGATGGTGGCAGAACTAATGAGAGGGACTTGGTCTTCTCAGGCTTGCATTCAGAATATATTGAAAGTGCTTGCTGTGCTGTGAATATTCATGTCTCCAACATTTATATCTGGAAGCCTAACCCTCAGTGCAATAAGATGAGAAGTGGGAACTTTAGGAGGTGAATAAATTATGAGGGCTGAGACCTCCTGAATGGGATTAGCGCCCTTATGACAAGGGTGAAGGGAGTTGCCTTGCCCCTTCTTCCAAGTAAGAATATGGAACAAGGCAACCACTGTCTATGAAGCGCAGAGTCCTCACCAGACACAGAATCCACTGGCTCCTTCATTAGTCTTTCTAGGCTTTGGAACTGTGATTAATACCTTTCTATCATTTATATCATCCAGTCTAAGTTATTCTTTATAACAATCTGAATGCCCTAAAAGAGGGACCCAGTGTGAGTCAGCTGAATTAAACTGAGTATAGGAACTCTCAGAAGAGCTCACCTCCTTGTTCCTAAGGTAAATAGAAAGTTCCAGAAATTCTGGGGCTCTATCCCTGGCTCTAAGTGCTCATCTAGCAATTTGCTTGCTTTTATGTGGCAATTCAGGGCCTATTTACATACATTTTTTCTGTTAATCTATATTTTATGTAGGCCCTCAAGATACAGAAATAAAACACCAGTTTCCACCCTCAAAGCAAGCAAGATCCAAAGCTTCCGATATAGCTTCATACACACTTTGCCAGAGAGATGCATAGAGTAATTTGAGTGCATAGCAAAAGAACACTAAGTCAACTTGAGGGTTTTTTTTGGGGGGGTTGGGGGAGATCATAAACAGAACTAGGTTTTGGAATTGATCTGATAAAGAATGGGAGAAATGCATCCTAGATATAGAATGATAGAAATCAAAGGATGAGAATGTGATGTCACATGATGTGTGTGGAACACACTCCAGCAAATGTAGATGATGAATGATGAGGGATGAAGGCACCAGCAAAAATAACAGAGAAGATGGTTGTGAGGGAAATTTTGAAGGCAAAATTGGTGGGCATTATTAGTTGGTTGAATATGGTAGGAAGGGAGACTCTTAAGATGTCCCATGATTCTGGCTTTACTGACTTGGTAGAAGATGTTCTTATGAATACAGGAAATGCATGGGTATGAGAGGGAGATTTAAGACAGAAATAATAAGGCAGACAGAATGAATTGCATTTAAGGTGCTTATAGGGCATCGGTTTGATAACAAAAAGCAAGCAAGTACAGATATAAGGTTATGAATAGATATAAGTGCTTTGGATACACACTTGGAAATTTTAGGCATACAGACAGTAGTTAAAAACACAGGAGAGGATAATTTCTATCAAAAAGGTTTAGAATGACAAGAGCAGTGGACCAAGTGGGAACACCCCCAATTAATGGGAAAGTGGCTGTCAGATGAAAAGTGACACGCCGCTGGCCAGTGTAACTCTTACTATTCACTTGGTCATTATTGTTTTGGATGACTCAGACTTGGTCTTGCCAGTTGGCTGCTTGCTTCTTCTGAACTCACTGGCTTCCTAGAACTTGGGTTTAAGTACCTCTATGTACCCTTTTGCTGCTTCTATTCCATATAGAACTCTTAGCCTGAACTAAGAGTCCTTTTTGGGGGTGGGGCTCGTAGAGCTTTGACTCTTTTCTTATAAAACCACTAGGTTCAACCTGTTAATGTCCAGAAGCCAAGGTTCTTTGGTTTCACAGAAAAACAGAGGGAAAGTGTACTGGTTTATAAACTTTGTTTTTGATCAGTGGGATCAGTGTTTCAAATCAGCTGTAGTAAATGAGAGCTATAGCACAGTTGTGCTAGTTAAGACAGAGCGTGTGTCCCTGACAGCTCCGCCCTTTCCCCTGTAGCAGTCCCGCAGGTATTCCTCAGAACCCTGGGGTCTAAGGAATACAGTCAGGCCATCACTATCAAAGGGTTAGTCATATGCACTTGGTGAAAAAAGGGTTTAAACCCTGACTCTCTGCTCACTGGCTATTTTTCTTTGGACAGATCCTTGGTCTTTCTGAGACCTATATTCCTCAGCTATAAAACAGGATTACTTCATGGGCTGGTTAGCGTCAGATGAGATAATGCATCAGTGCAAGGCACAAAGGGCATGGGAGTCTCCATAAATGTTAATTTTCCTGCTTTCACCAATCTATGCCTTAATGGACAATTTATGAAATCAAAATAAAATCTTACAGTGTCTTACAGTCTTACAGTGGGAAAGAGTTGAGAGCTCGTTCCTCTAACCTCCCTCGGGTGTTCCTTTCAAGATGTTTACATCGGGTGGTCATTTAGTAGTTGCCTGCAGACTACTTACAGACTGGGAACTGTTATTTATTCATTTATTTATTTTGACAATAGTGTCTGCGTCAGTGCTACATACCGCAGTTTGATTAAAAATCCAGATACATTATTCTGAAACGTATTTTTCAAAACAATATATATTAAGTATCCATTCAGGATTTAATAGTAATCATTCAAGTTTTAAAGCCAGAGTACCACGTGTTCTGTAAATTATGATCTTGTTTAGGTTAAAATATATATAAACATATCGATACACATATATGTGTATATAGACACTATAGAGATCTATACAAAAATTTAACAGTGGTTGACTGTGTATTTCTATTACTGAAGAATTTATTCTCTATAAAAATTCTTTATTAAGTGATTTTTTTTCCTTTAATCAACACGTGCATTCACAGAGATTATCATTTTTGGTCTAATCCTTATAAAAATTTGAAAAATAGAGATGTTTTTAGACACATATCAATGCACACACACATACATGCATGCACACAAAACCTGGAACATACAAGGAAGAAATGACTTTTGACAGTCATTTTTTAGGCTGGATGGGAATGGTGAAACAAGAATTAAACTCAGATCTTCTATCTCTTATTTTTCCTGTTGCGTATTTTGTTTTGTTTGATCTTTTTTAGTCTAAATGTCCCAGTTCTCTCAGTTCTGTCATTTTTAATATAATGTGTATACTTTTCATTTGGGTCATTTTTCCCTGGCTGCATTCCTGTTAATATTCTAATTAAAATGAAGTATCTAGAAATGTGCATAATATTCACATGTAATCTGAGAAGAACATAATATAGTTTATTACCTCCTTGATTAGGACATTATACATTTATTAAATTAAGACATAATACTTTTATTAAATATGCATGCATTTCAGCTAATTTTAAAACAATATTTTATATTTCCATTAGGAATGTAATATATAATCACTGTAGAAGATTTAATAAGTACAAAGTAGCAAAAGTAATCACTCACATATCACCTATAGTTTTTCTACCTAAAAATAACTTCTCTAAAAATTCTGTCTTTTTCTGTATGTGCAGAAAGAAAATACAAGATTTTGATTTATGTTTTTCAAGTTCATCCAGATTTGTTCTACTAGTGGGCACTTAATTAAAATTTGTTGAGTGGATGAATAAAATATTTATCTATATATATTTATATTTTTGAGCATATATGGAATCTGTAAAATTTTGTGCTCTGACCTTGTACTGTTCATATTAAGTTGCTGATAGTAGATTAGCCCTTTTATGCTGTCATAAATTCAATCATTATTAGATTGCATAATACACTACTGAGTGAATATGCTGTCCTTTCTTTGGGTACTTACAGTGTTTTTATAGTTTGCTGCAGGGACAAATAGTGCTATCATAAATGTCTTTTGGGTACATTTTTATGATTTTTGAGAAATACCTTTTGCAAATATTTCCAAAGTAAAATTATTGGCTCAAATGTGTAAAGAGTTCAAAGGAAATATTACTGTGTAGTCACCATATTTATATGGTTCTTGAGAACACATTTAATTAACTTCCATCTATTATTCTTTCCAAAATCTACGTATACAGCAAGCAGCAAGCTTTCGGTGTGTCATGCAGGCAGCATGAATTCATGTTACTGTACCGTCCTGTCTACATTTCCTCTCATTTTGAAATACCCCCTCATTTCTTCCTGGTAAGAATTAAGTAGCAGTTCCACTTTTTTGCTTCTGCTACCTTCTGAGAGATGAAATTGTCAGCAAGACAAGTCAAGAATTTGTCTGATGCTCAGCTTTTTAGGATAATGAGATTTCTAGCAGATGTCTTTATAGTGGAAGTGCCCCATTAATGTTTTATTTTTTTTCTCTGTGACAGATATTTAATCTGTGTTAAGAAAGCAATGTCCGTACCTGTGTCAGGCTGGGCAATCTCTTACAGCCTCTCACATTGTGTTCCTTTAGTTTTTTTCTCTTCATACAGTTTTCATCTTTACCCATCCCCAAATTGCCATATGGAAGCTATCTTTGATAAAAACAAAATGTCCACGCTTTTTTACATTTTCTTTTATAAAAACACAACTCACATTTAGGTGTAATTTTAGAGGTCATACATATCAATTATAGAAATCTTAGAAAATGCTAAAAAGCATAAAGAAGAAGCCCTAAATAACCTACAATCCTACAATTTTAAGTTATTATCTGTTAACATTTTGCCTGCTTCCTCTAGCCCTTCCTCTCTTTCTTTCTCTCTCTCTCTCTGTTAGATTAGGCTGGAATGGAACTTTATGTACAAATTTTACCTCAAGATTATATATTATATTGCTAGAATGCTTATAAAGCTTTAAAAACTTGGAAGCAAGATTTATGTAATTATTATATACCTATCATCATGGAGATAGTATATAGCTAATTTAGTCATATCCTGATATATTTTACTCATTTCAGTTTGCCCCTAATAAGAATAATTCTTCCACAGACATCTTAGCATGTAAATATATAAACATGGTGATTGTCCTTGATAGATTTTTAAATGAGGATTTACATGGAGATTTACATGCCACGCTGTCCTAAACTGTGTCTGTGTCTGAGTTCCTGCACCCTTTCCAACACTAAGCTTTTGTAACCTTTTCTATTTTTACGGGTGATGTTAGTGGTTTAATGTCTTAATACTCGCTAGATTCTTGGAATAAACTTTTCCAACTTTTAAAGTATTTTTATTGTTTTATCACGAGATCTTTAATTTTCAACATTTCTTAATTTGAGAAATCTTTACTGAACTTAATCCTCCCATGTAGGAACCTGTTATATTTGTCTACTTATTCCTATACTTTCCTTTCAATAAATTAGTTTTGACTTAATTTATTTTATAAAATTCATTCATGTACATAAGCTTTGTCACCACCACCAACTGCCCTAAGTTCACCACTACCTTCAATCAATTCCATGTACCAGAGGTATTTGCTTTCAACCTTCTTAACTGTGTTGTCTGCCATATTCTGAATAAAATGCAATGATAGTTGTGTAAAATTCAGTCATCACTGACTTGATAATATGAATTTATCTTATATGTTCCCCACCTTTATCCATTCAGCTTTCCTTCCCATGTATGATTATTAGAATCAGTAGTTGATGATTTCACTAATATGGCTATATGAATCTTATTCACAGTTGAACACATTGCTATACAAGTTCAACTTCTCTTGCTTTATTGTTGTTTAGATTCCCCATGCATTCATTCCTTACTTGTTCTCAAATCTCAAGCTATAAATTTGTCAGTTGGACCTAATACACCAGGTAGTTGTTGGGTTTTTTTTCTTTCTTTCTCTTGATGGTATGCCTCCTGGGATCTTCTGGCTTCTTGTTGTAATCTAGACTATTTGCTAGACCTGGCTGTATTAGTCAGCTTTCTCATTGAGACACTATACACAACAACCACAATTTAAAGGAGGAATAATTTCATTCAGCTTAAGATTTCAGGGCATTCAGTTGATGGTCAGCTGGCTTTAAGGTAGAAACTTGGCAGGCAGGCATGGTGCAGCAAAGCTGTTTAGCTTATGGCAGCTGGGAAGCAGAGTGGGGGGACAGTGCCAGAGAGGAATGGATAAGAAACCATGTATAGTACCCAAGACTGTGCCTCCATGAACAATGACCCATGGCCCAAATACACCCAGGAGTGTGCTTTCTTAATCTGCTAGGTATTTCTTAATCCAGTGAAACTGGATTAACAATCAGGATCATCATTCACACTGAAGTGCATGTTCATGAAGAACTTCCTAAATTCTCTCTCCGGCATTGAGTTCCATGTCTCTGTCTTGAGTTATTCCATCTAGAAACTTCCTGGAGGAATAAAAGTTTTTTGCCCATCTGTAATTTAAATTTACTATTGCACTTGATTAGTAGTTTGGCTTTTTATATATTGCTATATTGGAAATAATATCTTCTCCCTCTGAATTTGAAAAATGGTGCTATTGTGTTCTAGTTTCTAGACTTGCAATGGAGAAGTTTTACCTGAAGTTTGACTTGTATTTTCTCTAGTAAGCAAGCTCTAAAATCTTCACGTTACCCCTAGTGTTACAACTCTTCATTCTCTTGTGATATGGTAAATCAGCCCCATCCTTAGCTCTCCCATCATTCTGGCCCTTTGAGATACAGAGAGTAAATCCATATTCTTCTGAATTGGGAGAGATCAGTCACCTAGCTTGAGATACAAACCTGGTGTATGGAGTTTCTTTTGAATTTTATTCATTCATTTATTCATTAAGTCACTTGTTTGCTCAACTGGTCATTCTTGCATTCAGTAAACACTTATTAAATAGTAATACTGTAATGTGGCAAGCATAGTGCCTAGCAATAGGGATACCAGACTTGTTTTCTCTTCTCAAGGAGTTTATAGCTTATTCTTTTATCTTTTATTAGCATTCCAATTATGATATTTTTCTGTTCTTCTGCCTGAGTATTATATTCCAATATTTACTTGTGTCCTGACTTGAGTTTTATCAAGTTCTATCATTTCTCTTTTTATAATGCAGTTCAAAAAGTGCTTGCTGGTAGCACACTCCATGCCACACTCAGCTTGGGGTCAGGCATGCATAAGTGAGCAAGCATGAAATCTACACTCACTCTTAATATTTCTCTGTTTCTCTTATGTCTCAAAGGTTCAGAGAATGCTGAGATTTACTTTTTCTTCAGGACTCCTGGAAGTGAGCAGGAAGAAAGTCATTTTCTACCTCCCTCTCTTAGATGCATGATTTTAGATGGAGTTTTATTATCTTATTGCATCTCCAAACACAGAATTCCAACTAGTGAGGCAGAAGACAAGAGTAAATTATTTTTTCTTTTTAGTTCAGATGTGTATGGTAATGGCGGTGGTAATTAGAAAGTGGAGAGTAGGATATTTGTTACTGAAAAAATATCCTTAAGGTTTATTAAATTTAAAAAGACAAAATATTAATAAATTACTTCTCTGTTCCCCCATGAGGCAATGGAAGTTGAATTGAGCAGTGAGAATAGGTGATGTTCCAGGACAAAAATAAAGTATGGAAAAGTGCATTGATTAATGACAGTCCATTTCTTTCTCTCACATACACTTTCCCCAGTTCTTTGGCAGTAGGATTGAAAAACGGCTTGTCAATTACCTTGCCAGCTTTGAGATTTGCAATTAAAATGACACAATAAGATTTTTCCTGACTCTTCTATTTTCATTCTTGGTTATATGCATACAAGTTTTTGGGATTCTAGAATTCTTCCACTTACTATCTGAAATTTAGAAAATTTTCTCAAAATTTGTTTATGTATGTATTTAAACATATGAAATGGAATGAGCACATATGACAATCTTCTCAAAGCCTAGCATAGAATAGAGAATATATTCATTCTCATCACAATTCAGACAGTCCAAATTTTAAATAATGTATTTATTTTTTGTCAAGATACTTTATTTCATGTAGCTTATTTCTTTTTTTTTTTTTTTTTTTTTTTTTTTTGTGGGTACCGGGGGGTCGACCTCAGGACCTCGCGCGCCAACAGGCACCCATGCCGCTGAGCGATATCACCGGCCCCTTTTTCGTATGTGGGATCCGGGAGTCGAACTCGGGCCCTCGCGCTTGCAAGGCAGGCACTTACGCCGCTGAGCCATCTCACCGGCCCTTGTTTCTTTTTAATAACAAAAATAGTTGAGGAAACTTACAATTCCTTCTTCCTCTGAAAATGAATTCTATAATTGATTATATCACACTCAACCAAGGTTCACAATTAATATTTACTCTTTTTAAATTCTTTTTCATCAAGAACATGTGTTAGTTCATTAGAAAATAATGATTTGGCAAAAGAAGAGAAGTAGATCCCAGCTGTTAATTGTAATCATTTATACATACTTTAGTCATCAAGCAATTTCCAACTTTTGGTTGTGAAAGTAAGAAAAAGCTTGGATTTTAAAATAAGAGAAAGCTTTAAAATGTTTTCAAGTTCATTTGACACAAGTCATAACTCTATCATTTTAAAAATGGACCTTGTATAGTTGAAGAAATTTATATAAGGTAAAATAGAGATGGAAAAAAGAGATGAGACAATCCCAATGACTCTTTACAAATGTGAATATGACCACTGATGTTCATGTAATATTTTTAAAGCATATAAAATTATATAACTGTGATGTTATAAAGTATTACATATCTAAAATATAAGCATATGTATATTGAAATATACTTTTAATAGGTCAACTATAAGGAACTGATTTTTGTTTTTGTTATCTAAAAATTCAGCTAGTCCACCAGCTGCATCAGGCAGTACAATTTTCACAGGGATTCTCCAACATCAATCCTGCTCCTATAAATTCATGATTATGTGACTAAGGTTAGAGTCTATTTTTTCAGCAATAACTTTTTTTAATGGTCCATTTTGTAGTTCAGTATATTCTCCTTATATTTTCAGTGTTGAAAAATTCCTGTTGAGGTTGATATTTACTTATTACAGTCACATCTGAGAAGTAAATATTCTCCCATGAATGAGAACTAAAAGTATTTTGACACTATTTTATTTCATGGATCCAATACTTCATGCTTTCTTCTTTTCTGTGATTAATAACAAATGTAATTTCAGTAGTGGGAAGCACTGATGCATATGATCTTAAATGTTGTATATACTCTCTTGAGTCAATAATATTGCTTCATCTATGCTCTGTATTCCATGATGCTAGTTATCATGAGCTATTACATAGATTAAATCCATAGCCCTCTACTCCACCATATGACTGGCTACCACTTTCAGTTGTTTCAGTAATTTTTCAGGCCTTTCCAATACCAAAAAACGTCAATAGTTTGAAGATATTAAGAAGACTTGTCTACGACGGATCTTCTGTCTTTATCAACTTTTCTCAAACTGATTCCTCAGAATGATGGTGACGCACTGAAATTCTGTTTTTAAGCATATTCATGTGTTCCAGTTAGTGTTTCAGTAATGCATTGTAATTTTGAGACTGTTCTGTGGTTGAATATCTTCGGGATATGATATCACAATTGATATCTTAGTTATTTTAGTTGAGCATCTTTGGTTGAAAGTAACAGGGAACAAATTAATTCTGTCTCAGCAAAAGATAGGAATTTGTTAAATGGAGACAGGATTATCTTACATACCTCAAAGGTAGGAAAGGGCTATAACTTGAAACTGAAAGTGTGTTAAGAACCCAGATCTCTTAGCTTTCCTGATCCCTTTTTGTGATTTTGTTCTTCTCATTTACTCCTTTCCCTTTCCCTTGTGCTTCTCCTCTCTTTCTTTGTTAGTTTTCTCCCCTTTTTCATTCACAGGCCAGATTACTTTTAACTCATACTCTCCTGAGTTTATTTGTTCCAATCCAAGTTATACACAGGACTTCTCTCTGGTTCTCAATTATGGTTCCAAATAATGAAGAAGATTATTTCACTTGTCTGACATGTATCAGGTGACATCTCTGGTCAAATCACATTGAACCAGGATGTTAAGGTCACTGTACAATATGAGTGTCAGAACTATATCCTTGTGAAATGGTAGCAAATTCCAAGAAAAAGTATGTGGCATTAGAAATCTGGCAAACATTCCTTTAGGTTATGGCAATATCAAGAAATAGAACAATTTCTAAATCCTTAATTTAATTTTTTTCATATTCAAAATGTTACCCTTATTCCTTTGAGTGTGCAGAAAAATATGTGGATTAAGGTGGTAAGTCAATGTAAAATTAATCCTGATTTTCATTAATTCACAGAAAATGATTTCTTTCTTAATTTTAGGGAATAATTAACCAGAACTAATATGTTACATGTTTGAAATAATGTCTGGCATATAGTAAGCACTACAAAATTATTTACTCTTATTCTTACATTCATTGATTTAGTATTCTGTTTCTTACACACCAGAAATTAAACAAAATGTTTGAGATATGGAATTGAATAAGAATTTCATAAGTTGCTACTATTACATCCAAGGAGTTAAGTTTAAAATGTATCTAGAAATATGACAATTAAGCTTTTGAAGGAGGCAGTTAAGTAAAATACCTTATGCTTTATAATTGATGACAGATATAGTATAAATGTAAGCTATGGCCAAGCATTGTAAATTAGACAAAATTTATCTCTGATGTCTGTCTTACCTTTTTGCAGGATGTTTTCTTTCCATACTCTCAGTAGTATGTGTTTAACGTCCAAATTTATTGCTCACAACTGTCTTCCTCCTAGCCCTTAAGGATTTGGATGTTTTCGGATTTGCTCTTTCTATTTTCTAAAGACCTGGATACATCAATGGCTAATTACTTTGAAAAATACTTTGCACTCTAAAATGTCGGGGCTTATTATACCCTCTTTACATACAGCTCGGATGGGATATGGGAGGACGGAGAAAGGAGCTGGGAGAGTGAGGAGAGATATCAGAGACCTGAAGACAGAAACCTAACTTGAAAGATGAAAACTCTGATCTGTGTCACATTTGTGGGCTGCAACAATGTGACAAAGAGCAAATCAGCTGCAATTGTTGATCACTGTTACAGGGCTCACGAGCAGGAGTTAAATATCCTAAAGAGAGTGAGCTAAGATAAATGCAGGACGGGGCGGCAGAAGATAATGAGCAGAACAAGGGCTGAATATTAGCCTCGCAGCCTGAGCTGAAATCATATGAGGGCTCTTCCTGCTTTTATTCAGAATTCAGAAAGTCCTTTATGCACCAAGTGACTGCCTGAATTTGAACATTCTGAAAATGACAAGAATACTGCGCTTCAACACTTTGATTAAGAGAGGGTAGGATAGTTTACAAGTGGAACTCTGTTCTACTCAGGGCAAGTGTTTACTGTCGGGACAGGGATAATCAGCTTGCTGTCTAATGCATCACAGGTCGTCTACCGGAATCTTCCATTCTATGATCTGAATCTTCCATTCTACGATATTCCCCGGATCCTGACTAATGATTGACTAAACCTTCCTTATTACTGTGTCTCCCTTCTGTTGTTGTTGTTGTTCCTTTGTTTTTAAATTCCGGTTTTCAGTTTTCTCCTCATTCTACATGCTTTCATTAAAAATTTCTCATGGTTTAAATACCTCTGTATTTTGGTGGTGCATTGTAAACATGTTCTATCACTGGACCATTATTTTAGTTTCAGAGTCCTGTATCAGCTTGACTCTCAGATCTGTCCACTTCAATATTTCACAGGCAGCTCAAATGCAATATATATATATATATATATATATATATATATATATATATATGCATTATCTCTTTGATTTCCTCTCCTTTTCCTCTCACTCCACTTCTCTATCTCTGTTGACATGCTCCACTTCTTTATTCAATGCAGATTATTGATAACTCACAGTTATGCTCCCACCTTCAGCCAAATTTCAGTGAAGTAACTGCTTTAGTTACTTTTCTTGTTGCTGGGACAAAATACCCAACACCCAAAATTAAAGGGGTAAAGGTTTATTTAGCTCACCGTTTGTAGAGGTTTCAGTCCATAATTGGGGCTGGCTCTAAGGCAGGGTGGCACATGGCAGAGGGACGACAACATTTCATGGTGGCAGAAATCAGCAAAAAGCAACAAGACAGGAGAAGGGTCAAGCTTCTTCTGTCCCTTATATTGTATCCAGTCTACCGGGATTAGGGTGGTGCCAACCCAATCAGTGGACTGATCCAGTAATCACCCACCCTTATTCCCAGCACCTTTAATCCCAGCACTGAACCATGAATCAATCACAAACTCTAGATTCAGCTACCTTGTAAAAAGCCCTATCTAAAATGCATGAGACTTTGGGGGAACATCTGGACACAAACCATAACAAGTAACCAACCAAAGATTAAAATCCTTCATACATTTTCTTACTAATGGTAACTCTACCCAGACACCAATATTATAGTTCTGTATTTCTCTTCTCTCATTATTCACATCTGATAAATGGTGGCATCTAAAAATTTCACGCTTATATATTTCTTCAAATATATAGTTTAACTCCATTCCTGCTTTCCTGCTATATTTGTCTCACGTAAGTCATTAATAATTTATTTTAAAACTAATATTTAATATATAAGAATATTTAAATGTATATAGATTATGAAGTAAAATAATAAGTCAGATACACATAAGTTTACCCCCAATAAAAATTACACCACTACCAAAGGTTTTAATTTGTCTGGTTCTCTTTCCAGGTCCCTCCAGATACCTTTCTACCTCTGTGGAAAATAGATACACTCCTAGATTGTTTGTTCGTCATTTTCAATTTTTAACCTTAAAAATCACTCATATATACACATATTTTCCCTTAGATATTAGATAACATAGTATTTCTTTTTGTTTATCTTGAACTCAATTGCACAGTACCTGATGTATTTTTCTACCACGTTTTCCCACTCAAAATTGTCCTCTTAAGATTTATTCACATTGTGTGCAGATTTGATTCTTTTGTTCACTGCTATATACTATTTCACTGCAAAATATAAAATAATGCAAACATTGTATTGTAGTCTGAGAATTTGTTTACAGGTTCTTTATTATTACAAAAACTGTTGCTGTGAGCATTTTAAGGAATTTCACTGGGTACTCATATATAAGAAATTCACCAGGTCATAGATTTAGGAATGAAACTGGGTTTGTGCATGTTTACCTTATAGTGAAAATTATTTTCCAAAATATTTGTGACATTTTGCCATTATATTTTTTGCCAAAATTGATATTATATTTAGTATTAATTTTTGTCATTTTGTTCTAAATGCTGTTCATTGAAATTAGCTTTTGTGTTAGATAATTTTTACTTGAGGATCCTTTTTCTTTTTCGTGAAATGTCTTTGCCATTTTTCTCATTGGGCCATGTGTGTTTCTCTTACTGATTATTTCTATTTTGTGCTTGATACTTTTTAGTATTTTTTTCTTTTAGGTGGGTTCCGGGAGTCAAACTCAGGACCTCATGCTTGCCAGGCAGGCACTTACGCTGCTGAGCCATCTCACCGGTCCCCTTTCAGTATTTTAATTAGAAGATTCTTCACTTCTTTAAATTTACAGAGACATTATCCTGTATCCTTCAAAGTTTTGCAATTTTGCTTATCACATTTTGTCATGCATTAGGAATTATTTTCTCTCTATAGTGTAAGATAGAAATCCAGTTGAATCATGTAAATAACCAACTGTCCCAGCAACACTTGTTTAATTATTTTGGTCCAATGAACATAAACATTAGTTCTGTCATATCAAATCATGATTTGACATGGAGAATCTGTTTTGTTCTTTTCCTTCTCTTCCACTAACTAATTTGTCTATCTGGCATCTTTTAATTACTCTGTCTTTATTGTAGACCTTAATATATGGTATATTTCTTAAGCATTGTGTTATTTGTTCTTTTAATTTTAAAAAAATATTCATTTTAGAATCACCATGTTAAGTTTCACAAAATCCCATTGCACTTTTGACTGGGATTTCATTAATTGTGTAGGTAAATTTAGGGGTGGAGGGAGCTGGCTCTTTGGGTATTTACTTTGGGTTATTCCTGTTACCACTATAGAGGTCTCCATGTCATTAAACATCCTTTAACTTTTTTTTCAATACATTTTAAAATTTTATCCATATAGATATAACATATATTGGGTCCTCATAATACATTGCTTACCCTATTTTAATTGTTTCTTAACTAGTGTCCCATCTTGCTTCATTAAATCCACTTTTATAATTCCTACATAATGTAACTGTGAAACTCAAATATGTTATAGTTATAAACAAAGGGGAATGCTTGTGTGATGCATTTATTGCAAAACCATGTTACAAATGTTATATACAGAATGCTCCCCATTTGGCAAAACTGTTTATTTTAATAATGTATTTGCAGAAGAAAAAGTCTAGGAGGGTAGACTCAAAACTAAAAATATGAAGTAACTGTCTTTGGGTACTGTAATTTTAGGTGATTATTTAAAAATAACTTTTCTGTATTCTTGTGTAGCACACACTAATGTAAGCATCATACATACATTGAATATACACAAATTATATATAATGATACTGTCTCAGATGGGAAGGGGATTGAGGGATGGGGGAAGGGGAAAGAAGGGAGGGCAGGAGATAAAAAAAAAAAAGAATTCAGATGTGTCCTGTACATGCACCAACTCCTCATAAGGACTGTAAACATTATGTACTGCAAGCATGTACTAACACAAAAATTGAAAAAATCAAAAAATACACTCTGATCTTCACTTATTTACTAACTTTTACTCAGAATGAGTAAATCCTTTGGTAAAGAAAATGTCCTTATGAATATCCTGCCCAAATTCTCTTCTGCTCTTCTGTTATTTTCACTAGTGCGATTTGTAGGCTGCTTCTTTCCAGCTTCTGTCTTCATTTGCTTAAACCTCCCACATTAATCACTGGGTTTTTTATTTACCATATTCTATTCAATCCACCTGTTTCCTTCATTTAAGTGTATAAAATGTGAAAAAAAATCACATATGTACAAGGCTTAAATACATGACATAAAATGAGTGTGTGAGGCAATAAATGAAACCTTACAAGTAGAGTTTTCTCTTACAAGTAGGTCTTTCTACTTACAAGTAGGTTTCTGCTGAAGCTTTTCTGATCTTATCCTCTTCTCCCTGTGCCCCTGACTTCCCTGCCTGTTCCTCTCACCAAGCCCTGAATTTGGTGTTTATCACTATGCCTTTATTGATAACATAACTAGGCTGAACGGTTCCTCCAAGGGGATTATAATTTTAGGTAACTTTGTTGATAACTGGTAACTGAGTGTATATTTTTCTGATGCTTGCTTTTTCCTCAGCATATTGTTAGATTCATTCCTGCTGATGCTTCTATAGTTTATTTCATATTTGTGTAAAAGTTAAACACACTACAATTTATTCATTTAAAGGTCTTTTGATAGACCTTTAGATTTTTAACTGACATAATGATTGCTTATATATATGGGCTACCATGAAGATTTTGATACAGTACACACTGTAATATTCACATCAAGGAAAAGACATCTATTCTTCAAACATTCATCATTTCTTTGTGGTGAGAACTTTCAAAATCCTCTCTACTAACTTTTTTGAAATACACACTATATTATCATTATCTTTAATTACCCTACTGTGCAATAGAAGACCAGAAATTATTTCTCCTAAACGCTACTACTAGAAATATCCTTGTAAGTTTCCCTGTGTTTATTTGTAAGAATTTCTTTAGAGTACCCGTGTAGGAATGGACTCTTCAACTCTAGTCTTCAACTCTAGAGTGTATTGTTGGATTTCTCATCTAAGTTTTTGTACCTATTTAAGTTCTCACTACCACTATGGAAGAGTTCCAATAACTCCACATCCTTTTTTTTTTTTTTTTTTTTTGGGTACCGGGAGTCGAACTCAGGACCTCGCGCTTGCCAGGCAGGTGCTTATGCTGCTGAGCTAACTCACCGGCCCTCCACATCCTTTCTAGCACTTATTCTTGTCATATTGTTTGCCTATCTGACAGGTGTGATGTACTCCCAATGAAATGTAATTTTGCATTTTCCTCAGGCTGAGTTTCTTTTCATGTATTTATTGGTTATTGATTTCTGCATATGTCCATTTTCTTATACTATTAGCACATATCCTTTCTTAATAAATATAACAATAAAGTAGAAATGCTGATATAATTATCATGTCCACCTTCTCCACCATCCCAAACTGAATTTCATGAGACCTACCGAGACAGAGCATACTTTCCCAGAACTGTACTATGCCTGACTTTCATGAGGACTTTTGTTTACGCATTTCCTTCTGCTTGATGATGCCTCCACGAACTCTTACTACACACCGTCTTCTAGTACTCCTGTAATATTACTCTGTAAAAGCACCACGCACTATCTTGTCACCAGGTCAGACTGGCAAGATTCACTTGAGTTTCAAGGAGCTAGAAAAAGAGACGCAGGGCCATGGCCATCTTTATTCGCAGCTGCCATCTAATTCAACCAGCTGCCCTATCTATCCAGCCGCTGTACACACAATAGTGGTTGTCCACCAGTTCCAGACCTTATATGGGCAAGTGGTTACATGAGTTATTTACACTGGACATCCAGAGATGCACCTGCGCTAGAGTCTTGCTGACCCACTGGCTCCTGCATACCCCTTCTCAGCCTGAACCGTGGCTTGGTCCCACATTGGCAGATGGCCAGCTAGCCAACCATTGGCTTCCCACATAGAAAGCTATAACATTAAGGCTTTATATATTGCCTAACCGTCACTGCCTATGGTAAGGTAAGGGGGCGTCTTCCTGTGTAATCACCTACATGGCCCTCAGTTCAGCCCACTGACTACTCTGCCTAGTACCAGTATTACACTAGATAGTGTGGTTTTGGGCTGCATGGTGCACACCATCTATGGTGTGGTGGGCCTACAGCTTGACCTGCCCTTACACCAGGCACTTGCTGGTACTGGCAGCGCTCTGCTGGCCTTAGCACCTATTGCACTTAGCAAGAAGGGGGTCTTGTGCTCCAACCACTCTGTTGTTTTCAATATGTTCTCTATTAGGCCAGCATTGGTGAGGGAGCCACCCCCGACTTAGGGACAGATATCTATGAACGTACCTACTTGGCTACTAAGTAGGTGGTTTGTACCTTCACGGGAACTTCCCTGGTGATTGAGTCACAGGCTTGCAAAGCTTCACATACAGCTGCTATCTGTTTCTCTATGAGGAGATAGTGTGCTTCTGCCCCCTTTTATAATAGTGACCAAAATCTCAAAGGTATGTACAGCCATTTTGTGCACTGCCACAAACCCCAACCGAAGCCCTTGGTGGTTACATGAACATCTACTTCATAGAGGGCCCATGGCCGGCCATCTGCAGGGTTTGTGCCTGCTGCACAGCCACTTTGCCACCCCAAATGTCTGCTGGACATCTTCCGCCACAATCCCAGGTGACACCCTTCTTACTCAGGTTGTACAAAGGTTTTAAAATCTGGGCTAAATGGGAAATAAAATCCCTCCAATACCCCAGAAGCCCTAGGAAAGCTTGTATCTGTTTCAATGCAGTAAGGTGAAGATACGTCTGTATCTTTTGTGTGCATGTGTGTGGGTACCGGGGGTAGATCTCAGGACCTCGCACACCAGCAGGCACCTGTGCCGCTGAGCAATATCATCAGCCCTTTGTTCATATGTGGGTTCCGGGAGTCGAACTCGGGCCCTTGTGCTTGCCAGGCAGGCGCTTACGCCACTGAGCCATCTCACCGGCCCATATGTGTGTATCTTATCAGTAATAGTCTCTGGTGTTGCTTTTACTTTACCAACCAGATAACCCCAAAATTTGACAGAGAACCCTGGTCTTGGACCTTGGCCTTGTTGATGGCCCTCTACATACTGCTAGGTGCTACAAGGCACTACCAGCAGTGTGTTCTACACCTGCAAGAGAAACAGAGGTTAATGTAACATCATCAACACAGTGATATCTCAGGAGCTGACCACACAGCTAAGTCCTTTGCCACCAGCCTATGGTAAAGAGCAGGGCTGTGAAATAACCCTGTGACAACGGTGAATGTCACTACCTTTCTTCCCAAGTGAAGGCAAGTTGTTCTTGGCTCTCAGGAGCTATGTCTACAAAGAAATTCGTTGTTTGCTATTGAACCTATCCCTGAAGGATGTCCACCTCCAAGATGTACTTGGGTCCTGGGAGATGTACGTGGTGTGGCCTTGAGGAGGCAGATGACCTATACCTCAAGTGACAGTCACCAGTTTCACTTTAATGGTATGTCCTCAGTAGTCATCTATGCAGGCTGCTTTCCCAGGGAATTTATCAGGACTGCCAAAAATCAGACTACGGTTTGTCTTGGTGTCCGTTAACATGAGCACATGATGTACTTGACGTTAAGTTTAACATGCAGCCTCTGGTCATCTGGTGCTTCTTTGAACTGGGCACCTTGGCACTGTCCCTCATCAAAATTAAACCTGCATGGCGTCATCCACAGAGCCCATGTAGTCCTGCAAGTGTGCGGCCTGGGTCTGTGCTGTCTGCTCCCCTTGGGGAGCCTTCCCCTTCTGGAACTGCCCATTAAAGTGTTGTTGCCTCCCAAAGGTTAGTGGCACTTCATTTGGCGGTTCATTGATTTTTCCTTGATCCACTCCTAGCATGAGGAGATTGATCCGCATCTTGTATGGGTCACCCATCTTGGCCCCTTCTTTTCAGTCTGTTTGGGTACTTGCCTCTCTAAGGCCTGAACTCTGTGATCTTTTTTGCACTCCTCACTGTCTCCCAGTGGTGCCAGCAGGGCACCCATGACAGCACCACAGCTGCCTCCTCCGCCCGGGTTCGGGCTTGCTCCCAGCTCCAGATTTGTCCCCTAGCTCCTGGCGATTGCCAGTTCCCAGCAGCCTGGGTTCAGCTCCTCCCAGCCCCCACTGGCCAAACCTCTCTCTTTCTGCTGTCAGGCAGCAGCTGTCCCATGGTGAACGCCCTCATGACTTGTACCTGTACCACTTTTGTGTATGTCTGCTGTCCACTCAATCTCTGGCTGCTCTCTGAAATCTCTTTAAACCGTGCATGCTGTTGCCACAAATCAATTAATCAGCATATGGTTGCTGGTCCAAGGGGCTGCTTTCCTTGTAGCAGCCCCAGCCTGAGCCCTGGGCCATGGGCCTGCCCCTGGCTCTGACTTCAGTTCAGATTTAGCTTCCATTTGTGACTCTGGTGTGGGTTCCAAGCTTTACCCCCAAATCACCCCACCACTGCCCTTCTTTACCTTCATGAGCTTGCTGGGCTTGTTGCTTTCATTTTTCGTATCCTCACTGAACAGGCCGTCTGGCATGGAAGCCCCTCGGTATCTTCAGCCACTGAGCTGTCTGTGTTGCTGAGCTCTGTATCTTGGCAGCATGCGTTCTTTCTGGATACAATTTACGATGTATGAGTAGCGTATGTCTGTTTTTTCAGTGCTCTGCTGCAGGCTGGTCTCTTCTTTTAACTCTCTGTTGTGGGTGCCTCCTCTTCATGAGGCGTCTGCCTTGGCCCAGGCTGTGACGAATCCTGCTGAGTACGCCAACTGTCTTGTCACCAGTGCAGACCAGGAGGTTCACTTGACATTCACAGAGCCCAAGAAGAGACATAGAGCCGTGGACTAGGGTAGACATTTTTATTCTTAGTTACTACCTTATTTGCCCAGCTGCTCAGCTGTCCTATCTGCCCAGCCACTGTTGCTGCTCTCAGGCACCATACACACAATAGTGGCTTCTGCCAGTGCCACACCTTCTCTGGGCCTAGTGGTTAACTAAACTGTTTATACCAGGACATTGAGGTCTTGCTGACGCACTACCTCTTGGATACCCCCTTCACTGGCTGCGGTACAGTGGTGGCCATCCTGGGTTTTCATGTTCCCTACAGGCACATTGTGTTAAACTGACTGCTATGATTATTCATTCCTGCCTTTCTCACCTCCCTACAAGTGAACCTTAACGTTCTCGAGACCAGAGATCAAATATAATTAGCTTTTACATATCTACAGCTCATCATAGTACCTCATATGAGTTGAGTTTAATGCCATGGAGAGTTTACTAAAATCCTGGGAAAAAAAATGTACCAGCCTCACAGTTGCTTCTCAGAGGCCCAACAAGCAACTTATGAGTAGATTCTTTCTAGTGATGACATTGAGAGGGTAACACTGAGTAGTTAAGCTATTCATAGACGAGGATTGTTCCAGTGCAGTCTCGGCTACACATTAAAATCACCTGGGGAGTCTTAAAAAATACTAATTCTGAATTGTAGGTCCAGAAGTTCACATTTAACTGGTTGAACATAGACGCTTGGAATATGGATTTTTGAAAGCTCTCCAGATGATGCTAATGTGATCACAGTTAAAAGCTATTGTTTTAAGGAAACATTATCAGAACAGGCTACTGGGGGAGCTATTTGTAGCTTCAATATCAAGAATTGGCTTCTGTTGCGGAATGGTTTGCAGCTGTGAATTACTGCCAGATAAAATCACCATTAGGAGAAGCAGAGGAGCCACTTGTGAGATCCAGGGCTGTGGGAGGGAGCCGCTGCCGCTGGGTGGCCAGAAGATCGTATTGACACGATGTCATTCTTGATTGCTGCTGTAAATAAGAGACTGGGAGGACCTCACTGCACCCAGGTCTCTTTTCCTATTTTCACTCTAGGGAATAACAAACAGCAATGAGGGAAGACCAGATACTGCATAACCTCTCCCATGGCAGCTTATCTTGAGATTCAGAGACCACCTGGAGGATTGTTTTAAACAATAGAAAAGATCTCAAATCATCAGCCAAACTGCACCTTCCCTAAGAGAATAGGCGTGGATGTGTTTGGACAAAGTGAATGTAAGGTTGACTGATTTTAACACTTACTATCATTCCTCATTATACTTATCTAACAGTTTACATATAGTTGATAATTATTCTCAAAGAAATATTTTATGAGGCCCAGCTTTAAGATCAGTAACAAAGATCCTATTTTCCAATATGTGGATCATGCTGTAATTCCTCACTGACTTTACCTGTCCCAGTACTTAACAGGTGCTGCAGAAAAGAGGTGCATTATGGGATGAGAAAAGTGGCAGCCGCACGACGTTTTGGTTATACGCTGAATAACAAACCACTCAAACTTAGTGGCTTAAAGGGGTTTATTGCGATTCTTTTTAGTATCTCCCAGGTTCTTTTAACGGGAAACCGGGGCTGAAGTCTCTAAAGGCTCCACCCGGAGGATATTTCACTCAAACAGCAGCGGATGTGGCGCTCATCAGCTGGGAGCTCAAGCGGGAGTGTTGACCTCAGTGCCGAGTCCTGGCCTCGCCATGTGCCTTGGGTTTCTAAAAGCAAGGCAGCTGAATTCTGAGACAGAACATCCCAAGAGCGAGTGTCCTAAAAGCAGGAAATCGAAGTTGCCACTACTTCCTAAAGCTGGACTTGGAGTTACCCGAATATCACCTTCTCCTCATTTTATTGGCCAAAGCAGTCACGGCGCCCCCTACTTTCAAGGGTAGAAAATACTATTTGTCCCTTCACGGAGGAGTGGTAAGGTCACATAGCAAGCCAGCAAGTGGGTAGGAGGTTTGCTTTCTGCCACTAGAACAATACCACAGACTAGATATAATTTATAAAGAAAAGAAATGTATTTCTCACAGTTCTTGAAAGCCGGAAAGCCCAAGATCAAAGGGCCACATCTGGTCTGGAACTTCTTGCTGCATCTTAGCGTGGCAGCGGCGTCCCATAGGGAGAGGCAGCGCGTGTGAGCGAGCGGTGAGCTCTGTTCCAGCGCGAAGCCCTTGCTTGAGAGCAGCCGCCTCTGTGATAACCGCGTCAGTCTGCTCATGAGGGGGTCACCTCCTCCGAGCCCTCCCTCCCAAAGCCTGCAGAATGGCAGGGAAATCTCAGCAAGCGTTTCAGAGGATGCATTCAAACCATCACAAGAAGTATTATGACCGATTTGGGAAAAAAATCTATCACACAATAGTTCTGTTTTTAAGTTTTTATCGCAGTTGATAATTGGACCAAGTAAATGTCACGTAGGTATCTACGAGTTCTCTATAAATGGTGATACTCAGTAAGTTGTTCAGCTTACATATAAATTGCAGTGTTATGCGTTGCCTTCATGTTGTTACGAAATTAGAATTAATAACTATGGGTTTCAGAGTTATAGCCTGAGATGTTTTTATATGTGGGCTTCAAACAAATGTCTGTTTTATTTATTTATCTGAATCATTTAGAAATTAATTTATCTTTTCAAGAACATCATTATATAGATTTATATTTACTATTAACCTTTAAATATTTAGTATATTTAGAACATTATGATGACTGAAATATCATATATGGGAAATACAACATTTGGAATGTCTGGCGAGATGCCCAATTTACTGCAGTATATTATTTTAAAAAGAAATAGTAATTGTAAATTAATATACTTTCATCTCTTTAGAATCTTATAAAGTGAAGTGATAGAATGGCCTCGGATCTCTCTCACTCACTTTTCTGGATGCAGTATATATTGTTGGAGGTATGTCTTCCTGGTATGTAAGAATGAAATATAGTCAACAAACTAGTAGTCTGGAATTTTATAATTGATGGGAAGCTACAAAATTCCCACATATCTCTGTGTTATGATAAGCCTGTAGAATGAAATGTACAATTGTTCAGCAGAATTCATACTTGTCAAAGAAAAAAATAATGTAACTAAACTCTCTGCTATCTTTTTCCCATACCATCTCTGTTTTTGTTAGTTCCCTCTGCCTCGCCAAAGATGTTTTTTTAAAATATATGAGGGAGGAGGAATAGCATTTTGGCTATTAATGTGTCAAACTGGTTGTGATTTAAAAAATTACAGTTTATGGGACAAAGTGTTATTCTCTCAAGTAGTACCTAGAATAATCTGGGAATTGAGAGTGTATGGGTCAAGAAGTCTTCTGAAGTATGGCAAACAGAAAGTCAGACTGAAAAGTAATTGATTTCTAAGGTCCAAATGGGCACTGTGGGAAGTAGGAAGCCCAATCATAACATAATAAAATGAGAAATACCTTGGTTTTCACACCCTTCTTACAGTTTTTTCCTATAGCTTAATTACATTTCAAACTTTAACAAACACTTTAGGTGCCATACTGTACCCTGAATTTTCTGGCATGTGATATCCTTGGGGATACCAAAAAGCAAGATGACTTATAGATGCACAAATTCAAAGTTGTCTTCATTCAATTCTGTTTTCAGAGAAAAGAGAGAGAAAAACATATTAGCAATATGCAACATCTGGATACGAATCATCATTCCTTGGTTTTTAGAGGCCACCGATTATAAGATGCAGTATTCAAATAATACTTTAGGAAAAACATATTAATAAAAGTCATTACAAGAGTATGCACACATGAATTACAAGACATATTTTGGGGAAAAAAGAGCTTCTTAGCAGTATTCGAATAAATACTTCATGTGTAACTTCAATGATCTCATGTCTTTCGCTTCTTTTCTAGGTAGCTAGGGAAATCCAGTCCCTGTGTGGTATTTCTGAAGATTCTCTTTTGGTGTCAGTCTGAACTCTGTCTTCATACAAATTGTTCAACTGAAGCAATCTTATCGCCATTAATTTGATTGTAGTTAGAGATTATCGGTCACTTCTGCCATAAGTACTGACTATCCAATTGTTTCTTTAGGCTTGTAGCTAAGATGTACCACCCTGGTGTGGTTGTACATGCCTCTAATCCCAGCACTGGGGAGGCCGAGCCAGGTGGATCACTGTGAATTCGAGGCCAGCCTAGACTCCATAGCGAATTTAAGGCCAGCCTGAACTACATAGTGAGACCCTGTCTCCAAAAAAAAAAAAAAAAAAAAAAAAAAAAACCAAAAAAAAAAAAACCAAAAAACTTACCAGCTTTCTCCAGAAAGCTCATTTTTTACCTCTTGAGTTTTCTAGGTTTTAGAGTATAAACTGTCTCTCTCCTTCATTGTAGGGAAAGAGAGATCGTTGCTGGTTTGGAAAGGAATGTAGTTCAAATCCCTTCTCTGACACAAGTTCATCATAATGGGTCCTAGAACAAAAAATTCAAACTATAGTTAGTATTTGAATATGAATTTTCTTAATTTTCATATATGAAGGTTTATATTCATTTAAAAAGCACATCTAGGAAAATGTCTCGAATTCTGTGTATGCACACACACAATGTGTGTATGCATTTTGTGTAACTATATATAGGCAATTACCTTATCCATTTTATTTAGTTGTATAGTGTTCCATTGTATGAGCATAGGAAACATTAATTCACAAAAATTTAGGTTGTACTGCTTCAATGAATACTGCTACAATGAGAATCTTTTACACACATATATCACAGATATGTGTGTATGTGCATATCTTTGAAGAGTAATGTATATTTATCTGTTAAATCAATAACTGGAAGTGGATCTGTTGGATCAATGAAAAAAATATATATGCAATATATTTTCAATGTCAATGTTTTTGTCTAAATTATTTCTTATCCCACAATGACAGCGGTCCCAGAGTCCTAGAGTAGAACCCACGGCTGACACTGGTATTTGTCAGGAACACTACATTGAGATGAAGAAAATATTTAAATCTGATTTTCTTGGAACAGAACATATTGATTAAAAATCATAGTGAATGGAATAATTTTGGCTTTGTTATTTGGAAAATTTTGAAAAGAAAGAACTTTTTAAAAATGCCCTGTTGGAATATGTTTCTGTGTCTTCAAAGAGTAAGGAATGTCACTGGCATTGGGAAGCATTTGATAGAAGCTGATAAAATCTAAATGGTGATTTTGGGTATGCCAGTAATAATTGCAACTTAGATTTAAAGGCCAAATTTTAACCCTATTCTCACTGTGGAACCTATTTTACTGTATTGTCTGTGATACTTATACAAAACTTATTATTAAATTCATTTTTTTCTGTTTTCAAGTAACTCCCTACACATGCGCATAATGGCAGAAAATCAGCTTAACACAGATATGTGTGTGTTTCCACTGGAGCACACTCATCGAGCTGACTGCCGAATTTTTTCATGATGAGATAATTTTCCTTCAAGTCTTAATGCCATAGAGGTCACATGGTCTGGTGATATTCATGAGAGAACTGTCACTTTCAGGCTCCTACTATCAGTCACTCTTCTATCTATATTTGGTTTATGGATTCAGGAAAGTGTGATAGCAGTTATTAGCTACTCTCAGAAAATCCTCTTGCAGGGTAGATTTATTTCCTGATTAATGATGGAAATGATCCAGTATTAATTTCAGTTTTTGATATCAACAATTTTATGTTAACATCATTCTTGCTATATTCACCTTTCAAATTACTATGATCACTCTAATAATTAAAAAGGTATTATTTGATTTAGATTCACCCTATAATTATCAGCCAGAGCATTCCTGACATTTCTAACTAAATTTGGGTACATGAGGTTGCACCTCCTCGACCAACAAAAGATTTTCCTATAGAAGCTTTTTTTTCTGCTGTTAGAAGCACGGAAAGCCAGGGAAATAGTATTTGTCATAAATTGTATCCTATTTTAATATGATTCCTGAAATGTGCTGTGGAATTTATTTTTTTCCTTAAAATTAGGATGTTTTATGCAATCTTTTGTTTATAGAGGCATATATTTCTCAACATGTATAACATCAGATTTCTTTATCAATTTTTCTTGCATTCCTAGACTATTTGAATTTTTTATTCCATAGCATTTTCTAGGATTGATGAGAATGAGGGCTTTTAATTTGCAGCATTAAAAAAGTTCTCTACATTACTGTAATAATTACTTTTACTTTTAGAGGTGTTCTGATGAAATAAATCAATGAAATCTGCAAATAATTTGCCAATAAGTGACAAATTATTGAAATTATTTGTTTGCTCAGTGCTTAATATTTATCCTTATTTTTCCAGCTTCAATGAGTTTTACCTGACAGTCTGTGTGGGTGTGTACAATATGATAATTTGGTACATATATTCACTGTGAAGTGACTGTCCCAGTGAGTTAATCAACACAGCCATCATTTCACATCGTCACCATTGCACTTTTGTTTTGTGTGGTGACAATACTTGAGTTCTCTCTTAGATTTCAAGTATACAATACAACATAAAGTTTATTCATCATGGTACCTTAGACTCCCCAACACTTTTTTATTGTATACCTTGAAATTTGCATCCTTTGACTGTTCTCCCTACCCCCAAGCTCCTGTTAACGCACTGCTCTACTCTCTGGGAATCTGACTTTTTTAGATTGAATGCAAAAGTGAGGTTATACAGTATGTGTTTTTCTGTGTTTAGCTCATTTCATCTGGAACATCTTTCAAGTTTATCCACATTGTCACAACTGGCAGTTTCCATCTGTTTTACGGCCATACAGTAGCCTAACACACACACACACACTCACACCCACACACCCACACACACACACTGCCACCACCACCAACAACAACTTTTCTTTATCCATTCATTTGCTGATAAAAACAGGTTGTTTTCATATTTTGGCTACTGTTAATAATGCTACAGTGAACATGGGAAAGCAGATAACTTTTTGACGTACTGATTTCATCTCCTTTGGATATCCGGAATTGGGATAGCTGGACCATATCAGAATCCTTTTAATTTTTGAGGAACCTACATACCTTTTTATGTAATAGCTCTACCAATTTACATTTCCACTAGCAGGGCACAAGGTTCATTTATTTCTGTATCCTCATGAACATGCATCTTTTGTCTCTTTGAAAATTCTCATCTTAAGAAGTGTGTGTTGACATTTTATTGTGGTTTTGATTTGCATTTCCTTTATAATTAATGATGTGGAGGATATTTTCATGTACTTATTGACCATTTCCATGTATTCTCTGGCCAAATGTCTATTCAGGTCCTTTGCCCATTTTAAATTGAGTCATTGTGTTCTGTTTTGTTTTGTCTTAATGCTATTATGATGAGTGAGTTCATTTAATATTTTGGATATAAACCCGCAAATGGTTAAATGGTTTAGAAATGTTTTCAATTATTCTGTTGCTTGCCTTTTCATTTTGTTGATTGTTTCCTTTGTTGTGAAGATGCTTTTTATTTTCTGTAATTAAATTCTGTATTTTCTGTCATCTACATTTCCAGCCAGTACTTTTTTCCTTTGGTATCTTTGTCTGACTTCGGTGTCATGGTGGTTCTAGCCCAATAAGGTAAACTTAGATGTGTCCCTTCTCTTCTATTGTTTGGAAAGTTTGAGCAGGATTGGCATTAAGATCTTAATTTTGGTAGAATTAATCAGTGAAGCTATCTTGCCTTGTGATTTTCTTTCTTGTGAAGTTTTTCTTTTACTGATTCAAGCTACTTGTTTTTTATCTGTGTTCCCTATTTCTTCCACAATTTTACTTTCTCTTTCCCTCTTTGTATGCCCTGGTGTCACTTATTACATATATAGTATGATGTATCTATTGATAAATGATCATGGGTATAGTTATTTTTATATCTTTGTTGTTTAATTATAATATTGCAGTTAAAAATGATCTATGCCCTCCCATTATAGTATTAGAATAGCCTGAAACTGACTATACGTCTACCTTTGTCAGTAAGTTTTGTACATGTTATCATGATGTTACTTAGCATCCTTTTATTTCTAACTTGAAAACTACCTTTATTGTTTCTTGTAAGGTAGATCTGTTGGTGATGAACTTTCTCAGCATTTAGTTTTCTGAAAATAACTCTTATTTCTTTTTCATTTTTGAGGACAGATTTGCTGGGTATGGTATCTTGGTAGTCTTTTTTTTTATCACTTTATATCATCTTACTCTTTTCTTGTCTGCAAATTTGTACCAAGAAACCTACTTATAGTCACATAGAAGTTCTGTTGTGTATGACAAATCTCTCCTGATACTTTCAGTATTTTGTGTTTTTCTTTGACTTTTAACAACTTGATTAAAGTCTACATGGGGAAAATCTTCTGTGGATTGATCTTTGAGAATCTTTGAACATTATGAATCTGGATAATCATATCACTCCTTAGACTGGGAAGTTTTCAGTCATTATTTCCTTAAATAAAATTTCTGCCTCTTTCTCATTGAGGGGCCAGAGTTCACAGATTAATTTGCTTAGTGGTGTTCTATAAGTCTTGTATATGTTCTTCATTCTTTTTCATTCTTTTTTATTTTTATTTATCTAATTGACTAATTTCAAATTACATGTCTTTGAATTACTGATTTTTTTCCTTCTGCATAATTAAATCTGCTGTTGAAACTCTCTCTCTCTCTTGAATTTTACTATATCTGCCTTTATGCTCTTCAGTCCGGGATTTCTGTTTGATTCTTTTTTATCGTTTCTAGTTCTTTAACAAGCCTTCAATTTTGTTTATGCATTGTTTACTAATATCATTTAGTTGTCTGCTTACTTTGAATCTCATTGAGTTTCTTTAAAATGATTCTTTTGAATCCTTTGTCAAGAAATTTATAGCTCTCCATTTCTTTGGGGACACTTACTGGAACTTTATTAATTTCCTTTACTGGTGTCATATTTGCCTGATTCTTCATGATCCATGCAAGCTTCTATTAGTGTGTGTTTCAGTCTGTTTGGGCTGCTATGAAAATTCTATTGACTTGGGAATTTATAATCCACAAAATTATTCCACAGTTCAGGAGTCCAGGAAGTCCATTATCAAGATACAGCTGCTTTGATTTTAGGCAAGGACTTATTACTTCTATGTGGAAACATAGAAGTGCCTTCTCACTATGTACTAATGTGGAAATGGCAAGGGAAATTCTCTTATAAGGGCAATTATCCCATTTATTGAGAGCTCTGCCTTCATTATCCAATCCTTTCCAAAAGCCCTCCCTCTGCCATCTTTTAATATCATCACCATGGGGTTAGGTTTCAACGTAAGTTTTTGGGAGACTATAAACACTCAGACCATAGCAACAGATGTGTGTTTAAAGGACCCAGCAAGTCATCTTTGCAGATGGGTTTTGACGGATAAAGACCTTCTCCCGTTTGATCTGCTAGTAGATGGGATTTCCTGCTCGATCTCAGTTGAATGGAGTTGGAGCCAGGTTATGTGGCTGCTGCTAGGGCTACAATCAGGATACCAACAGGTCATGTGAGTGTTGTTCCTGTCTGGTCCTTGGGTGGACTGAATTGCCTGCAGGACATAGGTCAGTAGCGCTGGCTCTAGGACAAAGGCTTGCTTCCAGGTTTACATGTGGTGGGCCTGTGACCACGTGCATGGGCAGATGTGGCTTCTGCTGGGTGAGACTATTGGTGCATGATCATGAAGGTCTCTGGACAAAGAGGACTGGCCCCACATCACCTGCAGTGGAGCGGAGACATGGCTACAGCACTGCTTTTGGAACCACAACCAAGAACCACATCTGCTGGGTTGTTCAGGGAGTAAGTATGGATTATTTTCTGCTAGTTTGTAAACTGGTGGGAGCACTCCCAGACTGCCACGGAGAGGACTTAGAAGAGCCTTTGCAGGCATGAGTTTGGCAGGACTGCCTCTGTGGGCATGGTGGGCGTGTCTCCTTGCAAGTAGTGGGAAGGACTATTCCCAGGCGGAAACTAAGAGGGGCTGGAACCAAGGTATGGGGCCATTTCAGAATCTGCTGTAGCATCAATATCTGCCTTTTCCACAGACATGAACGTATGTCTTTTGGAGTTTCCAAGAGTAGGCAGGACCAATCCCAGCCATGAGAAACATTGGCTTTAGCTTGTGGGCTACTTGGAGCCTTAATTAGGTCTGAGATTGGTTGGGCCTGTCACTGAAAGCTTAGATGGGTGTGATTCCTCCAAGGATCACTGGCAGATAGTGCTGATGGCAGGACTGATGCCAAGCAGAATGGTTTACAGGGAAGTGGGGACTGTTTCTAGGTCCGTAGCCGGGATCACAGTCTGCAAGCATATACCAGGATATGAGCCTGCACTTTCAAAATGTCCTTCCTTGGACATGAGCTCTACACAAAGCTCTTGCAAAGGCATTTCTTACTTGCTTACTTCTATTCTTGCTTTGTGTGTTTGGTTGGGGAGATACGAACAGGAGACAATTTATTCCACCATTTCGATGAAGTTCCTTTTCCGAAGTTTTATTGTGATAAAAATTCAATATTCCATGTGTTTAAAATTAAAGTATTATATAGTAGTTTACATTCTCCTTTGCTTAATGAAAATCTGTAACTGTGAATAGTTAGTATTTGTGAAAAATCTTCAAGAATATCTTTAATTACTGGAGTTCATGTGGTTTACATTCTACTGATAATTATCCTTCTGGATACCATCAATGTTCTCCAATAAATAATCTCTTTTTTTTTTTTTTTTTTGTGGGTACCGGGGGGTCGACCTCAGGACCTCACGCGCCAAAAGGCACCCGTACCGCTGAGCAATATCACCAGCCCCTTTTTCGTATGTGGGATCCGGGAGTCGAACTCGGGCCCTCGCGCTTGCAAGGCAGGTGCTTACGCCGCTGAGCCATCTCACCGGCCCAAGAATCTCTTTTTTATTGGTCATTTTTTTAGGCTTGATTAAAATTAGAAACATCCAGGTTCTTTCCTTCCCAAAAGTTTTAAGAATGACGATAGTTCGATTTACTAATACCGTTATGTCATTTGCACTTTCCCAATGTCTTAGTTTTGGGTTATATCATTTCAGTTTTCATATTCTGCTTTCAATGCATCAAATACAGCATCTTCTGTGACTCTTCATTATAGAAACACACAGGTTAATTTTGATAGTTATTCTTCTTTACATACTGGATTATCACTGAACTGAGATTTTAAAGGTTAATTAATCAAGTTCTTTTTAGGCCCATCTGAGTCTTGCACTAAGATGTCCTTAAAGAAGCAAGGAAGTAGATGAGGAATTGCAACAACATTGAAATTTAAATGTAGAAAATGTATTTGGGGAAGTTTGCTCTCTTACAGTAGTTCTGCACTGCAGCAAGTGAGTGTTCCAACAGTTATTTTTGGTTTTTCTCAGTGGGATTAATGGTTGATAACACTTGAAACATTTCCTGAGTATTACTGAGGGAAATAATTAGGAAACTAGACCCTATACTAATTTAAAAAATCTTTATTTAAAAAAACTATGATATAAAAGAGAATTTTCTATTCAAGAGCAGTAAAGGAAAGGTCATATTTATACTCTGCCTTATTTGAATATGCTTTTAATCCTCGTATATATAGATGTAAAAAGAAAGTGAAAATGGCAGACCAGATCATACCAGTGAGGACAATTTAGGAAAAAATGCTTATTTAGTAAAGACATTATTTAATATTCAGAATTCTTTTTAGAGCTGATTGATTTCTAAATTTCCAGCCCAGAAGACAATATTCATCCTCTTACATTACACTCAGTTTATTGACTCAAAAGAATGGAATTGGAAATAATTGCAAAAAGGTTCATAAACTTTAATAGATGGCAAGCTGGGTTAGCTATTTAGTGTTAGAGGCAAACCTAAGAATCAGTTTCCAGGTTCTCAGTCAAGAGTTCTGTTACAAAAATGCTGCTTTGACTTCAAAACTCTCCCTCATGTAAACCTTCCTTGCTTGTTTAACGGTCTCCCGCATTTCCCTTTGATTTTGCTTCTTAGCCATTATCATATACTTAGATTTATATTCTGCATGATGCCATGTAAGCTCTTTTTTTCTTACTTAAAAACTTTATAAATATTGAACGACTAGTATGAATTGAAATAAATTATTTTATTACTTTAAATGATATCATAATATTCTGTGATGATAAACTTGCTTCACTTGCTTTCTGTGATCTTTAAATAAATATAGGAAACAATATAGTAATTTTAAATGTCAAATAATTAAGTATCAAGCAGACAAGTATGCAATGCTTATGGTAAAATTATTATGTTGCATATTTTGTAGTTTGTGTAATCTTTAAAGTATGCACTTACTTACAATTTTTCTTTTCAATTTTACTATTTTTGTAGAGACAATGATGCCAATTTTTAATAATTTCAAATATATTTCATTTCATTCTACCAAAATTTTTACTTGTTCCAAACTTCCTGCTTTTTTCACTTCAGTGTCATGAGATTGTTAATTGTGATACGTCAAATTCATTTGAGTAAGAACCACCTAGCAGTTCAGTAAAGTTCTGGGTGTGCCTGTGGGTGATTGACATGGTGGTCAGCATACTGATGAGAGAAGACCCTTCACGGATGTGGCTGGCATCAACCAATAGGTTTTTAGCCTGCATGAATTAAAAAGAGAAAGGAGATGGAGCTCCACTTTTTACCACTGCCTTTGAACACTGGTCTTCAGTTTCTTCAGCCTTCCACTGCAGACTCATCAGCCTCCCTACACTAGTGATCCTAGGTGAGCTTCCAGGTCTTCAACGTTCTACTGACACTGCGTCTTCCAGCTCTTCAGTGGGCAGGTGGCCATTTTGGATGCTTCCATCTCTGATTTCACAGATGGCCTTGTGACTTTTCCATTTCTAATCCTATAAGCTTACCTAATACATGCCTTTGTGCAACTATACATATATTTTATGTCGATTCTGTTCCTCTAGAGAATCCTAAGCCATGTATCTAAAAAGCATTCCTTTCACTTTACTTGTGTTTCCTTGTTGTCATGTTAACCTTTGCAGAAAAAATACCATAATTGATTACTGTGACATTTTTCCTTTTACTTATCCTTCTGTATATACTCAATTTACACTTTGTTAATTTGTACAGCTGGTAATTTTGCATTGTACATTTTTTCTTTACATCTATAAGAGTACCTTTTATGGATTAATTTACCTGACTAGATTGTAAATTTTAAACTGAAGAGTTATGTTTTTATATTAGGTTCTCCAGTACTTCACATATCTACTCTCCTGGTATTCATTTTAGTGCTCAGATATAGGTAGCTTTTTGATCTACTGAAATTTAACTAAGATTTTCTTGTATTTCACTGTAGTTATTATTTTAATATAATATGAATACCACTTCCAGATTTAGCATGAAAAATGGCTTACAGAAGGAAGTAAAGATAAAGATAAACTAGAATGGGTGTAATAAGTATAAATACATAAGTACAACAAAACTCTATACGACTGATTCTTTTCATATTTGATTCTACAAGATGCTGCAGATTATTATTTTTTGAAGGGAATATATTTTATAATACCTATACCAAAGAAGTCTATTTTGATTTAAAATGTATGGCATTGGGCCGGTGGTATGGCTCAGCAGCATAAGCGCCTGCCCGGCAAGCGTGAGGTCCTGAGTTCGACTCCCAGAACCCACATAAAGGAAAAAAAGGGCCGGTGATATTGCTCAGCGGCACAAGCGCTTGCTGGCAAGCGTGAGGTCCTGAGGTCAACTCCCAGTACCCACATAAAAAAAATAAATTAATTAATTAAATGTATGGCATTATATTGATTTTATATACTTAGTGTCATTATTTGTATGACTAAAGAAAAGAATTTTTTTGCCTTTTCTCTGTAATCTTCTCAGTTTCACCCGTCCCTTACCTGCCTCAGAAAACTTGCCCACGCCTTTATAAAAAAACTATTATTGTCACCAGGCAAGCGTTAAATGCTGTACTTATTTTTATTAGATTTTACAGTACTGATATCCTCTTAAGTTAGTAGCAAATGTCCTTAGAAACTATTAAACCCATTACAGTCTACTAAACAGCCTGTAAGTACAGTAGACCCAGGTTCGAGATAAAGTTTTGTTAACATTGCCAATTAATTATAAAAAAATAGTTAGTTTAAAATGTTATTTAACTGATCTAATCATATAACTACCTTAAGTGTATTTTTATTTTATAAACTATTTTTCTTTTTAAATAATAAAATAGCATATATTCTATATAGGATAAACTATTCGTATGTCTGAAAATAGTCGTATTTAAGATTTAGGCCAGGTGCGGTGGCACTTGGGAGGTTGAGGCAGGAGGATCACTGTGAGTTCAAGGCCAATTGAACTACAGTGAAACCCTGTCTCAAAAAACAAAACAACAACAAAAACAACAACAACAAAAAAGATCCGGTATTGAAATACTAATGTTCCTAGGGCATGTGTTAAACAGAACCCTATTAATTCTCTAAATAATATTATAAGAGATAAATAAAGAAACAATATAATGCAAATTAGCTTTATGTATTTGCTTTGTGTTATCTCACAAACATTTTTAAAAAGAATGTTTCTTGATTTTATATAATTGAAAAGGAATAGTTTTCATTGTTTATCTAAATGTATTATACTCTTCAGTAAAATTTCCTTTAGCTCATTTGTGATGATCAAAGGATGTGCATACTATTTACAAGTAAATATGTATTTTTTCATATAAGAGGTGCATGAGGGTTAGAAACAAGATAAAATATATAAATTTATAATTGTTTTAATATTTTTGATATAATCAATAAAGTGGCCATAAATAACTTAAAAACTGTTAGGTTTACAAAAGAGAGCACAAAGATTTATGTCTCCCATCAATATGTTTAAATCAATTTGTTTTAGCAGACTATTTGTTAAAGATTAAACATAATACACTGTATTTCAGATTTAGCTTGTGTTACACGATATCAAAATAAGACAATATTTTTCACATAGTTATTTGTATAAAATATTTAATGACAAAAAAGTGCAAATATCATTTTGGTTTATACAGACTGAAATGGTCAAGGAAATGAAGTGGTTAGATTTCCTACTAAATATGGTATAAAAGGTAGATGTTTGTATAATTACACTAATTTTTGTTATAATTTACATTTTTTTCTTGGTCTTCATAGATCAGTGATCGTGGTGATAATTTGTTCCAGATAAAATTTAGTTATTATATTTAAAATAATTGTTTTAAAATACTGTATTTTAATTCATTATTAAAGTTACTTTCCACATAAGGCCCAGTAAGTAAGGGTGCACTTGGTAAAACAAATCTTAGAATATAGACAGAATAAAATTTTCCTAGGGAATCAAATGGATCTTTTGAAGAGATCAGAAATATTTTCTGTTCTTTAAAATTTCGATGGGGCCGGTGAGATAGCTCAGCGGCATAAGCGCCTGCCTGGCAAGCGCGAGGTCCTGAGGTCGACCCCCTATACCCACAAAAAAAAAAAGTAAAATTTCCATGAAGGGAGTTGTTTATGTTGGTTTCATTTTCGCACATGCTGATGCAGAAAATATTGTGTCTTATGCCGTTCAGTTCTTAGTCCTGGATCTGGTAGAATGGAAAGTTGTGCTCAATGTATTCAAAAGTTGTTGATTTGCAAAAAATGCAGAAATAGCACCAATAGATGAGATTCCTGGAATCATTTCAGTTTCTTCTTTTTTATAAATACTGACTTAGTCTATTTTCCTCACTTAGAAAGGTAGTCTCAGGCATTATAACACAAAGCAACTTCTAGTTTGTACTGGGTTTTTGAAAAGTGTGAAACAAAATTCTCTATGCATTGAATCTGAAACTCAACTTTGAAGACTATTTTTCTGTATTAGTTGTTGGTCATCCCATTCTTAAACCACTGTTAAATCGATGTACTAAATAATTAAAATAGAACTGATTATGTTAAAAATTAAACCTAAGAAAAGTGTTAACTCTGAAGACAAACAGTTCAAAACATTTATCTTCCATATATTTATAATCTTGGAAAAAAACACTTCAGAACACTCCATTAAATGTCATTATTATCTAAACTAAGATTACAGTAAAATAACATGATGAAACAAATTAATACTTCACTGAATACAGAAGCAGTGAAAACCATTGTTTCCATTTCTGTGTTCTAATCTGGACAAAAAAAATAAATACTTGTTTTGTCATAAGAAATGAAGTATTCTCTTAAATCCTACAATAATTATTGGAAAACCATAAAAGAATACTCAGATATTCCCAAATATTATAAGCAGCACTATATCAATTCCTATAATATGAATACAAGTTTGTTTTTATCACTGCACTCACTACATGTCAAGGAGAAGTCGAGACACAACCAATACATATATCAAAGCTCTATTTGGTTTTGGAGTTCATAACATTTTGGGGCAAGACAGGAGAGCTAGGAGGGAAAATATAAAAATATAATAAGAAAAATGTTGTTAATAGAAAGGGAATATTATGTATTGGCAGAGGGAGGGGGAGAGAGAGGGAGAGAGGAGTGTGTTAGGAACTGGAGATTAATTTCATCTTTCAACTTTGAGGAATTCCTTCATTTCTCTCAACCTTGTCTGTTTTGACTACTTCTCGATACGTGTCTCACAGACTGTTTGCCTCCACATTTCTGTCAGCACAATAATTTTTGCTTCCATTTGTTTCTCACAATTCCAGTCAGCCTTAGACCTTACAGTGGGGAACTGGTTTTTGCTAAGACAAATCACAGGAGTTTCAAAGATTGAAGACCCTGACAATTCATCAACCATAACTTTTATTGGGGCTTTAATTGTATTTGAGAATATTTCTGAGTTAATTTCTGTTGTTATAGTGTGATTTTCAACTTCCAATAAACACTTAAAGACTCTCACTTACTGCATATTGTACAACATGTTTATTTCAGATTTCACGTAAGAAGAGACTCTAGGAGAGTTTGTTGCTTTGCACCTTCCAATCCCCAATCCATCCTGCCATTATAATAATATTTCTAAGGTGCCAATCACTTTATTCATTGGTTTCAGTTTTCACCATCTTCTAATATTCATCAGGATAAACCTTACACCTGAATATGAACTTCCCACCACACTTTCTTATTTTCTCTTTCCTGAATAGCCCTGGTGAAGCCGCGTGTTAGTGCTCTGATTTTACCGAGTGTCCCGTTTTCATGGAGCCCATTTTTTTGCTCAGCTCCTTTCTACTCTTGATTTCTCGCAACTGTGGCATTATTTTCTTCCAAATATTTTCCTTCACTACCCTTTTAGTCTCAGCGTTGGTTGTCCCTCTTTTGCATTAATTCTTTCACAAAAATGTTTTGTGATTGCTTATTTACTTTTGTATCACTTTTGCTAAGGCGACCACAATAAAAGGATCTGAAAATTCAGTGGCTTTTCTCTCATTATATCTCAGCTGCAGCAGCTGCAAGACAACATTGGTCTGCTTTGTGTTTCTTGCCAATAGTAACCCATATTTGGGATCTCTCTTCCTCTTTCTCCAGACAGAGAAGAAAACTTTACAAAATACATAGTGGTTCTTAAAACTTCAGCTCTGGTGTTGCATACATTATTTATGCTCACATTCTCTTCTTTTTTCTTTTTTTTTGGTGGGTACTGGGGGTCAACCTCAGGACCTCACGCTTGCCAGGCAGGTGCTTATGCCACTGAGCTATCTCACCAGCCCTTGCTCGCATTCTGTTGAAGAAAGTAAGTTATGGGATCACGCCTGAGGTCAATGGTGTGAAGAAGATTCCTACATGAATTCTTGCAAGTCATTTGGCAAAGGATCAGATGTAGAATCTTTTCAGAAGGAAGGAAAGCAATTATGAGTAATACAATCTACTACAGTTGTATGTCATTCATAGTAGACTGTACAACTTGCATTAAAGTTTTGTGACTTTCATCATTGTATTATTCAAATTTCTATTACTGTAATAAATACCTGAAATAACCAACTTATAGAGACAAAAGTTTTCTCTGAGCTGCCAGTTTTAAAGGTTTCAATCCATGGCTGGTTGGCCCTGCTACTGTGGGCGAATTTATACATCACATCATGGTGAGAGACTAGAGTGGACAAAGCTGCTCAGTAAATGGTTGAGAAGTGAAAGAAAGAGAGTCATGTGCAAGACCCTGGTTCAGTCTCTAATAACAGAAAAAGAAGAAGAGAAGAAAAGAGAAGAGGGGGAGGGGAGGAAGGGGGAAGGGGGAGGGAAGGGGAGGGAGATGGTAAGGAAGGGAGGGGAAGGGAGGGGACGGGAAGAGAAGGGAAGGGAAGGAAGAGGAGAGAAAGGGTAGGGGAGAGGGGGTAGGGCAGAGGGGAGACCAGGATTCTTCAATCCTCTTCAAAGCCATGTTCACACTGACCTAGGAATCTCCCTAAGCCTCACCTCCAAAAGATTCTACCACGTATCAGTTTTTCCTTCCTGGGGACCAAGAGTCCAAAATATGGGCCTTGGGGATATTTAAGATCCAAACTAGAACAATTACCAAGGATATGTTCTTGGACAAAAGAGTAGCTCTATAAAAACTTTGAAAATTGAAATAAGAATAAAAGAGGAAAAGGACTAAGATACTTAAACAGTTCTTGTACCAGATACTGTCATGCTTTATCACTTCCATGTTACAAACTATACAAATGAGATTCCTAGGTAAAATAAGTTGTATATGACACGCAGTTAAGAAGTAGTGGATCCAAGATTTCAACTCCTTTCTTTCTAACTCTGAAGCTAATTTCTACCTTACTATTCTGTCATGCAGAAGTATATATTCTACAATGTTTTTGCAGATATTTCTTAATATAAAAATAAGGAGATAAGATAGTATTATAAACGGTGATGTCATTTCTGCAACAAATCTTCCTTTTGACCTATTCTTGTCTTACTTTCCACCACTTTTCTATTTCAGGCATTTGTTATATTCCGTTTAGATTTCCATAATAACACCATAAGCATTATTTTCTCTTTCTAGGTTCCATTCTACACTTAAGTAATGTTCCTAAAGCATATCTTTTATCATGTCATTTTTCTGCTCAAAATGTTTCAAGATTTCTAATTATCTATACTATAAAATTCAGTTTTCCCTTGTAACCTGCATGGTTTCGATATTCTTCTTCAAATATCTGTACTGCAATATTTACATTGTTAGGATTTTTTCTTCACTTTTGCAAATATGTACTTTGCTTTCTCTGGTCACTCTAACTGGAGTAATTTTTTTGACCTTCATTTATTGAAAAGTTTTTCAACTTGAAAACAAATTTTTATTCCATAAACATTGTTCACTTTCCTCCTGAAGGTGGTGTATTCCTTTTCTATTTCCATGGCACTTTACAGCTACAGAATCACGTTATTGAGATGATTACAGTGTATCAAGGTGGATGTCAAAATGACAACTATCTTCAGGCATCTGAAGGGCTATCAGCTAGAAAAAAATGTGCTTACTCTTTTCAGGGCAGAAAGACAAACATGGATATGTTATGGGGTCATGGGGTCCAATAATGTCAGTATCTGCCTCAAGAGAGTAATTCTTTCTCCAAAGTTAGTTTTTAAGAAAAATCTGGATGCTCCCTGATTGTAAACACTATAATTTGAACATCATGGGAGCTCTAAGGACATGTGTCTTGCTGATATTGTGTTTCTCACACTGTTCGTTAGGTGGCTTCATTATGCAAAAGGTATATAGACACACATATCTCAAGTAGCAGGTTGGTATAAGTATAAAACATGTTTTACTGGGAGAAAAACTTGCATACAAAGTAGCAGAATACATGTCACCCATTCCCAACTTTTTACAGCTCCAAAGTTGGCGGGTTCATACCATGCACAGTTAGGTTGTGTGCACCATGGCAAGGAAAGGATATCAGCGGTAGAGTACATCTAGTCAAGCATAAGTATCTTGCCAAAGGAACTGACCTTCTAGGACAGAAGGAATCTCTGGATTTTAGTCTCTCATACCAATCTGTCCATCTTTTGATCTAAGATTTTCTAAATCAACATTTGGCTCAGTTATCAAAAGGATTAAGGAAATGTCCACCAGGATACTAAGATCTGCTTCTCTTTATGTTTGAGATGTTTTTGAATGAAAATAAGTGTGACTCAGCTGTAAAAGAGAAAGAAAATAGATACCAGTCATTTTCATACTTTTAGTTGACACCAAAAAAGAGGGTAGAAAATGGAAAAAAACCTTTCTGATTTCTGTGTCCAGTTAGAATTGGTTAGTTAAAGTGACTGGTGAGGTAATACTTCTATTTTATTACTTGTTATAAATAGAAACCAATGACTCTAGCTAACTATAAGAAAGAGAAAGGTGAAATATTGCAAGAAGGGCAGCAGCTCAACAAACAAAATTCCTGGAGGATTAGTCCAGTAGGGTAGACAAACCAAGGCAAATCCAGAGAAATAGAAGGGCAAGCAGGAGAACACCGGGGACAGAAATGGACTGCTCAGTACTAACGAATACTACAATAGCAATGAACCACAAAAAAGTTATGTTATGTGATAGAAACCAGACACAAAAAGCTGCATATTGTATGATTCTGGTTATATGAAATAACTGTCATATGTAAATCCATAGAAATAGAAAACCAACTAGCAGCTGTCAAGGGCTGGGGAGAAAAGAGATGTTCTTTTAATACGGTGAAAATGTCTTGGGGCTAGATAGCTGTGATGGTTGCACAACACTGTCGATATACTAAATGCTGGTGAGTGTACTGCTTGAAAAGGCTAATGGTTAAATTTGTGTTAACCTTATAAATATACATCAATTTTAAAAAATAAAAAGGACAAGTTGGAACTACTTTTGGACAAATAGAACTCCAACTACTCCTTCTTTTTTTGTTTTACTTCCCCAAGATCACAAGATTTCAGTTTGGCCAAAGTTATTACTCTGTGGGGTAATGAAGAAAATGCTCACCTTTGGCTTTTTAATGGAAGGTGATCAAGGATTTCATGGATCACAAAGACTATGGAGACACTGGGAAAGATGTAATTTCCAAAAGTAATAACAATGCTGTTAGAAGTGGAAAGTGGATGTTAGGTATACAAAAATACCCCTAAAGTACTCTGATAGGAGGCGAAAACAAAATCACTGAAAGCAAGACTGATAGCGTGTCTTTAAGAAGGAAACAAAATCCCTTAGACACATTTACTATTACTTTTAGAGTCTAACTAACCCTTTCTTAACACTATGTGTGATTGCTCTGTGTGCATAACAAAAGTTTTAGAGCATTTAGATAGTTGAAGTTCTTATCCCTTTGAAAAGTTATTGGATCATAGGTCATGTAGTATGCAGAGAATACATGGAGCAGGCATACAGCCTCTTGGAATGTATTACTTATTTTGAAAACAATATGGAAAAGGGGGGATGACAATTAATTCTCTAATTTTCATGAAGTACATTTTTTTGAAATATTTGTGGGATTGTTTTGATTAAAATTTAAGTATTTAAGTGGGATTGTTTCAGGTATTTGATAGATCTGAAGGGAATGTACTGAGAGAAAATGATAAATTGACATATGATATTTGGACACAGTGGGTATAAAGAATTCAGCTATAGTACATGTCTGTTTATGTTCCACTATACAAAATACACAGTGTGCAATAATGCCTGTTCTCTTGGCAGCTGAAACAGTTACACCAAAGAAGTCATTTAAATGTTGTATACCATTCAATATGTTCACACCAGCATGCCGGGTTTATGCACATCAAGGAAACAGTTTGGTTAGTTGGTATCTGCTGTGATAGGAAGTTACCTGAAGTTTAGATGACCTATACTGTACTCTTGATATTATGGAATTATACCAGGCAAGTAAGCATTCATCCAAATAAGGAGAGAATTAATTCCAACTTTCTAATGCACAATACAGTTTTCTTTTCTTACTGGCACACAGGTCAGAAAAAGTACAGATCTGGGTATGGATATAACAGAATAAAAATATCACTGGGTATTAATTACAAAGTTCTGGATTTGATTACCAAGTACTACTGAATATCTTTGCAAACAGAAGCAGATCATTTACTTCCTTATAACTTAATTCCATGTCAAAGCCAATGTTGCAGATAACGTTCAAATATTATTTGCTATGATTTGTTATGTTTTAGATCTAAAACATCCCTCAAATATTCTCATGTGTTCAGAGTTGGGGCTTTTGGAAGGAGATTGGATCATGGGAATGCTATAGTCATCAGTGTACTTATCTACTGATGAACTCATAGCTTAATGTGGTGTTAAGAATTTGGGCATGGTCGGACATCAGTTACTGGGGGGCATGACTAGTCCCAGGCTCCTCCCTCCTTTCTCTGTTTCCTGACTGCTAGGGGTTGAGCATCTGTCCTCATCCATGTCTTTCCACCATGATGTTTCTACCTTGGAGCCAGCTAACAATGGACTGAACCTGCTAAAACCTGAAGCCAAATAAACCTCTTAGCCTTTAAGTTTCAGGTGTCACATATTTTGCCCCATCAAGGGGAAAGTGACTAATACTGATGCATTTTTTCCTTTCTTTTGTTTTCTTGAATCTTCTTCAAGAAACAGCTGTATGTTCTTAAAATACTGCTCATGGTTTTAATGCTATTTGAGATAAAGTGAGTGAATATAACAGAAGTACTTTTATGTCATGAAATACCAATTTCTTACTCTGAAAATTACTGTCTTTCTCTTGATGAAAGCACACATTTGTTTCTATAATGGGGAAATATAATCCTACTACTAGTAAATTTTGGCTATGTCTGACCCTTGTAGGACTATCTAACTACTTAAAATCTGTAAGCTGATAGAATAAATTCCCTTTGTAGTTGTTGTATTTTCACCTTTGCAAGTGAAAAGTTTCTCAAAAGAACCATAAACTAGTTATTTTCCGTGACACAATTCCCAGTATTAAAATAAAACAAAAGTTAAGAAATAAATCTATCATGAAATTTGTATGTGACAGAGTAAAACAGTGGACAATAGCTATGGAAACATTATTATTAAATAAAAACAAATTGAAGTTGATGACCATTTATTTCATAGAATGGTGAGTAATGGGGTGGGAATTGACAGTTGTATGGAAAGTCTAGAGGAACTGGGCTGAAGGTGAGAAATGGGAGGACAAACAGTATCAGTATCAAAGCTCAATTAGTTGTATTTAGATTCTATTTTAGATTATGTCAAATAAAACTTTTACCAATGTGGCTATTGGGAGCTGACATTTAATTAGTGAATGACAAGCAAGAAATAGCAAGGTGAAAAGGGAAGCATTTAAGAATAAAGTCATCATTATTTACTTTGCAGTGTACACTAGTGAAAGTTTTTATTGTCCTTTATTAATCCTTTGCAATATTACTGTGAGAAGGACAGATAACAAGAAATAATTTCTTTCTCTTTTCCTTGTGGGATAAACAAAAGAAAATTGGTTTGTAGTTGAATAAAATGGTCTTGGCTAAAAAGCCTACATCTGTGCTGCAAAGTATTTCCTAAATGAATTGCCCTTTTAGCAAATTACTATTGAATTTACTAAGCTTTATTTTTGTAAGACAGCTTTAAACCACAAGATGATTACATTCTAAGACTGATAGACATAGAATGCAAAGTGATCTTTCTACACCATGTGTTACTTTTCTCTCATTGCTGAGACAAAAGACCTGACACCCAAAGTTAAAGAGGGAAAGGTTTGTATAGCTCACAGTTTGTAGAGGTTTCAGGCCATAATTGGCTGGCTCCAAGGCACGGTGGCAAGGCAGATAGACATCCCGGAGGAGAGACAGTTCAGGTAGCAAAAGCAAGCAAGCAAGAGATCTTAAGAGTGTCTTTCTTCCCCTTTTATCTTATCCAGACTATTTAGGGCATGCCGCACTCATACCCTTAATTCTAGTGCCCTTGAGCCTAGCACTGCACCATGAATCAATTCTAGCATCACACACTCTAGATCCAGCTACCACTGTAAAAGCTCTACCTATGATCCTATGAGGCTTTGTGGGAACATCTAAACACAAGCTTTAACATTCCGTCCCATCCCCCCCAAGACTAATGCACATCTTTTTATGAAAAAGGCATATACTCCATCTCTAAGAATTGTCAAATTACTAACATTTTCAGCATTTCTGAAAAGTCCAAGTCCAAAGTCTCCTCTGAGATTTAAGGCTAACTCTTAGCTGCAAGCTCCTGTACAAATGAAAAGAAAGTTAGACACTTTCAACTTTCAATGGCACAAGATAAACATTTCCATTCCAAAGGTTACAAACAGGGGGATAACAAGGGATGGGAACAAAGCAAGACCAAAATCCAGTAGCAGAAATATTAGATTCCATAGTTCCATTTCCAGCATCTCTGACAATCTGTGGCAATCTGTGAACTCCAAAGGGCTTGGGTGGCTCAGCCTCTTTGACACTTCTGATGGCTGTAGCTCCCATGGCTTCTCTCTTGGGCCACCTCTGCTCCCTCCTTGCAATTTTACTAAGATGATCCATGTTCCTGGCTTTTCCAAACTTCTGGGTCTCCACTGCACCTTTGGATTCACACTCACAGCTTCACACACTGCCTTCCCAGGGGCAAACTGCTTGGCCTCCCAGGGCTTGTTCTGAAATTTGAGTGGAAGCCTTACTGACCCAACTGTTCCATTCTGCATGCACCTAAAATCAGCACCATATGGAGGATGCCAAGGTCTACCACCAGCTGAAGCAGAAGCCAGGCTTCCTTCTCTCTTGGTTGTAGGGGTCGAATGCCTGGATTCCTGAGCACTCTGAACCCAATTCCAAGGAACAAATTTCCTAGGCCACCACTATTCTGGAATATGGTGCTCTGGGGCTTTCTTCTCCAACCAGCCTTTCACTTTTGCAATTTTGAGGCTGCAAAGGGTGGAGTCCTGCTGCTTCTTGTGATGCCCTCAGGCCATCTTTTCTATTCTCTTGTTCCTTCTCAGCAAGCAAGATCTCCTCTGTTCTGTCTTTTGCTGTCCACAGCTTTACTGGAGCTTCCTTTCTGGCCAGACTCACAACATTTTAAATCATTCTATTGGGCTCTCTGCTCTTGATTCTCAACATAAATTTGACTAAAAGTCCCCAACAGTAGCCATGCCACCACCTCAACATTCAACTGCCTTGAATTTTTTTCTGTGAGATTAATTAGTCTTCCACCTTTGATTGAAGTCTCAGGCAAAGTCTCTGGACATAAGCAAAATACAGGCAAACTTTCTGCCAAAGCATAACATATATCATCTGAAGTCCAACAGCCAGTGCAGTCCTTCTTTCCAGCAGAAACCTCTCAAGCCTGGTCTTTACCAGCAAGATATATTCAGCCTTCTGGTCTTCTGCTCTCTGACCAGACTCTCCCATCAAGTACCACATAAAACATTTCAGCTCTGCTTTTCCAGCCAGCATCTCCAAACCTTTCCAAGCTCTTCCCATGAGCCAGGTCCAAAGGCTTCTGAGCCCCATGGTCAGGTACAGTCACAGCAATGACCCCACTTCCCTGGTACCAAATTCTGTCTTCTTGTGATACCTTTAGGCCATCTTTTGTAGTTGAGTAAAGTGGTCTTGGCTAAAAAGCCCACATCTGTGCTAAAAAGTATTTCCTAAATGAATTTCCCTTTTAGTAAATTATTATTGAATTTATTGAGCTTTATTTTTACAAGACAGCTTTAAGCAAAGATGACTACATTCTAAGACCAATAGAAGGCAAAAACATAGAAGGCAAAGTGATTTTTCTACACCATATTGTTAGCATTCTCTTCCTCTAAAATTTTCCTCCAAAGTACTGTCACATTTTCTGAAATTTTCCTATTATTCATTCTTTGGGATGATCACGATTCAATTCCCAAAGAGAAAATTGTAGCTGGATCACACGGTACTTTAATTGTAGCTATATACACTGTCCTAGTTACTTCCTCATTGCTGGGACAAAATACCCAACACCCACAACTTCATAGAGGGAAGGTTTATTTTAGCTCACAGTTTGTAGACGTTTCAGTCTGTAGTCAGCTGTCTCCAAGGAACAATGGCATGGCAGAAAGGCATGGCAGAGGAGAAACAGTCCATGGAAGAGCAGACAGAAAAAGCAGCAAGCTTTCCTTCTGTTTTCCCTTTTATTCCATCCTGGCTACAAGCCTATTGGTTGGTGTGACTCACAGCCAGGTTGAGCCTTCCATCATCCATACCCAGAGCTATGCTAAACCAATCAGTGGACTAATTTATTTAGCATTCTTTATTCCAGTATCACACAACCTAGATCTAGCCACCTCTCACCTGTGAGCACATGAGGTTTTTTGGGGGGGATATCTAGATACAAGCTATAACATACTTTTATACAGATAAGTTTTTCAGAATAATTTCCAGTTATCTAGAAAAAAAAAATGAACAGAACATGGGAAAAATGGTTATCAGTGAAGTAGGAAAGTGAAACAAAGAATAATTTAATGTAAGAATTACTGGATGAAATTCCCTAGTAGTGTTTTGTGAGCACAAAAATCCTTAGTGAAGGAGACCAACTATTTAAGAAGACAAATAATTGAATTAGCCAATCAGCAAAGTATTAATTGACCCATATACTACATGAGAGACTGTCCTTGGTGTTGGGTATAGAGTATTTAATAATATAGACAAAAATTCCTGTCACCATGGTGCCAAAATTCTAATTGGAGAGACAGTAAATAAAGATTAATGAGCAAGATATATGGTATGTAAGATATCGACATTCACTAAGAAAAAAAAATAAGGAAGGGAATATTAAATATGTGTGTGTGCATTTCCCAGAAAGGAGGGCTATTTATGGTGAGTATTAAAGGAAGCAAGAAAATAAACCCCCTGGGAAAAGCTCCTTCAAGCTGAAGAAACAGCCAAAAGCATTGCATAATATCATGAGAGTAAATGGAAAGAGAAATTTCAAAATGAATGAAGTAATAACATGACTTTTGCCTTAAACCACCCCTTCATATGAGCATAGAGAGATGAGCACTTACGTTATCTCAATGCTCACTTTGCTTCCCAGGCTTTTGGTACTTTAACACTATTTCCTATAAACACTCATCTAGAAATTCATCTTTTCACACCCCACACTCATCTCCCTTTATTTATCATCTGACTGTTAATTTTCCTATCTCTGGAAATAGATTCATCTGTCAACTTTTGTGATCTTACTACTCTTTCCCAATATCCTTGAATTCCAGTTCCCATACTTTGTTGGACCACTGCCAACCTGTAATCATTTCCATTACCCTGGACTTGGAGTAGGCTTTCATCTATCATCTGGATGATGGCAGTGTCTTCTGGTCAACTCCAACTTACATGCTCCCCGACAATGCATCACTTCTGCTGTGCACCACCATTTTGCTCTATGTCCAGATCTGTTGCAGCACGTGTTGGGTGGAGAGGCCCTATCATGACTCTGGTATTGTTCTTGTTGCTACATGGTGCTGCTCTGAGCTTGACCCCCTTCAGGCTAAGGAACACATGGTTCTAGGGCAGTACTTGCTATCATTCATCCTAGAGCTTAGCTTTACTTTCTAAAGTAAGAAAAATCTCAGTTTGGAACTTTCTATTCTTATCTTTGTCAGCATTTCCATTGTGCTAAATGATTTCAAGAATTTTGGATTAGATCTGGTTCTAGACCTAATATATATCTGGATATGAACTCCTTGGAAGATGTCTTAGTTATTTTCACATTGCTGAGACAAAAATACCTGACACTCAAAGCTAAAGGAGGAAAGGTTTATGGCACCTCACATTTTGTAGAGGTTTTGGTTCATAGTTGGTTGGATTCAAGGCAGGGTGGCGTGGTAAAGGGGCATCACAGAGGAGAAACATTTCATGGAATGCAGAAGGCAGCAAAGCAGTGAAGCAGTGGAGCAGTAAGCACCCTCCTTCTGTTCTTTATATGCTATCCAGGCTACACATCCTTAGGGCAAATAGCAGTCACAACCAGGCTCGATCTTCCCATTGTCTACACCCAGAACTATGCCAAACCAATCAGTGGACTAATTTAGTTATCACACATCCTTAATCCCAGCATCCCACACTCTAGACCCAAGCACTTCTAAAAAGTCCCACCTATGACCACATGAGGCTTTGGGGGACATCTAGATACAAGAAGATGACAATTTTTCCTTTTAAAACTCTGAAGTAATTATTTCCTAGATAAGAATCACTTGCCTGCTTTTCTAAAGGGGGCTACCTTTACAGACTAGATAGTGATTTGTCTTCTAAGAGACAGTCTAGGTAGGACTTGTTCCAGGATACGAAAGTATTTTTCTTGAAAAATCTCTCAGCTGAGAAAATAAGAGATCCATTTTTTCTGACCCCTGTAACATACAAATTTCATATCTGATGGAATACTAAGAGTCACAGAAGGAAAAAAAATATGTGCTCTGAATTCTTTAGATGTTTATAATCTAGCTAAGAAGACTAGGGTTATATTTACCTTAAATGGAGTGATGTTGTTTTCATCTCTTTGGAGTTTCTTCACCCAAGGCTCTCTATTATTTTCCGAGAGTATTGCTGCATAAAGTAACTGAGAGAAAATCATGTATCAAGTTTCAGATTTGTAAAATCTATAAAATGCCATTCAAGAAGAGATGTCCAAATATATGTGTGTATCAAAGGTAAAACTTGGGAATGTTATTTTGACATGAATTGTAGAGTTCTGTGTCATCTATGTATAAGTGAGAAGGAGAAAAAAAGAAAAAGTAGAATGTTAGTTTAGAAGAAATTAGTTCTAGCTAAAGATTACCTAATTAAAATTTCAATAAGTAATAGTGATAATAAGATCAATTATAAAAAATTGGGGCTTATTATGTGCTCAAATTTCATTTAAGAGTTAGTAGTAGTATCTCACCTAAACCTGCTGTATCAGTCAGTGCTTACTAGAGAAACAGATTTAAAACAAGATACACAAATATATAAGAATTTACAAGATTGGATTACAATGGCCATCCACAGAGTAGGATGTGGAAGAGTGCAAAAGGTCTATCTATGAGCTGGAGATAGGAAGGGTCTAGTTGAAGGCCTGGAGCTCAGGGTAGTGTCCCATGCGAGTCCATATCTGGAGGCCAAAGGGTCTGTACCAGAAGGCTGAAGAGTCTATGTTGGAGGCTGAAGATTCTGCACTGGAAGCCAAGAAGACGACGTCCAAGGTGAAAGTGAAGACTGGAGCTCCTCTGAAGAAACAGAAGCAGGGCTTTCTTCTTCATTTTCCTTTTATACCATTCTGGAGACAACACCCCCTAGGGTGGGTCTTCCACACCCAGAACTACGCTAATCCAATTTATTTGGGCATTTCTTACTCAAGTTGGCACAATAAGTTAAGCGTCACATCTGCCAACAATCCTGTGGTGTAGGTGACATTTCTAAATTTATTTTAAGTGAGCTTCAGCCTAGTTTACTTTTCCAAGATCACGCACTATATGGTGGAACTTAAATTACAGCCTAAGAAGTTGGGCTTCACTGCTTGTGCACTGAAGACAGATAAATGATGGTTCCTGCTATTTTGTATTTTTCTGTATGTTGCTATATATACAGAAAGCTGTGAGGCTACAATGAGAAGGTACCTCCCATAAGCCAAGAAGACAATCTTGACATGGTTTCTTAGGAAAAGCATTATGCAATTTTCCAGCCCTGTTTAAAACTTCTACTGGGCTTGATTCTGGCTCTGATTTTTTTAGTCTTATTTCTAGTCTGAGGAAATGTATAAGACCCCAGGCTTACAGCACAGAGCATTAATATTGTTGTTTTCTATTTATGACTCATTCAGGTCATACACCTAATTGTTGGGACTGAGCTCCTACCTGTGATCCACTCTACAACCTTCTCCTTCCTCTATATTTCCATTTCAGTTATAAGGGAAGCATCCTGGTTCTGTCTTTTGCATGTTATTCATAAAATGATCCAGGTCCTATCACTCTCATTATCTTCCTATTTCATCAATCTTTTAATATTTAGTTTCCCACAGAGCTGAGCTGGAGTTACCCTCTTACTACCTAAAAGAATAAACTCAAGTCACTTTTTAGGTGATAATATTTACAGGGCTTGGTGAATGATTGCACCACGGGGAGAGAGGACTATGTCCATTGTTACCATTGCTTTCTCAGTAGCTGGATAGCTTAGCTTTTGGACATGAGCCTGCCTCCCTTTTCTAGTCCGAAGGGTCAAATGGATGCTGAAGCCTTCACATTGGACACAAAAAGAATTAATAATACAGGCCAAGAAAAACATTAAGAATAAACCCATTCTGCTGACTTGTTGGCTGGTGGTGTTATCAACTAAGATAGCAAATCTAGAAGAGAAAATGTTTGTGGAAAGTAAAGTGAATTATGAATCGAATTTTGGACATATTACAATTTAATACACCTTTGAGAATGGAAGGAAATGTTTAACTCTTGAGTTTAAGAGAGGATTAAGGTAAGAAAGGAAGACATGGAAGCTAACCATATACGATTTTATGCTATTATAGTGGCAGTATGGAATGGCTTCAGAGAGGGAAAACATATGATAGTTTCCAGTAATATTTCTAAATGTATCCTTCCCCCCAAAATAATGACAGAATTAGTCATTCATTCCTATCTGGTCCCTTTCTAGTCCTGGAGAAATGTGGCAAGAAAAAAGAGAGGTGAGGTAATGTAATGAAAGTGTAGTTGAAAAATACAGTGAATATTTAAACCTTTAAATGTATTATATTAAAAGATATAGTGCTATTAATTCCTCCCTCAAAATACCTGCCCGAACTTTGAACGTACTTATTTCTCCATTCTTGCCACTTGCCCGGCTATTCTTGCCTCTTTCTGAAGCAGTTCTGAAAGTGTTTTTTAGTTGTGCTGCTATATCTCCTTTGATGTCTTGAATCAATTCAAAACTTTCACTTTTTATGGTTATTTTGACTTTGAGGAAGAGCTGGAAGTTGCACAGTGCTACAGCTGTTGAATAAGGTGGACGAGGATACACCATAATGTTTTTACAAGCCTGCCTTCCCACTGGATGGCTCTCAGCAGCATCATTCACTGAATTTTTGACCATACCTCATAAAGACACAAAAGAGGACTTCCAGAACTGCTTTAGAAAGTGGCAAGAATGATGGAATAATTGTGTTCAAAGCAAGGGACAGTGTTTTGAGGGAGATTAATGGCAATGTAGTTTTTACTGTAATAATGTTTTTTAAAACTTAAATATTTACTGTATATTTCAATCATACCTTGTATCCTTTCTATGAGTATAGATATCACTGAGTACAGTGAGACTTTCTCCTGTGCCCTGTCCCCATCCCAAACTTCTCATACTTTCCCTGTACCATTTTGGCTAGGGATCAGCCATAACAAAGTAATTTTTAAAGCATAGTTTGTCATTATACTTTTCCCATTCGCTCAAACCCTTTCCTGTGTATTATAGGCCCCAGGATAGCTCAGAGTCTGGTTGGCAAGTTGCCAAGCGTAGGCAGTGTGGTGTGTTTCTGTGGGGATGACATAGGCTGGTACCGGACTTAGTGTTCATAGCAACAATGTGAGCAAAAGTGAGGCTGAACCTGCTAGCAGTACTGGCACATAGTGAAGCCAAAAGAATTGTCCGCAATTTTCGTGCTCAGATTTCATTGCCAGAGGACCACGTAATACCCAGAAACCAGGCAATTATAGGATATCACCAGGAACCTGGAAATGCAGAGGACCCCTCCAAAGGACCTTCCTACCCCTGTCTTCTTTATCCCTCACCAAGACTCCATATTGAATAGAGGTCTGGAGGTGGTGTAGAGGGTGTGAAATCTGAGAGATTGGAAATAGTTTCCTGGAATTACAAAATGTATTATTTTTGTTTCTTATGAGACTCTCAAGAAGAGAGTCTTCTTGACTTGAGGAAGGTCTTTTTTCATTGTGGCCACACACAGTTTTCTTCTTTTGGTATGTATACTTCTAATGTCTCATTCTTTTCTTAAAAGGACCCCAGTCCTGTTGGAGTATGGACTCACTTCTGTGACTTCATTAAATCCTAATTGTACCTCTAGGGAAACTATCTCTAAATATAATCACATTAAGGGATAAGCCTTCAACATATCAATTTTTGTGAGAACACAATTTAGTCAGGAACAGTCTCCATCATTATATTAGTTATCTGTAAGATAAGAATCTCATCATTATATCCATGCTGAAATGGTGACTGATACCTAGTAGGCATTTAATAAATGACGAATTGACACAAAGGAAAGTAATATGTGTACAATGCAGCACAACATGGCAATTAAAGGCACAAATTTTGAGACTGGTTCAAGTTCTTGCTATGCCTTTTTTTTTTTTTTTTTTTTTGTGGGTACCGGAGGGTCGACCTCAGGACCTCGCGCGCCAGGAGGCGCCTGTGCCGCTGAGCAATATCACCGGCTCCTTTTTCGTATGTGGGTTCCAGGAGTCGAACTCAGGCCCTCGCGCTTGCCGGGCAGGTGCTTAAGCCGCTGAGCCATCTCACCGGCCCTGCTATGCCTTTTATAGAAGCCCAGTTTCTCTATCTGTAGGGCAACATAATAATAATGCTTCTATTTTTGAATTGTTAAAAGAGTATCTCATAAATTATTAGTGCTCAAAATGTTACTTATAATCAGTATTTAATGGTGTTTCATTTCGTCAACCTACTTTCATTTGCACATCAGCCAAAATCAACAGCTTTCTTGTCTGATAAATAGGATCAGAGCATTCTGGGAAGGCATTCTCTAAGGATTGTTTCTGTGTGCTTGGGGACCATATTTTGGCCCTCATGATAGTAATATTTTTAGTGTTTTCAAGCAAACTTAGGCTGAATTAATTTTAGAATTGACCCACTTACATATTTTTCTTACTTAAGACTATGGCAGCTGAACAGCTAAGTTGGACAATTTACAAACTTTATTATGGCTTGTATGGGGCAAGCCATCCTCGAAATAGGACCAAGAGGCCTAAGATTCTGAGTGAACATTTTCTTGATAGATTCAAAATATTAATTAAATTCTTAACCCTTGTTTTCCTGATGGAAGTTAAACAGTTTCGAGGGAGAAGACTAGAGATTGTGCTGTATTCCGGTTGGGGAATCTAAAACAAAAAAAGAAAAATCCAATCTAGAATATAACTGAGTTAAATAAACTGAAATTAGAGCAAGTTTTGGTTATTACATTCTATATTCACTTACTAATTTTAGGTTATAAAATTGGAATTAGTTTGGAAAACTTACAAACTTTTAGGTATTTAGGTGTTTAGGTATAGAACTCATTCTTAAACTCAAAATGGTATTTTTGAAATCTCTTACTATTTCCTTCATAAATTTTCAAAAAATCCTTTGAAGTAAAATAATCCTTTCCTCTAAACTTTGATTAACACTTTTCTATATACCTTTTGTATCCTACTCTTTTATTACTCAGCACACTATTTGTTTTCTCTCTACCATGTTCTTCTCCACACTGCTGCATTCTATGAAGTCAAGGGTTGTCTAATTTTTGTATCTCTTGGTGTTTTGTGTACTGAGTCTTCCACATAGTAGGTGCTGAATAAAAGATTAATTAAATCCATTGAATTATCATTGATGTAGATCTCACCTTAGTCTTCTTGCTTTTATGCAAGATTCCATTATAACATTTTTCCTACTGAGATGCACTCCAAGGTATTTTTCTTAAAAGGGCTCCAGGTAGCCTTTGCAGTTGTACTTGTTATGCAAATGAAAACTTTCCATTTTAGCAGTTATATTTCCAGCCAGAGAACTAACCTTCACTATTAATCATTCATCCAGGCCTTTCCTATTAAGGTTAAATGACATGAGATTTTTTAAATCAAGCCAAAGCGATCAATGGTACCTGTAAAACAGCTCGTACACAGTTGCCTTTTTAATCATGATTCTGTATCCTTGGATTCAACCAACCACAGGCTGAAAATATTTTGGAAATAAGTTTCTTATGTACAGAACACATACGGGTCTATTGCTTTGTCATTATTCCCAAAGCAAAACGGTATAAGCTCTATTCACATTACATTTACATGTATTAGTTATTATTCATAATTTAGAGATGATTTACAGTGTAAAAGAGGGTATCAATCTATGGATATATGGTATGCAACTACTACATCATTTTACATAAGTAACTTGAGCAGACACAGATTTCGGTATCAACAAGGGCCCTGAGAACATACCTCAGTTTTTCAAGGGGCAATTGTATTGATACCAAGTCAGAAATACTATTTTAATGTAGGAAATGAAGTCAATTACTTCCAACACTTGTGACTAAATAAATGTGTAAATGTATTATAAATACAGCTAAGTTTTAGGGGTTACGTTCAATCAATTCTTATAATCACTAAACATAAGGGTAGCCTTGTTTTTGAGAGTTTTTATTCAATATAGTATGAAATAATACCATTGAAGGGGTTAGTCAATGGCTAATATTCTTCATTTAGTTTAAATTGTTTTAAAAGTACTTGATACTTTATAAAGTTCTTAATAGTAGTTATAGGTGTTTGTTTCAGAGTAAAATATTCTACTCTTTTTGAATTTAGACAATTTTAGTCTTGCAATTTTCTTGCAATTTACATTTTATGTACCTAAAAATTTGTTTTTCTTATTTTTATCTCAGTGAAAAGGCTGTGTGTAGGTGTTCTTGGTCAGAAACAAGTTAGCAAAGCTCAGGGATATAGTAGGCACTTTCTTGCAGTAGACTTAGTGCTCCCAGTTGATTAATAAAGAAGACACATGTTAATATTGCCCAAGGAAAGAGCCAGGGTTGCAGTAACATTAGTCCAGGGCAAGTCAGTTGGGTGCTGTGCTAGCCCCTTGCTTATGTGAGGAAGTCTACAGAGATTGTCAGCTACTTTCCACTTTCTATGATGTCTTCATGCATGTAGACCCTAGTGATATTGCTGTACTGGTAGGACTGATGGAGAAAAGAAATGAAGATTGAGGTTACCCAACCAAGAAAGAATAGAGAAGCCAAATAAATACATGTGCATAATCAAATCTGAAAACAGTGCTCTTTCTTCAAACAGCTAAGAGTAGTATAGAAAGTTTTATACACAAGATATATAATCATATAATATATTATAAATCATATAAAATCTTAAATGTCTAATATGAAAAAGAAATATTATATTTTAAAAGAAATTAAAGGGATTAGAATTTTGTCTTACCAGTTCAACTAAATGGCAGTCTTACTTCACCTTCTAGATTGATTTATTGGCGATTAGTTTCTTCTTGTCAAAATTCTATGAACATCTGACTTCATAAGCTTAATAAATATAATAGGCAAATCAATTATAATTTAGTGGTTGATGTCTTTCCACTTCAGCTTCCTTCCTTAAAATAAATGAAAATGTTTCATTTGACCACTTATTAAAAGAATAGTAAAGTCATAGTCTATTGTCATACAGTAAATGTTTTCTGCTGTACCTGGCTTTCGTATACCTAAAGCAAGAAGAGATTTTGGCTTATTTATATTGAAAAATTAATTAGCAATCCTTTCTATTCAATAAAGTTTATGGAAGTAGTTTGGGGTTTGGGGGTCCTAGAGTCTCCTTCTAGAGGTTGTTTCTAGATTCTTTCTGTCCTGAAGAAAGAATTGGTCAAAACAAGTGCAAATGGTAATACGGTTTCACATTTACTGTATTAAAGACAGGAAAGGAAACAAGCTTGGCAGGAAAATTTGGGCCAAGTAAGAGTAAGAAAAGAAGTGTGCACTACAGAAGAGAGCAGGCTACAGTGAGAGAACATGGTCACAAAGAGCTCAGTGTCCACTGTCCTTTTTGTGTCACCCACTCCTCAGGCTGACATCAGGTCCTATCAGAAACCCGCTTGAGTTCTCATGAGAAGCTCATGTGCAGGGCTTTGGGAACTGTTCTGTGCATGTGTACTGGGATTTTGTAATTAACGGGTTACATCTTTCCCAGCTAGTCTGCCATAGCCTCCTGGGATTGTGTAATTTACAGGTTATACCTACTTTCCCAACTAATTGTAGCCACAACATATTTTCCCTCCTCAGAAGGGATACAAAGGCTTCTAACATTAATGAGTACTCTGGTCATAAAAACCTGAAGTCGTAAAAGTGAACTTTGATGTTCATCAATAAAATTGGGTTGATACCTGATTATGGACCACATTTCAGTAGTATATTAAAAGTAACAGCTCTACATAGTTCTTATAATACAGGAAAAATAGTTGCATCAAAGATATTTTCATAGTTTTGAGGTAGGACCAAAGACATAAAGGAAGGTAGAAAGGTGACAAGGACAATCATAACTAAAAATTTGACTTTTAATAAGACTGCAACTTCAGGACACAAAGTGAGCCAAGGTTATCATATCAGTAGGCCCTAGGTTTGTTTATGCTTCTTTTCTTCTAGGCCCATCACATGAAAAATTCCTTAATGATACTTTAATTCCATAAATTAGCTTAGTTGATAAAATAAGGAGCAGAAACCTGGTCTTAAGATAATGGAGGAGATTGAGATAGTTCAAAGAATATTTTTAGACAAATCATCTTAGATCACCCATCAAAAAATGTTGCTGAGGTTCATGTCTTTCAGCTGTAAAATGGGTAATTATCTTTCTGTGTATCTCTTCTCTCCCTGTAAACCAAGACCATAAAGAAACTTCTTATAGATTCACCAGTTCCACAGATTTCCATCCCCTAAAGCATATAAATATTCCCAACTCCAAATTGCTGTGCCCCTCTTTCTCTCTTGAAGGCCCATACTATAATTTTGGAGTGTTTAGTTTTAAATTTCTGTGTAATAATTCCTTTATACTTCTTACTAGCACGTTTTGATAATTCCTTTTCTTTGATGAGACTCAGCGAACCTATAACTTATTCCACATGTAGGGTAGGTTTTATTTCTCCATCTCCACTTTGGGATACTCGTCAGACGCTGTCTGTTCACAGTTACTGGAATTTATCAGCTATATATACTCTATATTATGTGAGAGATGTCTACCAAGTACTTTTTCATGTGGACTGAAATCTTTAATCACTAATGAATGGAGAACATTAGATAAAAGTACTTTGCAATAAAATACAAAATAATTCTGTGATTAAAAATGGAAAGAAATGACTTTCAAAATTTAAATTACTGAAAAACTGATACAAACCTTTTGCAAGTTCTGACTGCTGTGTTCATTTAATATAGACAGCACAACTGGGGGCTATAAGACTGCTCCCTTCCACACAACCAAACCTGGGTGACATCCCAAAGCCAACTGCTCCACTTACCAGAAGGCTTGAAACAGAGACAAGGGAAACAAAGACTCCAAGCCCGCGAGGGAAATTTCAAAAAATTCCAGACTAAAGCACAGGTACACTGGACCTCCCTGCGTGACCTAGAGTAACATTTCTTCCCCTGAAGCTCGTTGAGAGTTCATACATGTACATTGCATCTTATATACACGATTATAACAGTGAATTGTGGGAAAGGACAGGGAGCACAGACATAGCAGACACCAGACACGACTCAGTCCCCTGTCCATCACGCTGTCAATTATGCTTTGGAGGACCTGACAGGAGGCACCTTAAAGGAAGCTGAACATTTAAACCCCTACATCCTAACCCTTAGCACTCCCCCCATTTTCTTTCCCAGGTGAAAGCCTGCTCACGCCAAGCTTACTTTGGTCTTAATAAACTCTGTTGCTGTTTTCTTGCTATTATGTGCTATGTCCAATTCTTTGTGCATTGCACAAAACAACCTGGAAACCTATCCCTGGGCTCCCATAACTGATGGTAACACACTCTTCGAAGATGAAATTATGCAATAAAATTTTACTTCCTTGTAGTCAGTATCTCACATCTTTTATCATCCTCAGAAACATAACTTTAAAAAAAACTAAAATTATATCACATCTCAATTTTGTGTTTTAATACCTGCTAACAAGTTACATTACTTATAGCTTGAAATGTTTTTAGAGTTTCAATTTATACTAGTTGCAAAGTTCTATTTCCTTGCTGTGCATGATTCTTTTATATATATATTTTTAGGTAGATGAATTAAATATGGAAAAAGGAGAAAAATACAAAAGGACTCTAGAACATCAACGCTCAACTTTGCCTTGCCTTGAGTCCCGCCTTGCTGTTTGCCTCCATTCTACTTTCAGTTCAGTCTTTGTCTTTAGGTCCTATTTAGAGCTCCCTGTGAAGACCTTACAGGGACTTCATGCATGGAGCATGCCTGCCACATGCTGGGCAAATAGAACCCTCTGTAATTACCTCTCCTTCATAATGGATGAAACCAAGATGCAGAAAGGTTAAGCCATTTGTGAAAAACCACATATAAGGAAGCATTCTTTGAGATGGAGATAGAAACCTCTAATCAAGAAAAGGTTAAAATGTCAGGATTCCAAATGTGAAATAGATTGTCCGAAATGGCAGATTCTTAGGAGAGAATAATTAAAGGAATTGATGCCTCATTGTCTTTAATGATATTCCTTGCTGTTCCATCAAATCATTGAATAGATAAAAGGTGAGCAATAAGTTTCAAGCTGATCCTTTGTGTAGCCAGATAATTTAGACAAAAGCTCATAGGGATGAGTGTAAAGTAAATTCACCTACCTGGCTTCCAAACTCCTCAAGTTTCAGCAGAAGGTGAATGAGTGACATCTGTACCTGTGAAGAAGAACAAAGTGACTGCATATTCTGGTTCCCTTTCCTGAATTTGCAGTGTTAGGCCACAGAGGATGTATGCTATAATGATTTTAGGAATTTGAACCTTGGAGATATCCGGGACTGATATGCCGCTTCTGAATTTTAGACTGAGCAAATGAACTTCATTCATATTCTATTTTTAATTCATCTATGCTCAGAATACTTAATCTATAATTATATAAGATGAGTAATCGCTGTTCTTTACTATAGTGATTATAATTTCCAGTGTTAAAATTGTATAAAAATCACATTCCAAGAAGTACAAGGCATATTTAGAGACCCTTCTCTGCATATCTGGAGAAGTTTTGCATCACAAAACTTGTGAGGTACCTTTTATACCCCTGATTTAAATTCTGTTACCTTCCTGAGAGAAATAGGCCATTGCTAAATTTAAAGCTTTGCAACCAAATGGAACTAGTAACTGTATGTATTTATCACATCGCTAATGGTGCTAGTCTTGATATCTGTCTTTAATGGATAATTTCTCTCATATCTTCGTATTTTATTTAACATATACTTGGAAAATTACTGTTCATCTTCTTGTTCACATATCTCTTTTCTATTTTTTTTGAAAAGTCTGTGTAAAGCATAATATAAATTTATCCCTTGGGGCTTTTCATATGAGGAAGTATATAAGCATCATGTATGAGACCTTGTATGGCGGCTGCATAATACTTTGAAAACAGGCTATTTTTTTTAAAATTAAGTTTATAGGTACATTTTTGATATACTTATGATCATATTCATCATAGGGAATTTGTACCCATACATGATATATTTTAATTCCTCTTTTTTTCCCAATCCTCTCTCCTCCCGTTGACCCATCTTCCCTTCCCTATTTACAAAACAAAACAAAACAAAAAAAGATTTTAAAAAAGGATAAAATATTTGGCTATTTTTTACAGGGCTCTTTGAAAGAATAGTAAAACACTTGCCTTTAAACTATCAAGTAGGCCATGGAGAGATTGCTTTGAAGAGTAGTTATGTGAGGAAATAATGACATAACAACACAGCAGGGTGGAAGGTGGAAGAGAGAAGTCCTGAGGGGCATTCTAAGGAGCAGAGCGTGAAGAGCAACCTGGTTCTCCAAAGCTGCAGAAATCCTCTGATTGTTACAGCTACCTATCTGGTATAAACATGTGAGGTACACATGCATAACAGGCTTCTAAGGGGCCCAAGACAATCTTCTAAAGAGTCAAAGAGCATTGGGCTCTAACAAGTAGGACATACCGGGAAGGCACACACTATAGAATATTACCTGAAAGTAACTCCAAACTAATCATAATTAATTATAATCTCATTTGCATTGTGTTTTTGACCTTTTTGATGGGGTTTGGGCACCATGGCAGTTCCACAAATGTCCATATAAGGCACAAACTCCCCCCTTCAACAGAAAGAATTATCCCTGATTAGAATGGTTCACTTCGTTATTCCAAATAGCTACTCCTTCTCTGTAAAAACCACATATGGACTTTAACACTTGGCTTTTTCAGAGCCATGAACTCTTCTCACTGGCCCACTCTTACCCTGTGGCATATGCTGATCTTTGCTAGTAAATCTATGTTTTCACTTCTACTTCTCTGTGTCCTGCTCAATTCTGTGTTTTAGAAACCAAGAACCTAGAACTGCTGTGACTCCCAACCATAGTAGCAACCCTTTATCAACTGAAGGATCATCTTTGACCTTTCTCATCACAGTGAAATGCGATAATGATGCCTGTGTAGTTTGCATGGCTTAGGAGGGTAGATGCCACTTTCCTTCAGGGAACTGACTTGATTTTCAGCTTTGGATTTCTTTGGCTATGCCAGTCTTAAATGTGAACACAGTAAAAATAATTGCAAAAGAAAGGTCCAGTTACTATGTAATATTTAGGAGGGCACTTGTGGGAAAGGGACAGAAACACATTTTAAATTCTTTGCATTGGGCTGGTGATATAGCTCAGTGGCATAAGCGCCTGCCTGGCAAGCATGAGGTCCTGAGTTCGACTCCTGGTACCCGCATATATATATATATAAATTCTTTTCATTATTCAGTAAGTTTCTACTTAAGGAGCACAAGGGGAAAGGCCACTGGACTGTGATCTGCCTCATCAAGTGCTGGCTTTGCCTGCACCATTGTATTAATAGCAGAAGGAGAAACTTTACTTTTTCTCTAAAAATCTGCCTTTATGAAAAAGAAGGAGGAGAGGGCCGGTGAGATGGCTCAGCGGCGTAAGCGCCTGCCTTGCAAGCGCGAGGGCCCGAGTTCGACTCCCGGATCCCACATACGGAAAAGGGGCCGGTGATATCACTCAGCGGCACGGGTGCCTGTTGGCGCGTGAGGTCCTGAGGTCGACCCCCCGGTACCCACAAAAAAAAAAAAAAAAAAAAAGAAAAAGAAGGAGGAGAAAGAGAAGGAGGAGAAGGAAGAAAAGAAGAAGAGGAAGAGGAAAAGGAAATAGAAGAGGAAGAAGAAGGAGAAGAGGAAGAGAAAGAAGAAGAAGAATGGAAGGAGGAGGAGGAGAGGAAAGAGAAGAAGGGGATCCAAATGCTCTACAGAATCCTTCCCAGTATGAATGCATCATAGTGGACACCATATGCTGATGAGGCTGTGTAGTTGGAGCTGTGAGTGATCCATATTACATTACTTATGTAGCACTTTAATAACCAGTTCTTACTTCATCATATTTGAAAAAATGGAGAAAATTAACCTGAAACTTTGAGACAATTCCACAATCTTATACAAGCAATAGAAGGACCTCATAATGCTGTCTGATCTTGCTATGGGGTTACCTATGATATTATCTTCATTGACTGGTTCTTAAGCATACAGATTGCATGGTAAGAGTGAAAAATCTTTTGTCCTGGCAATCCAATGTAGTTAAATCTGATGCTCTTTTATTTGGACATATGCCCTAACTAGAGTGTGCTAAGCTATCAACAAATTGTTTAAAAAGTTAAAAGAAAGTCACAGGTTTGTAAACTTTTAAGAAAGTGAAGATAAGAATTATTATTATTGGAAAAGTTATGCAAATTATGTTTTCTGTGATAGACTATGGTTTTCTTGAGGACAGAGAAAATTTCTAGTGATGTTTCTATGTTTATAGTAAGGCACACAGTAAGAATATCAATAAGTATACTAAAACAAATGTAAAATAAAAATTTTGGGGGCAAACAGTAGGGCTTGTGCCAAAATTTACAACTTCACACATGCTAAACAAATAGATAGCAATATAATATATATGTTCAGTCATAGTGTAAAAAGCCCATGCCATAGTCATAATCACAAAATTAAAAAGGACCTTGAAGATCATCTGATTATTTTATAATGAAATTTTTTTATAATGAAAGAAAATAAGTGGAAATCACATTCTTATTCTGTGGGAGCTGGAATTGAGAAAGAATTAGGTTTAAACTTTTTGAAGAAAATATTGAATTAAAGCAAGTTTGAATTTCAGAAGTATAGAAAGGATAGTACCCACACTTCCCTATAATTATCTCTCTATCGTTCAGACCTTGTCTTAGTCACTTTCCCAACACCTGTCACTTAAGGGAAGAGAGATTTAGTGTGGCTCAGGGAATTCATTCAGTCCGTGGTCATCTGGTTCCAAAGCAGAAACATTATGGTAGAAAAGCACCACATGGGAAATCTCTTTACCTTATGGCAACCAAGAAGCAGAGGGAGAAGTGAGGAGCCAGAGCCAAGAATAAACCCTTCTAGGTGATGCTATTGACCACCTCCAAGCAGGCTCCACCTCCTAATAACACATTCAGCTCCTGAACTCTTCAGTAGGTATCATATCTGTGTGATCCAATCACCTTCTGTTACGGCTTGTATCTATCTAGGTGTCCCCCTAAAACCTCACGTGGTCATAGGTGAGGAGTTTTGAAAGTACTGAATCTATGGTACGTGAATGTGGAGTAAGGGTGTGATAGTGGGATTAAGGGTCTGGATAATGGAAGACCCACCCTGAGTATGGGTGGCACTAATCAATAGGCTTGTAGCCTGGTTGGAATATAAAGGGGCGGAAAGAAGGCAGGTCTGTTGTTGCTGCTGCTGCTTACTGCCTTCTGCTTGCCCTGCCAAGCCATGGGTTGTTTCTCCTCTGTGATGCCCCTCTGCCATGCCGGTCTGCCTTGGAGCCAACCAAGTGTGGACTGAAACCTCTACAAACTATGAGGTGAAATAAACCTTCCCTTTTTTAACCTTGGGTGTCTGGTATTTTGTCTCAGCAAATGAGAAAAGTAACTAAGACAGATTTTGGTACCAGAGAAATGGGGTCATTGCTGTGACATTACCTGGCTATGTAGTTCAGGAGCTTTTGGAACTGGCATGTGGGAAAAGTTTGGAAAGTTTTGGAGATGCCAGCTGAAGAAGCAGCCTTGGAAAGTGGTAAGCTGAACTTCATGAAAGATTCTGTTCAGAGCTCAGAAGGTTGGAATGCTGATAGATACCCTGCAAGTGAAGACCAGGGTCTCCTAAGGTTACTCTTGGGAAGGACTGCATTCATTTTTGGACTCCAGACCATGTGTGTTTTGCTTTGGCAGAAAATTTGTCTGCATTATGCTCATGTCCAGAGACTTTGCCTGAGACTGAGATCAAGGGTGGAGGACTATTTAATGTGGAAGAAGAAATTTCAAGGCAGTTGAATGTTGAGGTGGTGGCATGGCTACTGTTGGGGACTTTTAGTCAGATTTATGTTGAGAATCAAGAGAGCCCAATAGATCAGAGAGCCCAATAGAATGATTTAAAATGTTGTGAGTCTGGCCAGAAAGGAAGCTCCAGTAAAGCTGTGGACTGCAAAGATAGAACAGAGATCTTGCTTGCTGAGAAGGAACAAGAGAATAGAAAAGATGGCCTGAGGGCATCACAAGAAGCAGCAGGACTCCACCCTTTGCAGCCTCAAAATTGCAAAAGTGAAAGGCTGGTTGGAGAATAAAGCCCCAGAGCACCATATTCCAGAATAGTGGTGGCCTAGGAAATTTGTTTCTTGGAATTCGGTTCAGAGTGCTCAGTGATCCAGGCAGTGGCATGACTACTGTTGGGGGCTTTTAGCCAGATCTATGCTGAAAATGAACAGCAGTGGGCCCAACAGAATGATTTAAAAGTTTTGAGTTTAGCCAGAAAGGAAGCTCCAGTAAAATGGTAGACTGCAAAGATGGAGCAGAGGAAAACTTGATTGCTGAGAAGAAATAGAACAGTAGAAAAGATGGCCTCAAGACATCACAGGAACCAGCAGGACTCCAGCCTTTGCAGCCTCATAGTTGAGTAGGGGGCACAGGGGATCTCTTCTCAAATAAAAGCTTTACAGTTTTGCACACTTATAGGTTTTGCTTTTTCCTCAAATGCCTTCAAGCCATTTTTGTATATTGTTCTGAGGCAAAGAACTTGACTTCTATTAAGTGCTAAATTTTTCAGCAACTGCTGTCTTCATGGACCCAACTTTGCACATGGCTTCTTTCTGATAAAACTGCAAAGTTTTCACATGTGCATTTTGCTCCTGTTTCTCATTGTAGATTTAGCTAAAATAGCCAGAAGTACTCATGCCACAGCCTGAATATTGGGCTTCTTTAAAATTTGCTCCACCAGATAAATTGCCCCACAGCTCTTAATCACTTTCCCCCTCAAAGTTTTATAAAATGGCCAAAACATAAACAAATTTTCTGCTAGGGTGTAGTACACATAGCTTCTAGTCCAACTGCCAATGGAGTCTGTTCCAGATGAAACCTATACTGTCCACATCCCTATCAGCATTCTAGGCTTTTTTTTTTCCTTTTTTTTAAGATAGGGTCACTTTGTCATTCAACCTGACCTTGAACTCACTATGTAGCCCAAGCTGGCCTTGAACTCATGGTGATCCTCCTGCCTCAGCCTCTAGAGTAAGGATTCTAGTCTTCTGAGTTCCAATCAGAATCTCTCATCAATCTCTCCTTACTCTGTTTACAACATTCTAGTTTTTCTCTAGATAGCATCTCCAAGTCTTTCCAAACACCTCTGGTATACCTGTTCCAAATACCTCTGAAACACATGGTTGCGTATAGTCAAACAGCAGTGACCCTACTTCTCTGGTACCACTATCTGTCTTAGTCAATTTACCATCACTGGGACACAATACTTGACATCCACAACTTAAAGGAAGTTTAATTTGACTCATGGTTCAGGGAATTTATTCAGTTCTCGGTCAACTGGTTCCAAGGCAGAAACATCATGGTTGAAGGGCATAGGGGAGGAAAGCTGTTCACCTTTTTTGCAATCTGGAAGCAGAGAGAGAAGGGAGGAGCCACAGACAAGAATAAATCATTCTGGGTTATCCCTCCCAGTACCCACCACCTACTGTAAGAGCAAAGTTACCAAATAGCAAACTTATAGAAATTTCATAGCAAAAATTAAAAATCAGTTAGTAGCTTCTGCCTAAACTCATGCTGCCTGTCATGTAATTAGACTCAGCTAGCTTTGACTGTCTGTGTCCAGCTGCAGTTTCTAGATAACGTGAGGGGTCAGCCTGACTGAGTCAAGTTGTGATGTCTCTATTTTCCTCCCCAAAAGGATATGTTGATAACTTCCAGCTTGCTTCAAGGACTTTGGGCCTGGAGCAGACCTGCCTGCTCAAAGACACATTAAATTTTACCTGCTCAGCTCAGACCCCCTCCTGTCCTACCCAGAATGTTAAAAACAATTTTTTATAAGTAAGATTACTTATAAATTTTTTATAAGTCAGATTGGTTACCTGGTAACCAATGATGTCATTCATGTAATCAATCACGTAATAACCTGCAATCAGCTTGTACTTCCTGCTTGCTAAAATGTATTTAAACTGCACTCTAAACTGACTCAGGGCTAGTGATTTGGACTTGGTTCCCATTAGCCTGCTTGTGTCACAATAAAGACGCCTTCCACCTTCCTCAGTGCAGAGTGTTTTCCTTTCGGTCTTGGTTTGTTTCTCGTCCATAACACAGCCAGACTCCATCTGCTTACAACACATTCAACTACTAAACTCATCAGTACCTTAACCCACTATTGAGAATAGTGGTCCTGTGGTCTAAAGCAACCTACACATGAGAATTTTAGGACATTTTAGAGCTAAACCATAAGAGAACTTAAGGAACTTCTTTGGTGTTTTAGGATTATTTTTGTGGAGTTCAAGATAAGTGAGTGCATTTCAGGGTAAGTTGATAGGACTTGGAGAATTAAAAAATTGATATTTATGGTCTTTATTGGAATAAGATACAGTGTTTACAACAATTTTTAAAAATCATTTCCTTCTTTATTTGTTCAAGTGCAAATTGAACACTATAAACAATTGTCTTTAAAAGAAACTTAAACAAGACTGGGAATGGTGGTACACGCCTGTAATCCCAGCACTTGGAGGCTGAGGCAGAAGGATTGCCATGAGTTCAAGGCCAGATGGGGCTGCACAGTGATTTCAAGGCCAGCCTGAACTACACAGTGAGACACTGTCTCAAAAAACAAACAAACAAAAAACAAAAACAAAAGGAAACTTAGAAGCTGAAAAAAATTTGCTATAAAAGCAATAATATCAACTTGGTATTGTACTTTGAAAAATGTGATATTTATAGCTTACACAAGGTTAAGGCATTAAATTACTTTATCTTTAACTTCACTATGTACTGTTTGTTATACTTGCTGAGTTAGGTAATGTTCTTGGCCTTTTAAATGTATGTCCTTCTTATTCTTAACAGTACTGTTATCACCCTTGTTATACACACATACATGTGTATGCATATATAAGGAAAATGAGGATCCTTTAGAAAAGTGAAATACTTGCTCTATGTCACAGGCTGGTAATTTGTGAACCACAGTTTGAGTAGAATTTCTTGACTTGACGGGCCTTTCCATAATAGGCTGCTCTCTCCCTAGGGGATTTTAGTTGAATTAAATTTATTGTACAAGTGTGAGTGATAAAGGGTACTAGCTCTGGGACTAAAACTATCCTTTCACTAACTAGCTGTGATAGGGTCAAGGTACTTTATCTTTCTGCCTTTTAATATGCACATCTGTAAAAATTCGGAGGTTTTAGGTATAGTTTCTCATTGCCCTAGAAATATGTTTTATTTTTTGTAGATATTTTTGTCTTGGAAGCATCTAAAAGATAATTACTTTTAATTTTTTTTCTTTATATTAGTATGTTCTTTGTAATCACTGCTTTACGTGAATGATTGTTCTTGGTGCTCAATCTCATAGATTATCCTTATAGTATTCTTCCATGAATTTGGAATTTGGAAATAGTGTATCTAGGGGTCAATAAATAATTTAGATTTTAAAAATTGTATCATATTCAGTTTCATTTATTGTAACAAACCTGAGTGCTAAAACTAATGTGACAGTTGGATGCTGTAGCAGATAAAAAACCTGACAAGACTATTGTCATACATTTAAATTCATAAAATTAATTGCATACATAGAAATAGAGGGAGAACTGGCAAATTTTTAAAAGATAGAAAAATTAAGTTTCCTTTTCTGCTGTTATACCCTAGCTTGTAGAAGGCTAATAATGCTGCCAAAAAAAAAAAAAATTGAAAACTTAGAAAAATTGTTATTAAACATGAAAATAAAGCAAGATGGAGACATTTATCAGACAATTAGATTTTTAAAAGATTGAGGCATAGTTCACACACTGTAATATTTACCTCTTAATAGTGCACAATTCAATGCCTTTAAATATATATATATATATATATATATATATATATATATATTTAAATAAAATATGCTGTCAAAAAACCTGTACCAAGTAGATTTCATTATACATTCCCCCTTCCTTCAAACCCTGGCAATCACTGTTGCTTTTTTCTTTCTCAGTAGGTTTTTCATTCTCTACATTTCTTAGAAAAGGAACCACACAATATGCGGCCTTTTAGTAGTTGGCTTCTTTTATTCAGCATTATGTTGTCAAGAATCATCCATCCTGTACCACTCTCTATTGTTGAATTATATTTAATAGCACAGGTATAACACATTTTTTGCCCACTTCTCAGGTAATACACATTCGGGTTCTTCCCAGTTTTTGACTTTTATGAATATCCTGCTATAAACATTCTTGTGTGATTTTTTTTTTTTGTGGGTACCGGGGGTCGACCTCAGGACCTTGCGCACCCGCAGGTGCCCGTGCCACTGAGCAATATCACCAGCCCTTTTTTCCTGTGTGGGTTCTGGGAGTCGAACTCGGGCCCTCGCCCTTGCCAGGCAGGTGCTTACACTGCTGAGCCATCTCACCAGCCCTCTTGTATGAATTTTTATGTGAACATATGTTATCATTTTTCTTGGGGACATACTTAGGCATGAGGTTGCTAGCTATGTGATAGCTCACATTTCATCATTTAAAGAATTGCCAAACTGTTTCCCAAAATAGTTGTACCGTATTTACACTGCCACCAGAAATACATGAGAGTTCTAATTTCTTCAACAGCTCCTCAACAGTTGTTACTGTTTCTGGTTTACAGCTTTCTTAATGGGTGTAAAGTGGTATTTCATTGTGATTTTGATTCAGATTTCCTTAATTACTAATGAGGTTTAGCATATCTTTATGTATTTACTGGTCATTCATAAATCTTTCTTTTTTTTCTTTTTTTTTTTGTGGATACCGGGAGTTGAACTCAGGACCTTGCACTTGCCAGGCAGGCACTTATGCCGCTGAGCTATCTTACCAGCCTCTCATAAATCTTTCTTGGAAAAAATGTCTATTCAAATCTTTTGCCAATTTTTCATTTGAGTTATTGGTCTTCTGAGTGATGAGTTTTAAGGAGTCTTCACTAAATGTAAATATGAACACTTTGTCAAATATATTATTTAAGGGCCGGTGAGATGGCTCAGCGGCTTAAGTGCCTGCCCGGCAAGCGCGAGGGCCCTAATTCGACTCCCGGAACCCACATACGAAAAAGGGGCCGGTGATATCGCTCAGTGGCACAGGCACCTGCTGGCACGCGAGGTCCTGAGGTCGACCCCCGGGTACCCACAAAAAAAAAAAAAAAAAAAAAAAATATATATATATATATATATATATAATTTAAAAGCATTTCTCCCTTTATCTAGGGAATATTTTTGTTTTCCTTATGTTTCTTCTAGCATGAAAGCTTTGAATTTTTATGAAGTCTAATTAATTTTTTTTTTGGAATTTGAGGTTTTTGTGTCATATCTAAGAAATCATTTTCTAATCAAATTTCATGAAGATTCATGCCTATATTTCTCTCTGAAATTTTTATAGCTTTGCTCTAATATTTACTTCTTTATTTCTGTTTTGAATTGACTTTTATGTGTAGTGGAAGGTGAGTCCAACTTAATTATTTTGGTTATAGATATTCAGTTTAACCAAGACTAATTGTCATAATTGCCAAGGCTCATTGCCAATACTGATGAAATATTTTTAGTCTGTAGACAAAGCTTTGGAAAAGAATCATAGTCAAAGACACTGTCTTTGAACATTGTACTAGAATACTTTGTCAGTGCAATAAATCAAGAGCAAACCTCAAAAGTGATTATTCACAAGTGATACAACTGTTAAACTTATTTGTCAACTTGATTACCTCAGAAGCCACCTAGAGTGTTAGTAAGGCATACTTTTGGATGTGTCTGGGTGGGCCATCAGGCCATGACCTTGGTTATTATATCTGGTTCCTGCTCCTTTCCTCTCTGTAGCTGTTCTTTTGCTCTGCTTCACTGCTGCCATAAAATAAGCAGCTTTGCTTTGCCATGACTTTCCACCTTGATATTCTTACTTTGGAATCAGGCAACCATGGACTGAATCCTCTGAAACTTTAAGCCAAATCAATTTCTCCTCCTTTTAGTTGTGGGTATTGGGTAATTTGTTCCTGCAATGAGAAAGCTGGCTAGTACAGATGACATGATATTATATACGTAAACACAAAATAATTTGTAGTTACTAAAATTAATAAATGAGTTTATGATATCTATGTACCCACAAAGTACAAATATAAAGTGAAATGTTTGAATTGATATTATATATATTAGCATACTAAATCAGATACTAAGAAATGAATCTAATAATCAATAAGCTAAGGTCCTTCATTGAAAGCTACAAAATATTCTTTTTTTTAATTTTTTTTATTTTTTTTATTTTTTAAAGAGAAGAAAAAAAACAAAACAAATCAAAAGAAGAACAAATTTTCAAAACAACATAATAGGAGGGTAACAATGGTTAATACATTACGTATTACTATCTTTAAGTTAGTTATTCAGGACACCAGACATTAGCATTCAATTGTCCAAACATTATTGGCACAAACCTTACTCTTCAATGAACTAAGTAAAAATGGTAGTGTATCTATCTTAACCATCTTATATATATATATATATATATATACAATTTTTTTCCCTTTCCCTTCTTTCTTTTCCCTATTCCAGTCTCTCTTTCCTTTTGACCAGTTTCTTTTTGATTCACCATATCTATTGTACATTTTGGATCTTATTTACTCTTTCAGTTTCTCATACTAGAGAGATAATACGATGCTTACACATGTGCTTCTGGTTTATTTCACTTATGAGTATTTTCTCGAGTTGCATCCATTTACCTATAAAAGTCTCCAGTTTATCCTTCTTTATGGCTGAATAGTACTCCATTGTATAAAAATACCACATCTTTCTTATCCATTCCTCAGTTGATGGGCATTTGGGTTGTTTCCAAGATCTGGCTATTACAAATTGTGCTGCTATAAACATGGGTGCACATATATCGCTGTGGTACGATGTTTTTAATTCTTCTGGGAAGATGCCCAGAAGGGGAATAGCTGGGTCAAATGGGACCTCCAACTCTAGTTTTCTGAGGAATCTCCACACTGACTTCCACAGTGGCTGTACCAGTCGACACTCCCACCAACAGTGAAGAAGGGTTCCTTTTTCCCCACAGCCCCTCCAGCATTTGTTATTAGTTGATTTCTTAATAGTAGCCATTCTTTCTGGGGTGAGATGGTATCTCAGTGTTGTTTTAATTTGCATCTCTCGAATGACTAGTGATGTTGCACATTTTTTTGTATATTTATTTGCCATTAGTATTTCTTCATCTGAGAAATGTGTATTCATCTCAGATGCCCATTTTTGGAGTGGGTCTTTAAATTTGGGAGGTCTGATTTTTTTGAGTTCTTTATATGTTCTCGATAGTAATCCTTTGTCTGAGGAACAGCTGGCAAACATTTTTTCCCACATTGTGGGTTGTCTCTTCACTCTGTTGGTGGTTTCTCTTGCTGTGCAAAAGCTTTTTAATAAGATGAGATCCCAGTTATTGATTCTTTGGGATAGTTCCCGTGCGGTTGAGTTTTTATTCATAAAGTCTTTGCCTACACCAATGTCTCCAAGGGTTTTACCTATCCTACCTTCCAGCAGATTTAATGTTTCTGTTTTAATATTTAGATCTCTAGAAACTAAAGCAAAACTAAAGTAAGGAAGGGTACACATTGTTTACAGATTGGAAAGCATGATAAACAGAAATGTCAATTTTAAATAAGGTCAACTCTTTTCAAATTATCTGCAAATATTTTATAACCACGTTGTACTCTGAAATAATCTTAGCAATATTTTTTCATAAATTAACAAATTGTCTCTAAAATTTAAATGGAATTACAAAGAACCAATGAAAGTTTGAGGAATGTATCTAGGTCTTACTTGAATTTTGAGAGTATGAAAAATTTTGGATTTCCTCCCTCATGTCACACTCTCAGATCGATTACACGTGGATAATAGATCTAAAAGTGAAAGATAAACTATAAAGGATTGTTGTGGTTTAAATCTAAAATGTCTCTCAGGGTCAGTGAGATAGCTCAGCAGCATAAGCACCTGCCTGGCAAGCGCGAGGTCCTGAGTTCGACTCCCGGTACCCACATAAAGGAAGAAAAGGGCCGATGATATCACTCAGTGGCACAAGCGCTTGCTGGCAAGTGTGAGGTCCTGAGTTTGAATCCCGGTACCCATGTAAAAATAAATAAATTAATTAATTAAATAAATAAAATAAAATGTCCCCCAGAGCTGGGTATGCTGGCACATGCCTATAATCCCAGCACTTGGGAGGCTGAGGCAGGAGGATAGCCCTGAATTTGAAGTGAGCCTGGGTTACAAAGTTCAAGGACTGCCTGCACTACATAGCAAGATCCTGTCTCAAGAACCGCCCTCCCCCCAAAAAATGTCCCTTAAAAGTCTCATGTGTTTCGAAAGTGGGGCTTTTGGAAGGTGATTGGAACATGGGGGCACTATACTCACCAGTGGATCATTCCATTGATAAGTTCATGACTGAATGTGCTAATAGGCATGGGGCAGGGTGGAAAGAGGTGTATCTCCGAGGGCGTGACCTGAGAGAATATATATTTTTCCCTGGCTTGGTGCTTCTTTCTTTGCTTCCTGGATGACATGGGTTGAGCAGCTCTCCTCTGCCAGGCCCTTCTGCCACTCCATTTCTGCCTGATGCCAGCTGAGTGTGAACTAAACCCTCTGACACTGAAAGCCAAAAAATATTTTCCTCCTTTAGGTTGTGAGTGTCAGGTATTTTGTCCTAGGCACAGGAAATGACTAATATAAGCCTTTACATAAAATATACAGCATGCCAAATTATCTATATTTAAAATAAGTTTGCTTCACTGAAGAAACACCATTCAGAACGAAAAGTCACATAATGTATGAAATAATAGAGCTTGACACATGTATTTAGGACAAAGGGCTCATATATATGTAAGAGTCATATATGCAGTATGCAGTCATATACATATTTGGATGACTCATATACAGTCATCCAAATGGCCACAAAATGAGAATATTCTCAATTTAGAAAACTCTAATGAGATACTGTCATATAACTACCTGTGTGACAAACTGAAATACAGATAATATCAAGTGCTTACAAGAATATGAAGCAAGTTCAACTCATACATTGCTGTTCAGGAGCTTAAATTTGTCTGGCCACTTTAGAAAACTGGTGGTATCTACTTGTGGTAGTTAAGCTTAGTATGCCAACTTGATTGGCTTGGGAGCCACCGAGGGGATTAGTAAACCTTACTTGTGAGTGTGTGTGGGTCATGGTGTTGTATATTATACCTGGTCCCTCATTCCTTTCTCTTTGGCACTGGTCTCATGCTCTGCTTCCCAGCCACCATGAACTAGCCCTCTTTGTTTTGCCACACCCTTCCACCATGATGTTGCTGTACTGGAGCCAGATGACCACGGATTGAATCCCCTGAAACTATAAACCAAGTTAAGTCTTTTTTCCTTTAAATTGTGGGTGTTGGAAATGAGAAACATTCCTAAAGCTGAATATGTACATACTCTATGATCGAGAAATCTATTCTTTAACATAAATTAGCAGAAATACACATACACCAAACATCACATGAAAAGAAAAAATGTCTACCACTTATAGAATAAGCTGGGCCGGTGAGAGGGCTCAGCAGCGTAAGCACCTGCCTGGCAAGCGCGAGGGCCCCAGTTCGACTCCTGGAACCCACATACGAAAAAAGGGCCGGTGATATCGCTCAGCGGCATGGGCACCTGCTGGCGCGTGAGGTCCTGAGGTCGACCCCCGGTACCCACAAAAAAAAAATAGAATAAGCTATAATACATGTATAAAATAAGAGTATTATACACCAAGGAGAATGGATCAATCTCATGAACAGTATAAAGAGAAAAAAATCCAGATAGCAAAGAGTTTGATTCCTTTCATATTAATTTCCAAAATCAGTAAAATATTCAATATATCTTACCAATGATAAATGACAAAACAGTGGGAATAAGCATGACAAATTGCTGGCTGGAGGGTTGGTAATGTATTTTGACTATATGGAGTTACATGACTAAGTCCATTTTGGTATAATTTCACAAAGCTATATGGTCATAACCTCAGAAAAGTTTTAAATTTTTGTATGAATAAAATACTTTAAAAGTTTTATGTCAGTTGATATGATAAACTTTTATGAAGACTTCAGTTAACATAACAAATTCTTATGTATATAAGAAATACTGTTTCTAAAATAAAATGCAGAAACTAATGTGAAGTGTATTGTAGCACAAAGTAAGATTTTTATTAATTTTTTCAAACCTACATTCCCTTATGAAGCAAAGATTTGCTATCATTGCATGCATTCAAACAGATCAAAGTGTTCTTAATTTTATATCTCAAGCGGGAAACTTTTAAAGGTGGATATTGCATTAAATGACTTCCAAGTAGTTTTGAATTTTAGAATTATATAATTTTTAGTTTTAAGAAGACATGCAATATAAATTCCCAAATGGGTTATACCGCATGATTTCCCAAATGCTATTCAGCAATTAAGTCTATTTATCAGTGAGTAAATCATTTAAATTTTTAAGGTGACTCTATTGAGACATGTCTCACTTCCCTCTATGTTTGACAAGCTTTTGTTACATTTTGTATAATAGACTAAGCAACTGGACTAAATAAAAGAGTATTCCTATATATATATATATATATATTTTTTTTTTATTTTTTAAAATTTTCTGTTCTTAAGAAAAATCCAGGGCGGTGAGATGGCTCAGCGGCTTAAGCGCCTGCCCTGCAAGTGCGAGGGCCCGAGTTCGACTCCCGGAACCCACATACGAAAAAGGGGCCGGTGATATCGCTCAGCGGCACAGGTGCCTGTTGGCGCGCGAGGTCCTGAGGTCAACCCCCCGGTACCCACAAAAAAAAAAAAAAAAAAAAAAAAAGAAAAATCCAACATCATCTAAAGTTAGTTGACCACTTTGTTGGTAAAAGATGATTTGCCAAGGTAAAATTTAGAAAGATAGCAAGTATATCTATTCATTACGCCAGGAAGTGCCTTATGAAAAATTAAGTGAGTTCTATTTATTTCTCACCTAAATATTCAGATTAGATATGCATAATGTGTATATGTATTCATACAAACATTGTCACATATTTTTCATATTACATAGTAGAGAGTTTTTAAAAAATAATTGGTACTGATTTGGTTTGGGTGAATAGTACAATAACTTAAGGTGCATAAAAGTAGATTGGCATATATTTTCTTTTAATCCATAAGACTGACACTTTCTGATTGTCAAATAATTGTTGTAGATATCAATAATGGTAATTATTTTTAGATCATTAAATGTTGATTCAGGTACTTAAGATGAATATATTGTATACTCTACACAGTAAAATATAGATATACACAAATTTAATGAATAATTTCAGAAGATCTTAAAACCCTCTCTTTCCACCCAGAAATCTTGTAGATTACAAACTGCAATCCCAAATTACAAGTTTCTGGCTGCGTAAATTAATAAAATGCACATTTTAGGGAAATGCTGATAACGCTTACTGATAATGCTGTTGGCTTTGTTTCAATGTTAAGCATCATTAGGCATCTTGCCCTGAATGGTAAATCCAGTTGATTTATTAAATTTTTGCAGAGACATCAAGTATTCATTATTGCCCAAAACTGTGCAAAGCATTGCATGCATAATCTTTGAGTCTTTTGGAAAAACCCATACTTATTGCTGAATTTTGACCTATATTAAGTAACCCAAATGACAGAAGATCATTAAAAAGTAAGTCACATATCTTACTACCCTATAAACAGATAGGAAAAAATGTAATTTCTTACATGCTTATTTAGGTAGGATTGCATAATAAAATCCCAGGAACCCTTAATTTTCCAAAATTGAATTTCATTTCCTTGTATGCCCTGTGTTGTTTCATCTGATCTTAAACCATTTGTTAAACCAATGACAATAAGGTAGGACCAATATGGCGTGGAAAAGAAGTCAAAAGTCATCTTCTAGTGATCTGAACTAATGGTAACAACCCAAAGAAACCACATGTGTCTGAAATAGAGTAGTACGAAATAAATCTGAAACAACTGATTCAAGTTTTTCTTTTTTTCTTTTGATATAAATATAATAGATTGTCATCCTTAGAATGCATTGGTATTTACTTTGTTTATTGTGGAAAATATCTGCCTGGAACAAAGGCTAGAGTTTTTTGTTTAACAAAATATTTTGGAGGATGGAGATTTGGCACAGCTACCACAAGAATAATAATGCATGGATTTTTTACTATATTGTACAAATATAGAAATAGTGATAAAAGGGTTGTTAATAAAGTACTAGGAAGATTAGGACTTCTTAATTCATTCCTCTTTTAATGCAAATGGAGGGAGGCAAAGGAAACAGGGTGGAATAGGAATTAAGATGTATTATGTACGTGTACCAACTCTCCACAGGGAATGTAAATAGCATGTTATGCAAACATATACTAATAAAAATTAACAACTGGAAAAAAGGATTGCATTTTGAGCAAACCGAATTTTATAAATGTGTGACATTTCTACAATTATCCCAAATCACATTCACAAAATGGTGAATCCAGAGATATCCGGATTTATTCCCTTTGTTTTGCCATGTTTCTCCTTTACTTCATAAGTAGCAATATTTAATCTCTTTTGTTTCTCCTACTATTCTTTTTTTTTTTTTTGTGGGTACTGGGAGTCGAACTCAGGACCTCGTGCTTGCCAGGCAGGAGCTTATGCCGCTGAGCTATCTCACTGGCTCCCACTCCTACAATTCTTAATAAAATTAAATTTGTTATGCTGTTAAAAAGACTAATTCATTCTGCTTACCACTCAGCCATTCATCAACTGATCTATCCATCAACATGTACATACCTTAATCCATCCATCCATCCATCCATCTAGCCAGCCAACCACCCACCCATTTACATACTATCAAATGCATGTGGAAACACTCTGTACAAAACAGTCATTTTATTTTTCCTGTGGAACATTCACAAAGGAAAATGTAGCAAAAGTACACACTAGGTATACTAGACAATAAGATTTTCAATGATAATTTTTCTTATAATTTTTTCACCACCATAATTTTAATTATTTACATTTTTATTGTTTCAAAAGTTGCCCATATGTGAGCTCATTTGATCCATGTAACAAACCTTTGAAGCAGGAACTATTAATATGCCTATTATACAGGTGGAAAGGTAACAGCACAGAAATATTAAGTAATTACCTGATTTCATTTAGCTAATAAGTAAAGAAGCACATATCCTCACACTGTATTTTAATCTCTGGAAATTATAATTTCCAGTATTAGTTTAACATTTAAAATGAACAAAGCTTTTGTAAATAAGGAAGGGAGGAGGGGTTGAAGGAAGGATAGGGGAATGGGGAAAAAGAAGAATCAGAATACATCATGTACAGGTACAAATACTCTATAATGAATGTGATCATTATGTACACCTAAAATGTACCAATAAACTTAACTAAAAAATAAAATAATAAAAATAATAAAATTCTAATTTAACTGAGAAAAATAAAAACAACTTTTGATAATTCACATTAGTATAAGCAGGAAAAAAGTTAGAATTTTCCGTTTTCCTTAATTGCACAAAGGAAAGATTCTAAATTATCTAAATCACACCAAGAGACAGTGTAGTTTCGAATGGACCCTGAAGTCTTTTCTAAATTTATGTCCTCATCTTAGTGAAGGTGTAGGGGGAAAAATTAGCAATGTTTTTGGTTAGCATGCTAATACGAGTCCCTGCAATTGAATAATTATGAAAGTTCCCAGTATAAATAGTACATAAAAGAATCAAATCTTGTAAAACATGGAATTCAGAATTTGAAATAGGAACAATTTTACCTGGCTGCCAATAAATTTCTAAAAAACCTGAAGGAAAAGCCTAATTCAAACATGATGAAGAAGAGAACATAGGCAGAAACTCTGAACACAAGAATTATTCCGAGATTTCCTAAGGCAAGACTAAGGGTATTACAGCAAGGAAGTAAAAGGATGAAAAATGGTTATTACTGCCTGTCCCTCCACTAGATGATAGACTTCTGAGAAAAGATTCCATATTTTGTATTTAACTTGTATCTAAGAAAACAACTGATGTGGAGTAGGAAATCAATGTACACTTGCTTCGCAAATAAATAACAACAATCACTATAGAAGGCACATTTGTATACAAATTTCCCAGTTTTGAGGAGATCTTAACAAATATTCAGACATTTTCACAGCACTTAAATGATTTTCATCCTCATAAGGCTTTTTAATGATAATCATGGCTCTAGAATTCAAGATTATTTACTCATAACACATAATGATTAGCTATACTTTTAAGATCACAAAACATATACTGTGAGCATTTTACCAGCCAATTAACAATTCACTAAGGTATTATCAAATGATATTTGTATTTAAGAAGTTTATATTTTTCTTTCAGGTTAATGCTGGAATCATTCACAAGTTAAGAACCATGTTAGCTTTCAGTTTTCTTATGTGTAAAATAAAAAGCATTAGCCCTAGTGCTTGCATGCTAAGTGTTCATCGAGCTCTAGATTTCTATAACCCTATATGCCTTTATTTTTGTCAAAGGTGTTTAAAGCAATTTGTAAAATCTATACAAAATTGGAGTTTTTAGTATTATACTTGAGTACAAATTTATGCTTAGATTTTGAGTATTATACTAGTTTTCATTTATAAATTAACTTAAGAATTTGAAATTTCATACTTGATGGCTAAGCTCTTCTGCTATAACATGATCCATTACCTACACTGAATCACTCAAATCTTTAAGAATAAATGGTACATCTCTTTAAAAATGTATCTTTGTCAGGCAATTCTGGGCAACAAAGGCAAGGTAGGGGGCATAAAATCCCTGATTTGAAATTATACTATAAAGCTACTGTGATAAAAACAGTGTGGTATTGGCAAAAAAACAGACCTGAAGATCAATGGAACAGATTAGAAGACGCTGAAACAACTCCAGACATATTAAGCCACCTTATCTTTGACAAAGGTGCCAAACACATTCACTGGAAGAAAGATAGCCTCTTTAATAAATGGTACTGGAAAAACTGGCTCTGCACATGTCGAAGATTAAAATTAGACCCATATTGTTCACCATGCACTAAGCTAAATTAAAAATGGATCAAAGATCTAAATATTAAAACAGAAACATTAAATCTGCTGGAAGATAGAATAGGTAAAACTCTTGAAGACATTGGTGTAGGCAAAGACTTTATGAATAAAACCCCAGTGGCACAGGAACTATCACAAAGAATCAACAACTGGGATCTCATCTCATTAAAAAGCTTTTGCACAGCAAGAGAAACCACCAACAGAGTGAAGAGACAACCCACAACATGGGAAAAAATGTTTGCCAGCTGTTCCTCAGACAAAGGATTACTATCAAGAACATACAAAGAACTCAAAAAAAATCAGACCTCCCAAATTTAAAGACCCAATCCAAAAATGGGCATCTGAGATGAATAAACACTTCTCAGATGAAGAAATACAAATGGCAAATAAATATATAAAAAAATGTTCAACATCACTAGTCATTCGAGAGATGCAAATTAAAACGACACTGAGATTCCATCTCACCCCAGAAAGAATGGCTATTATCAAGAAATCAACTAATAACAGATGCTGGAGGGGCTGTGGGGAAAAAGGAACCCTTCTCCACTGTTGGTGGGAGTGTCGACTGGTACAGCCACTGTAGAAATCAGTGTGGAGATTTCTCAAAAAACTAGGGTTGGAGGTCCTATTTGACCCAGTTATTCCCCTTCTGGGTATCTTCCAAGAAGAATTAAAAGCACTCTACCACAGCGATATATGTGCACCCAGGTTTATAGCAGCACAATTTGTAATAGCCAGATCTTGGAAATAAACCAAATGCCCATCAACCAAGGAATGGATAAAAAAAGATGTGGTCTTTTTATACAAGGGAGTACTACTCAGCCATAAAGAAAGATAAACTGGAGACTTTTATAGGTAAATGGATGTAACTTGAGAAAATACTCATAAGTGAAATAAACCAGATGCACATGTGTAAACATCGTATTGTTTCCATAGTGTGAGAAACTGAAAGAGTAAATAAGATCTAAAATGTACAATAGATATGGTAAAACAGGAAGAAACTAGTCAAAAGGAAAAGAGAAACAGAGATGGGGGAATGGGGAAAAGAAAGAAGGGAAAAGAAAAAAAATTGTATTTATATATAAGATGGTTAAGATAGATACACTACTAATTTTGCTTAGCTCATTGAAGAGAAAGGTTTATGCCAGTAATGTTTGGACAATTGAATGCTGATATATTGTACCCTGAGTAACTAATTTAAAGATAACAATACGTAATGTATTAACCATTGTTACCCTCCTATTATGTTGTTTTGAAATTTTGTTTTATTCTTTTCTCTTTAAAATAAAATTTTAAAAAATACCATACCTTTGTCTAGAAGAGTTCCTAATTTTTGCTGACTTATCTGTGCATGCTCTGTTGATAGATGTGAATATTGTTGTAGGTTTTCTTTTCCCATGATTTGTATCTGATAAATCTGTCCTTCAAACTAGGTTTGCAATAATTTTCTTTAACTGTCTTTTAAAATACTAAGCATTGATATCTTTTCTAAAGAGATTACATGATTCATTTTTATAATTTAGATCAGCCATTCCCAAGCAGAAATACAACAAAGTCTCTAAGGGAGAGAAAAGATAATCTGAGATAGCATATTCATCAAAGGGGGCATAGGTTGAGAAAGGTTGAGAGACCTGCATGAAGAAAAATTATGTGGATACCCCGGAGATTTTTCATCAAATGGAAAAGAGAAAGTTCATGAAAGTTAATTATTAAAAAAAATCAAACCTAGAACAATAGAATTTTAGTGACTATTTTCCAAAAAATGATTAATTAGTTAATTATGAATTCTAAAACAAGAACTTGACATATGTATGGTAAAATGTGGAGAATACTGGATTGAAGATGAGAGAACTGAGTTCAAAGTCTCCCTTACTAAGTGATGAGATCCTTCATTGTTCTGGATTTTAGTTTTCCTATGTGAACAGACTGCCCTAAATGATTGCTAAGTGCCCTTAACATTCTATTACTCTATAATTCTAGTAAAGCCTATGTGACTTTTATAAAAGTATTTTATATCCTCCATGTGAAAAAGAGCACACAGTATTTGAGCGATGAGAGCTGTAATTGTTTTCATAAGTAGAATGTAAACTCCTCACTCTATAGGCAACAGACTGCCTAGATGTTTCAACTAAGCCACGTCTGTGCACAAGAATCATGCGTGGAACATCATTATGCTGGAAAATCTTATTCTGTAAATCTGATAGTACATCTGAGCCTGTGTAGTGTGAACATCTCTGTCAGTGATTTTGATATGTGTCATTAGTTGAGTACGACTCTTCTGTATTCCCTCTTGACACAACATTTCTTGGTTTAGGTCTAGACTAGTAAGAGAGACATCTGTGAAATTATAATCTCGGGAAAGATAATTTCTTTACCAGCCATTAGCTAATAAACTCAGTCTCTTATTTGTCTCTTTCACTGGGTCAGAGTTTATAGGCCTTTATTCTTTAAACCTTTTTCTTTTGACAATAAAGGCGTAGGTAACAGAAACTCAGTTGGCACAGGAAAGGACTATGTAGAAGATGTGATGGAAAAATATGGTAAATGTTTAAATTTAAAATAAATTTATTTCAGTAAAAGATATATGGCCCTTGTGGGGAACCACTCAGACTACTTCAAAGCTCAGCGGTGTCTAAGATCACCTAAGGATGTGACCTCCCACTTGTCTAGCACAGGCACACAGTGGGATACAGTTATGTAACCGTGTAACAGCACAGGTAAAAATGCATGTGCTGGTTATGGCACGCTGTAAGAATGTAAATATGGGATAACAACCTGTATAAGAACTGTACAACAAAGACACAAGCAGCTCTCTTGCGTTTTCTGCTCTGCTCCATGATGCCTACTGTTGTTGCTGATGTCTTGCACACGTGTGTTCTTTAACCTTGGGACCTCATCCATGAAAAATCTCCCTTGGGCCCCCTAGCAGACTGACAACTGGTGTAGTTAGTGGGACATTGAGGTGGCTTGTTCCACTGTGGAAACATGCCCCAAAGGCAAGGGAGAGCCCTGGAGAATGGCCAATAAGCCACCCTGGCCTCACTATGGCTACCCGTAGCTGCCTTCTTGGCAGCTTGGAACTGGGAAGACTGAGAATCAGTCTGTTTGGAGTCCGGGGATGTCTTGCAAGTCTTGGAAGCAGTAGGCAGACAAATTCCTCCCCCTCACTGTGAAGCAGCTGATGGTTGGCTAAGCTGTTTTTCACTTTCTTCTGCTGCATAAATCAAGAGGTGGATGGCCTTGTCCAGCAAGTAGAACAGCTGCAGTAGATAGAGGAGGACTTTGAGCAACAGCTGGCTGCTGCGGAGCTTATGTTGCAAGGCATAGGAAGTACTGCCTCCTCCAAAAATGTCTCCAGAAGTATAAGTCCTCATGTCTGAGAAAACCCTCTGAAAAATTCCTTGGTTTTGCATACTAGGCCAGCTATTCATCAAAAAGTGGAGGTATAGGAACCTCTAGCCCAGGGGGGAGGACCGGGAGATCTGCCTACCTCTACCCAGCATACAAAATTCACAACCTATACAGCCATGGAGCTGCAAAAGCTGGGAAAGCTATTAAAGCAAAAGGTGGGTGAAACAGTGCCCGTGTGGCTGCTACAGCTGTGGGATGATGGGGCTGATAACATGCAGTTAAGCCCACAGTAATGTCCCAAATAGCCAGCATAGCCAGAACCCCCTCTATGAGATGAGTTCTGTAGGATGTGCAGAGGACAGCCCCAGAATCAGGTAAACAGACTCTGATAAATTGTTGATAGCAGCAGCTTGCCTGGTTTGGGAGAACCGGGGTGACCTGCTGAAGCAAGTCACTATCTAGACTTGGTAACTGTGCTATGTGAAATGGGCATGTGGCACATGATGTTTGCACTGCAATACTGTAGCCCAGATGAAGAACTGCTGATAGCACATATGAAGGACATGATCCTGGCAAGCAGGCTGGCTGGCATGTTCAGGTCAGTTGCAGCCCTTCTATCCTCCTTTATAGATCAACCAATCCATGATGCTATGGATGCCTTGGCCAGGCTGGGAGACGTGGAAGTGAAGCACCAATGTAAGGTGAGATCTGTAAAACTGTACCGGCAAAGGGGAAAAAGAAGGAGGGCCCAGGAAAGTGAGGCCACCCCCAAGAACAGGCTGTGGGACCCCTGAAGGTTGGTTGGCTCCAGATCTGGACAGACCTGCTGGCTGCTGGCCTATCCTCAGATAAGTCAGATGGGTGGCCTTTGGATATGTTGCTGACTGTGTAGAGCCATTTAGCCCAGAGCAGCAGCAGTGGCCAATGGGCCAGGGCCAGAAGGCCAAGTCAGACCTAGTGAAGCAAGAAGAAGTGACACTGGCCTCATTTTACCCCAATTAGGAGGCAGATGAGGTACCTGGGTCTTGGGGGTTCTGGAAGACCAGAGGCCACATGTGGAATTGACTATTTACTGGTCCCCAAAGAATGTGCAGCATGTATTAGCATTGGTGGATACTGGAGCTGAGTCAACGCTAATATACGGCAACACAGACCATTTTACAGGACCTACTACATGCATCGAAGGGTATGGAGCTCAGTACATCATGGTCTGGAAGGCTCAGGTGACTTTGGGGATTGGGCACTTGCCCCAGTGCCTGTGCGATGTCTATGTTTCCCTGATTGCTGAATACATACTGGGGGTGGACATATTGACTAGGGCTAGGCTCAACATCATGCAGGGAAAATTCCAGTGGTGAATTCATGTGTTAAAAACCATAGTCTGAGGCCATCCCCACCATGCACTGCTGACTCTCCTGCAAGCCACACAGGTTGTGTGCATGAAGCAGTACTGGCTGCCTGGAGGCCATGAGGAGATGAGACAGATTGTCTTAAAATTCGAAAAAGCAGGGGAGATACTCTCTGCCAAGCCCTTCAGTATGGCCTGTGCAGAAGCCAGTTGGGTCATGGCGAATGACTGTAAAGTCACATCCTGATGCTGGCATTCAAGACCGATTTGCCTTCACCAGGGAGGGTAGGCAATGGACCTTCCAAATGTTGCCTCAGGCTATTTGCATAGCCCAACTTTATGTCATGGCCTGGTGGCCCAGGACCTGGCCACCTGGGCCAAGCCACACTCTGTGTCACTGTTTTGTACTGATGATATTATGTTAACTTCTGATTGCCTTGCAGATTTGAAGGCCAACATGCACAATCTGAAGGAAGATTTCCTGGCATAGGGGTGGGCCATGGACAAAGACAAGGTCCAGGGAACTGGCTTATCTGTCAAAGATAACACCCAAGAGGGTGTTATATGGTTGGGTAAGACCAGACCCATGGCAGTATGCCATTTTTAGGTGTATATGGATTTGCTAGGTTTTTGGTGGATGTACTGCATCTAGGTACCCTGCTATGCCCTTTGTACCAGATGACCAGAAGGGGCACAACATGGGGCTGGACAGATGGAGCAGAATCTGCTTTTTGGGACTCAAAAGAGGGCTATTGCACAGGTGCAAGCACTATGAGTCATTGACCTTACCCTGCCATTTATCCTGACCGTCAGTGTGGATGATGATGGATTTGGCTGGGGCCTATGGTAAACACAGGGGAAGCAGAAGCACCTTGCTGGGTTTTGGTCACAGTGGTGGAAGGGAGCCGAGAGCTGGTCTTCCCGGATTGAGAAACAGCAGTGCCGTATGCTGCTCTACATGCCTGTGAGGGATCACAGGGCAGATAGAGGGCTGGGTGCAGATGTAGACAGCCTGTACCAGGATTGAGGTGGCACAGGCCCCCACTCTCATGCATTGGGGGATGCACCTCCAACAGCAGTCCTCTTTCTCAGCCAGCCTGTGGGCAGCTGAATAGGCAACAGTTTTGGGAGCTGTGATGTACATGATCCAGGAACCTGTCCAGGAGGATGGACTACAGGACATGACCTCTAGTCCTTATACTAAAGGGAAAGAGGATCTCTGGCTGACGCCAGATATACTGATGGGTCTAGCTGTGGCCCGACTCCCACAGTTGACAGCAGCTGCTGTCCCTCCCAGTAGGGAAGTGCTCTGGTTTAAAATGAAAGCAGGCAGATCAAGCTAAATGGCAGAGCTGTGGACAGTGTGATTGCTTGTGATGCATGAAAAAGACCCCCTCCATGTGTGCATGGACAGTTGGGCTGTCTTGAGGGGGCTGAAGTTCTGGCTGCTGGCTTGGGCAGCTCAGGAGTGACAGATAAGGCACCATCCTTTGTCAGGTGCCAAGCTCTGGTGAGACATATGGGAGCGTGGCCAAAAAGTTGACCATGTAGGCTATCATGGTTCAGGGCATAAGCCCCTCCTCTCGCTGGGAAATGACTTAGCAGATGCCTTGACCAGGCATTGCAATGGTTGGCTATTAGGAATATTGTTTGACCAGAAATATTGACTGCCACATATGAGATGCCACTAGGAATAGTGTCTGACCAGAGGAAGAGACCATAAACTTAGCCCTCCAAGTTGAAGCCCTTGCTCGACATATGGCCCAGGCCTTGAATGTTACATTCCAGGCTTTGATGTTGCTTATGGATGAAACTGTTCAAATGAAAAAGGTGATTTTGCAAAACCACATGGTTCTTGATTTGTTGACTACAGGTATTGTGGTCTGTTACATATAGAATATTACATTTATATATCCCTGAACTTTGAGTGGGTGGGATGTGGGGAACCACTCAGACTACTTCAAAGCTCAAGAGTGTCTAAGGACACCTGAGGATGTGACCCCCCACTTGTCTAGCACAGGTGCACAGTGGGATTCAGTTATGTAACCATGACTTAGCACAGGTAAACACACATGTACTGGTTACGGCACTCTGTAAGAATGTAAATATGAGATAACAACCTGTATAAGAATTATACAATAAAGACACAGGCAGCTCTCTTGCACTCTTTGCTCTGCTCCACGCTGCCTACTGTTGTTGCTGATATCTTGCACACGTGTGTTCTTTAACCTTGGGACTTCATCCACGAAAATCTCCCTTGGGCCCACCTGAGCAGGCTAACAGCCCTTAATCCCCCTCAGAATGCTCCTCACTTCGAATATACTTATCCTGTCATTCCTGCGATTTTCTTTTCTTTTTTTTTTTTTTTTTGGTACTGGGAATCAAACTCAGGGCCTTGCGCTTGCCAGTCAGGAACTGTGCCACTGAGCTACATCCCTGGCCCATTCCTGCCATTTCTGAAGCAACTCTGAAAGTCCTCCTTCATGTCAGCCAGGAACCTGGTTTGGTTGCTTTGATGTCCTGAATCTACTCAAAATATTTACCTTTCATGGTGATTAAGACTTTGGGAAAGGGGGCCGGTGAGATGGCTCAGTGGCGTAAGCACCTGCCTGGCAAGTGCAAGGGCCCGAGTTCGACTCCCGGAACCCACATACGAGAAAAGGGCCGGTGATATTGCTCAGCGGCACGGGCACCTGCTGGCGCGCGAGGTCCTGAGGTCGACCCCTGCTACCAACAAAAAAAAAGAAAAGACTTTGGGAAAGAGCTGGAAGCTTCAGGGTGCCAGATCTAGTTAATGAGGTGGATGAAGACACTCTATAATGTTTTTACCAGGAACACACTGTATTTTTGATTATTCCTCATAAAGACACAAAAAAGAACTTCCAGAACTGCTTCAAAAAGTGGCAAAAATGTTGGGATAACATGTTAGAACGAAAGAGGAGTATTTTGAGGGAGATTAATATCAATGTGTCTTTTAGAGTAACAAATTTTTAAGAATTAAATATTTACCATATGTTTCAATCATACTGCATATAAAGGAACATATATATTTTAAGATCTACATATATTTATATAATATGTATAATATTGAATACAACATATAAATGCATAGTTAATCCTTGATATCTTCTATTTGCTTTTTAAAATCTAGTTGCTACTCTTTTCATCATTTTCTACTCCACTATCTCCTCCAGGAGCCTAATCTGAATGAACTATAATAATCCCCATGCCCTCTGACCAGTGGGTAACCCTCGTTGAGCATCATAGGAAATGGGAGTGAATTCAGTATGTTTATCTTTCTAGGTTACTCCTGGCAAGGTTCATCTTTTTTTTTTTTTTTTTTTTTTTTGTGGGTACCGGGGGGACGACCTCAGGACCTCGCGCGCCAGCAGGCGCCCGTGCCACTGAGCGATATCACCGGCCCCTTTTTCGTATGTGGGTTCCGGGAGTCGAACTCGGGCCTTCGCGCTTGCAAGGCAGGCGCTTAAGCCGCTGAGCCGTCTCACCGGCCCGGCAAGGTTCATCTTAAGCTGACTGTGTCCTCTGACCAGGCTTCTAACCAATAAACTCTTTATGTCACCTTCCGCTTTCAAGTTCTGACAATTTTTCTCCTTCCTCTCCCTTGAGGAATGGTAGTATCTCTGATGCCACTAGCCTCAGTGTGTCACACTAGCCCTTGTGGCTTTTCTGTATTTACACTTTATAAATAGATCCTTGTAAATAAACCCTCTTCCAGTTATCTTATTTAAGCATGCTCTCTATGTCCTACTTACTGGGATCGTGACTGATCTGATGTTTGTGTTAAAAGTACCTTTGAGAATCTTTGGTTAATAAAGAAAGGGGTGTGTGTGAAGACTTTAATCTTAATTTGTAAAGAGAAAAACAATCTCATTCTGCTAACAACAATATACCTAAGCAGCTGAGGAATAGAGTGCTAAAAGTTGTATTGAAATTGAGGGAGTATAATAGTGGGTATGAGAAAATAGGAGGTTGGTCTGACCCATGATATGGAAATAAAGCAAGGAATTGTGAATTTTAACTGAATACAAACATAAAGTCAGAAGGGTGAGGCTGGTGGTGTTTCTTTCTAGGCTCCAGGGACACTTGATCTGTGATCTTACGTTTCATCAGGAGGCAGCTCATTAATAGAAAAATAAAGGAAAGCTGGAAGACATACATAGAAGAGTAACAAAATGATGAAAAAGCACTGGAGGATTGACATGTGAGAACAGATTGAAAAGACGAAATCACTGTGCTTTAGCTAAGTGGTGACTAAAGGGGAACGTGTCAACTGTCTACAATTACGTGAAGGTTATAGATTGCAAAAGAAAGGCAGTGATTACTACAAATCATAGGAGAAGTGCTGTGGTAAAGAGACACATTAAAAAGGGCAAAGTTTAGACCAAATAACGGGATCATTTTCTAATGTAGAGAGAATTTATGTTTTTAAGACTAAAATGTTACATACTATAACCTTTGAAAAAGACAAAAATGAAACAAATTACACATAATTTCTTAATACTATATATGGATTTTTCTATTCTCTCTCTCTCTCTGTCATCTACCAATCAACATCTTATCTATTTGATATACCTCAGGAATCAGGCTTTCAAAAACATATATAGGAATAAAACAATGATTGCTACTATTACTATAGGTTTTGGGCTAGTCATGTCACAAACATGTAATTACACTACATGGTAATTAATGAAACTAAGGTTTACACAATTTCAGCAGCATTCTCAAGGTCATCCAAATAGTAAGCAGTAGAGCCAGGATATGGACCCAAGTATCTTCATCTCCTTTACTAGTTAATTTACACTAGGACCTCATTACATAGTAAATGTTCATTATTCTATTATTTATGTGTCCATATGGATTATTTTACTAGTTCTATGAAATATTTGTTACTAATTTCCTTGATTACATAAGGGCATATTTTAGCTGCCTTGAAATATGCCTATTCCTGGTCATCAAATTTGCAAGGGCATAGTCATTTGCCATTCTTGGGCAATTCATGTCATCACCACCCATTCCAGCTATGTGGTTGAGGTAAGTTCAAACAATTTTATTTCCTTGTCCTCTGAAATAATATTTATTTTTAATTTTGAAAAATGAATTCTCCATACACTATTTTTTGTGATTCAAATTATCCAATAAGTCACAATGTATTTGTAAAGTGGTAATTTAAAAGAAATTATGCCATTGAGTGCTGTTCTTTTCAAAAAACAATTAGTCATCCCTAGCACTTTATTTTTTCAATATAATATAATCAATTTATAGATAGTTTAAAAGAAAATCATGCTCATGTCAACCATTTCAAATACTATGCAGGACTATACAGTGAAATGCATTGGGACCCTCTTTCCCCTGCAACCTTCAACTTCCATTGATAGAAGTAAGCACTATGAACATTTTCTTTTGTATATTACTAGGAATTTTCTATGCATATATTTGTGCACATTTTCTTTTTTCATTTAGCTATTTATTGTAGTTATTTTTGCCATAACAGTACATACATGCTACTTTATCCTTTGTAACAACTGTAAAACATTCTAACAGAAGAGTATAACATTATTTATCTAGTTTCCCATTGATGGCCTTTTAGATAGTTTTTAAAGATTTTAAATAAACAATTTTGTTATGAGCATATATCTACATTTATCTTTGTATACATTCAATACCAATAGGACAGATTTCTAGCTGGAGAATATCTGGGCTAAAGTATACATGCATTTAAAATTTTTACAGCTTTTACCAAATTGCCATCCCTAAAGAAGGTTCTCCATTAGCACACACACAAAAAAATGTGAGTGTACAAACAGGCTGATTACACTTTAAAATTCATATTGAAATCCAAGATGCAAAGTATCCACTTTTACTTTGTGTGCATAAGACGGCAATTTGCTAAAGATAAATATTTTTATATTTTATTCCTGGACAAGGCTCACCTTTGCATGCTTACATTTTCAAGTTAGTAACACATGACTTGCTGTATCTTCCCTTGGCTTAATGAAAAGAAACCTACTAATGTTTAAAATAACAGATTTGGTTAATTCTGTGTTCCAGGTCTTGGCTCAGGCTGGTTCTTCCTCCTGGAAAATCTACCTCACTCCAACCTTGAATCTGTAAATTCTGCCTCCTCTTCATAGTTTATGTAAAATATTAACTTCCTCATCTAAATCGTGTTTCATTCCTCCAGATCCTCAGCATCTCCATTTAATCCTCTTACAGTAAACATTTTTACATTCTAAGTCTTCAATAATGGTAGTTGTCATTATTAGCAGGCTTCACACCTCTGCACCATCTGCACGCAGATGTTTTTATATTCCCTTTTCTGTCCTTGCCTGCCCCATAGATTGATTGAATTTGAGCTATATATTCAGTACTGTTTTACTACTTTTATTTCCTTCTGAAAATGTTCTAAGTCTCTGTTTTTAATATCAACTGATTACCATAATGGTTTTATCTTTAACTTTTAGAATTTCTAACAGTGAAAAATGATTTTTAAATATCTCTTTGGAACTCAGCTCATAAACAAACGCAACTTTAAAAACAAGCGCTAAATCTGAAACATATTGGCGAGCATACCATGGATGCTATCATATTAAAGACCATTGGAGGCAGGCTAGCATAGTTTGCACGCCTTTGGGCCTATTTATAGAGCTGACTCCTTTTTGTAATGTCAACTGTAATACTACACTTATTTTAAGCCTCAGTATCTCAAATGTCAGCCCATACTAGCTGTACAGTTCTCTTTTATTTGATATCAGAGAGCCCAATGGAGCCTGCTGAAGTACCCGGTCAGATTAGCAAAGATAATTTTTTAGAAGTTCCTAATTTCTCTGATTCTACTTGTGAAGATGAAATTAAAACTACCTTCAAACCTGGCTTCTCCCCTCAACCAAGTAGAAGAAGTTCTGGGTCTTCTGAAGACATGTGTCTGGACATGCCAACTTCAGGCACCAGAAGAGTTTCATTTGCCGACAACTTTGGATTCAATCTTGTGTCCATTAAAGAATTTGATTGTTGGGAATTACCGAGTGTTTCCACAGATTTTGAGTTAAGGAAGGATATTTTTCACACAGAAGAATATATTTTATCTCCACTATTTGACTTGCCCCCTTCAAAAGAAGATCTTATGCAACAACTTCAAGTACGCAAAGCAATACTGGAGTCAACTGAGTATCCTGCTGGGTCGACGAGTATGAAGGGTATTATTCGAGTTTTGAATGTTTCTTTTGAGAAGTTAGTATATGTGAGAATGTCCTTAGATGACTGGCAATCATATTATGACATTTTAGCTGAATATGTTCCTAATTCATGTGATGGTGAAACTGACCAGTTCTCCTTTAAGATTTCATTGGTTCCTCCTTATCAAAAAGATGGCAGTAAAGTTGAGTTTTGTATACGTTATGAAACTTCTATTGGTACATTTTGGTCAAATAATAATGGCACAAATTATATATTGCTTTGTCAAAAGAAAGAACAAGAGCCAGAGCCTGAAAAGCCACAGGAAGAACTTTCTAGTAGACAAAAAAAAGGCTGCTTAAAGGTAAAATCAAGGTAAGAGTATATTATACATTCTTTTTATTCATTATCTTTAAAGTATATGTCATTATTTACTTCCCATGTTGTAAAAAATAACCTTTCTATTAAAAATATAATGCTTGCTGTGTAAAAACAGTGGTGTCAGATTTTAACAAGGTCAGCGTTATTTAAAAAGCACTGTGGAATTATTTCACCTATGTGAGGAAAATTATGGTTATAATACATAGATGGGGGAAGAGCAATGTCTATATTACTTGCTTCATGAGTTATAAATTAATTTTAAACATGTAAAAACTCTTGACATTTAATGTATATTTATTTTCGGTAGTTTTTAAATGTATATACAATGAAACATTTTTGACTAACATAAAACTGTATTTCAATATATACTTAGTGCTCAGAAATTTGTAAACTTCCTCCAAATGTCACAGCAAACATTTTACTGACCATTTCAGTCATACAAAGATGTTTGGAGTGAGTTGTGTTGTTAAATAATAAGAGGTATGGCTTTAATGATAAACTAACAAAAAGATGGAAGCATGTGAGGGATGTATAAATTGCATATAAAATTATGTTATTATAACAATGCAACAATATGGAACACAAATTAGTATAATTTAGTAAAAGTGAATTCAATACAATAAAAATGACCCAAATAGAAATAAAGATACTCAGCAACATAGATTAGAGATTTGGGATGTGACCCCTCATTAGTAACCCTGCTTTCTTATTAATGTTAAAAAAAAAAAAAAAGTAAGGATAAAGAGAGGAACCCCACTGACTTTTAGCTATCTCTATAGTGGAGAGTTGGCTAATTTCCATGACACTAGATTAGTAGCTGAAACATTCAAGAGGAGTTAGACCCCTTCTGCTTCTCACAGAGTCCCAGAGGAAAAGTCTACATTGCTCTTCTAGCTACAGGCAAATGCTTGATTATGCTCTGAGTGATTCATCCCAACTGTCCCTAAATCCAAAGATTTTACTAAAGGCAGCAGAAATAATATAATGAAGAGGGAACTGTGTTAGAAGCAAGATATCCAGATTCCAATTTTTTAAGCCAAATTTAATTAAAAAATGAAATGCAACATTGGGAAATTTTTAACCTATTAATGTTTTCATATGTAAAGCAACAAATTATAATTACTACATGTATTGTTCTAATGCATTAATGAACTAAAAGTTATATAGGTTAAGCCAATTCAAATACACAAAATATTTCTATTTTTATTTCTCTGTGAAGTTATTTGAAAGAGTAGTTTAATCAAATTTGTGAATTATACCAACTTTCTTAGCCCAAAATCAACACTCTTAGATTTTTACTCATGTTACTAAGAGAGATAATATAATCATGATCTTTATTTGTTCTAAAATAATAATTTCAATTTTTATGAAACTATTTAGGAACACATTAGCCATATCAGCAAAATAATTCAATGCTATTTAGCAAACTAATTTCTATACGTAAGCAAACACAAATTTAAAACTTTGAAAAGTGAGATTATAATTAGTGAATATCTTTTAAGAGTATTACCACTTGCTTTACGTGTTAGAGAAAAACATTTCGGGAACTTACAGCCTTAAAGGGTCCATAAAAGAAGCAGAATTTAACTTAATGGGTTCTTCTATGCATTAATGCATAGAAAAGAGGTAGCTATATAATTACAATTAAAAGCAATACATTTTGAACTATAGTTAGGGAGAGGATTATTTTCTTAAACCAAATTTGTCTTGATACCAAGGGCAAAGAATAGGTAACTGATAGGCCCAGTCTTCTACCTAAATCATATTTTTGGAATGTCTCCTGGTTGAAGATACATGTAAGTATATATATATATATATATATATATATATATATATATATATCCCCACACACATTTGTATTCAGAACAGTAATCACTGAATTCATAGCGGACACCATTCAAGTTTTAATATTGCTTTGGGGAAAAAAACCCGAGAAGAACTAAACCACAAAATGGTCTAAAGGCCTGTAAAGTTTCCTAATGAGTTATAAAAATGGAAAAAATCTTTCTCCTTCAAAACCGCAAATACAATTTCTGCACTTCTATAACTTAAAAATGACCAACATAATTCGAACCACATTTTGAGAAAAGCATTTGCCTCTGGAGGAGGCTTTTTGTGCTGAGTTTCAGTCCAAGATGAATTTTTACATTTGATTTATATACCACTCAAAATGGAGTGTATAAAGGAAATCCTGACAGATCCTTAGAACACCATGCGCCATAATAGAATATTTATACAGCTTTTCCATGATATAATTTATATGCAATGGGGTTTCAAATATTCCTAAAACTCACAGAAGAGAGCATTATCAAATTTCTAAATGAATATTGCAGTTGGATTTCATTTGGAAGAATTCGGTTTGAGAAAAATAGCACACCTTGTTAGTACTATTTCGCTAAATGTATATTTGGATAAAATAAAAAAGAATTAGTTAATGTTTGCTTGATAAAAAATTATGGCTTTGAAACTATCCTACCCCCCTCAAATAGTTGCAAGATTTAAAAGTCTTTTCCAAGCATTTCCACACTTCCTATGTAGCTTAATTTGGAGGTCATTTCTTTCTGAAGATAAAAACAAAAGAGAAATACATGTGAATTTTTGTTTGATGTATGCAAGTAGATTAATAATAGTGTCCAACGTAACTGAGAGTTAAAATGAAAATTAGGCTGTCCAAGTACACAGAGTAGCATCTAACTTCAATTATTCTTAAGACCAAAGTTAATTTGCTATCAGGGTTCCTGAGATTGCATCTTCTAGAAGTGTCAATAATCCCTTCTAATAAGTATGGAATGAACTATGGGAACGCATTCAGGAAGGAAGGAGGTGATTATGTCAATCACCCACCCAGACATTGTTTTCTCTATGGAGATTTTTCTCAGGTCAGAGTTTGCAAATCTCCATATTGGTATGGATTGTCTATTTTCTTTCAATGCCTGTTAATCTATCCACTTTGGGTGGAAAGAAATATCTAGCGGGAGAGGAAAGCAGAGTTTGTAACTCATAGGCATGTGACTGAGAATGACCCAAAGGTATTTAATTGCACTCAAAGGCATGCATCATGAGATACTGGTTAAATGTCACCACATATGCAGCACTGTGATATGAGCTAACAAACAACCTGGGCAGCTTTCAGATCCACATCCCATGGGCTTTATTTAAAAATCAGTGACAAAAAATGACACTGATATAAATAGAATTAAATGTATATAGATAAATAAGCTAAAAACAGCATTCAGTAATAGTGTACCCATAAAATGATAGGTTTCATAGTTTAATATATTCTAGTTTGGGTCCCAGCTTTGCCATATCATAGCTATATGAACCTGAGGAAGTTAAGCTTGGTTTTGTCATCTATTAATTTAGAATAATATTTGCTTTGTCTGATAGGGGTTGTTTGAGATTTCCATGAGCATATAGTCTTGGGTAGATAAATGTTTGCCAAAAAAAGAAAAAATACAATGTTAATTCTACTTTTAGAGTATCTAAAAAACTTTAGTAAGATTCACACTGCCCTTAAGTCCCTCTCCTTTTACTTTCAAGGATTTCAAGTTTTCAGCTTTGGAAAGTCATTCCTTTGCCTCTTCTAAGGTTTCAGTCAACAAGTGAAAGTGAACCCCAGATTTTTTTGAGATACATGTGACTTATATCTGGGATGTCTTTCAAGCTTGAAGAGAACTTAGAGACTGTTAAAATTCTCATATCTAATACATGAAATATGAAGAATGAAAGTACAAGGGATACAAAGGCATTGATATTGGCATCATGTATACATGCGTATTAATCCCAATGAAATATATCCACAGCCAATAGCTATTAAGCATCTATTTCATTGGGGTAGCCACGTGGCTATGGATATATTACTTTACTTCTCAAAGCCTCAGTTTTTTCACCTGTCAAATAGAGGTTATGGTGCTTGATGTAGTGTTGATTAAACTAAGCTAAAATGAGACTATATCATTAAAGCTTCTAGTAGAGAGTTGGGCAAGTATAAAGCGATCATCTTAAGCTAACTATTGTAATTACCATTACGATGATCAAATCTTCTTCAGCTAATTTCCTGATACTTGGACTTGTATGATTTCTCCAGATGTGATAAATTGCCTTGAGTTCCAAACCAAATTCAACAAGTATTTATTAAGGGTCTGTGTGCCAGGCAGCAGTATCCAACTGAGAAAAGTGGCTGAAGGCATGGGCCTGAGAAGACAAGGAGAAGGCCCAACAAGAAAGGCCTTACAGGAAAGAGAGAAGAGTAGGAGAAACTAAAGTCCAGTCCAGATTCTCTGGTTGTACATGGAAATCAAAGATGTAAAAAAACCAAAATAAGTACCATTTACATTTCAGATTTTCTAGAATGTGTAATCCATAACTGACACTGGCTACTGGCTAGAGGAGTGGCCTTCTCACCGCCTGTTAAATGTATGTTCTTAATAGTTATGCCAGTTGACTTCACCTCATTTCTTATTTTATTAAGTGAAACAAATTTATTGTTGTAGGTAAAGAAACAGCATGATATAGGTGTTGGAAGGTATTTATAACTTATCCAAGTAAATGCAAATAAAGCCCCAAATAAGTTTTTTTCCAAGGAAAAAATGGATTAGTCCACAATTTCTTATGCTTGAGGAATAGAGCCAGGCACATTCAGGAATAAGAAAGTAAGAAATCCTTTCTGAAGTGCAGTTTTAAGAATGAAGACAGTTTGTCTTTTAGGTTGGAAAACCATTAAAATGGGACCAAGAAAAGCACTGGAAATTGGGTAAGGTATGCCCATGTTACCTGTTGCAGTCAGAGCCATAGGATTGTAAGACTTTCTTAATTCACACTAAAAGCATAATCTGGAGCCCTGGAAATAGTGGAGAAAGGTATAATTAGCTCCATGAGGCTTTTGGGACCTAATGTATTCCATAACTAACTCGTGCTGAGTCCACACTAATTGTGGAAGCTGGGTTTGTTGAAGGGGAGTGACCTCTGGCAAGTCCATATGGAAACATAAAACACAGCTGCACAGGCCCATCAGGAGGGTGTTGGAAGCTGCCAGGTGGTTGATAGCAAGAAGCCAACTACCCTGCAATTTCCTTGGAGATCCAAAAGAGTTTTGTGACTTCTTGGTTTTGTGGAAATCCATACCCTGGCCAGCCAAGAGTATTGTTAGATTAGTAGGAAATTTTTCTGAAAGAAGAGGAACAAAAGGCAGTCATCATGCAGGGATTCTCTCAACCTCCAGCTCAAAGAAGCCACTTAGGATGCCTCACTTGAAGTCTATCGGTAATCTGTACAGTAGAGGAGGGCCCAAAATGTTGAAGCCAAAAATTCTCCAGGCCAAAAAAGAAAAAAAAAAAAAAAGATGGAAAAATTTTGAAGTGGGACAATATGATTTTCTATGTTCTTCTAATTCTATTAGCTGTGACTCTTGTCCCTGTTCCAAGTTTTTACCCTAACCCCCACAGAAATAATACAAGGAAACTAAAGTGAAGTGACTTGAGGGCAGATTTTAGGTGGGGTCATTCCCCACTGTCTTTTTTAGACTTAAAAGATACTCTGCACTCTGACAATTCAGTTTGTAACACACATACACACATGTGCACACACACACACACACACAGCCCTTCCCCTCCTTTAAATGCGGTCAGCTCTAGAACGGCAGAGACGATCTTTACCTTATATCCATTGAGGTCAGTTGCACAAAAGGACATTGAGAGTGGGTTGAGGCAAAGGAAATGGATAACTTTAGAGCAGAGATTACTACAGTGTGCAAGGCAGGTTTGAGTTCATAATTGTGGTAAGGACTCCCAGGACGTAGAAGAACTCAGGGGGTCTGGAGCATGTCTATGTGTTGGGGATGGTAGATTCCAAAAACAGTAAAGCATAATGAGAACAGCAAAAGCTTTAAAATAAGGCAAATATGGGCTATAACAACTATTTGAACCTGGATAAATTTTATTCTGTATCTGTTTTATTTAGATGTAAAATAGAGATGATAATTTCTATTTGGTAGAGTTGCAATGAGGATACATAGCAGCTAACATATATGTTCAGCAATTGCTGAACTTTCATAGCTACTCTAAATAGTATTATAGGGCAGTAGTGATAAATTCCATATTTTACCATCTTGCATATGGGTAGTTCTATACTCAGGATTAATGGAGAAATGCTTTCTTCCCTTATAATTCCTGCTGCCAGAACCCAGGCTAATACAAATAGCTTCAAAATTAGTCATTCTCAATGAGCTCTTGGGCACTAACCAGGGAAACTCATGTTTGTGCTTCAGTGGGAAAACGATTTTCATATTCCAGCTGCTTCATGGGTACAGAAAACTTTAGAACATTACCTGTTTATAAATTGGAGAATAGGGTTATTTTTAAAATGAACTACAACATATTTTTTCTTAAGATAGTTATTTTTAAGATGTTTCTTTCTGGTCAAATAACTGAGGTGGCTGCATAAAATTCACCATATAATTCTTTCATACTTATGAATAGAAGATGAAGTTGAGTTTTATATAATTCCTTTCCTCTAAGAAAATACATTATGCACCATTTCATTTTGGTCTTTCCTCTGTTTAGAAGTACTCTCTGTACACTACCACTATGTGAAAAGGAAAAGCTCCTTGAGACAAATCTTTTCAAATCTTTTGAGGGTTTTATTCTGTGGGCTCTGATAGCTTTACTAGGGTAGCTAGCATGTCATTATCGACTAGGTAACTAGTTTTGAAGATTTAATTGTGGGATCCTGTTTACAGATTTTATTTAAAAATAGGGATGAATTACTAAATTGGACTGTTACACTGTTTGGGGATAAAACCAATTGTATACTAAACAAAATTATGTTAGAAAATTTTAATATCCTTTCTTCTTCTGTTACTCTGTAAATGATCATCTGTGTTGCTCATCGGTGTTGTTTAAATTGCAACTATATATGAAATTCTAATACTGTAAGACAGTGGTTTTCCTAAGTGGAGAAGTGGATCTGAATGTAATTTATCTATTTTGTAGTTCACAATAGTAAGAAGATCAAATGAATTACCCCCCACATTGATATTTGTAAATCATATTGAATAATGAAAGATGCTTTTCCTAATTGCAAAAATACTTTTCCTCACCCACTGATAGCACCAGAATGCCACTGAAGTATTCTGATTTTTTTTTTTTTTTTTTTGTGGGTACCGGGGGGTCGACCTCAGGACCTCGTGCACCAACAGGCACCCGTGCCGCTGAGCGATATCACCGGCCCTTTTTTCGTATGTGGGATCAGGGAGTCGAACTCGGGCCCTCGCGCTTGCAAGGCAGGCGCTTACGCCGCTGAGCCATCTCACCGGCCCAAGTATTCTGATTTTTATACAGAATTAATCCAAATTACAATCCTAATTTATTGTCTCTAAATCTACATGAAAAATAGAAAAATCTACAAGCTAAGTTTTATTTTTAAAAAATACTTTGGATTTCTTCATCTACTTTCAAATCACATGGGATTTCTTTTAAAATTTCAGCTTTCTAAGCTACATGTGAAATGTAGCTTATTAATATCTACATTTGGACACGAAGGTTTATAATTTTAAGTTGATACAGCTGAAGTTTTTAAAGAATTTGCCACAGGAAAAATGTCACATTTAAGTGTAGTGCTAGAAAGATTGTATTCTTTGCATATAGACTTCTTTTGTTTGTTTTTTTTTTGTGGGTACCAGGAATTGAACCCAGGACCTCGCGCTTGCCAGGCAGGCGCTGCACCACTGAGCTGTATCCCCAGCTCCCATATATTCTTATGTAGGTACATAAAAATATATTATCTAGTGTAAATAAAGCTATAACCATTGCTTCTTATCTTAATAAAACAACTGATGTCTGTCTTTTTAAATTTTTTTGCCACACTTGTGATCAAACTCAGGGCCTTGCATATGGTAGGCAAGTGATATACATCTCTAGCCCACTTGATTTCTGAACAATTTTCATTGAATCATATTGCACAAGGGACAACCTAATTTTATCTTTTCTTTCAGACAGAATTATTCTGAAAACCACCCAGGTGAAATGGCTATGTAGTCTCTTCTTAATCCTCTCCCATGAAGACTGTGTTCTTCAGTAATGTGTTCTATAAAGAAATCCTGTGACTTTAATGTACCATCCATATTATTCTGTCTTTAATCTAGTCATTTATTTACTCTGATTTTCAGTTGAATTAAATGCTGGAACCCTTGTCTTTATGCTTTAAAATTAAGCAGGTTTCTGTCATTGATTTCTATTTTCCATGTCAAATAATCTCAGTAGTTTTAGATGTTTCCCCTGAGCACTGAGCTATTAAACTTGTAAACTAGTTTGTAATGTTTTAGTGCAAAAGTCAGAAAAGTACCCATTACCAGCTGGATTCTTGTCAGGGGTGAATGATGTCAGCATTAAAAGGACTTCACACTGATGGAAAAGAGGCAGGCAACGGGTTAATAGCAGGCTGGCTGAGGAGCTCTCCTAATCCTGCATGTGTAGCTCAATGGCGGAGGTGTTATTGAGGTATATCCTCTGGAAGCAAGAGAGGGGAAGGAGACTTTATTTTTCAAAATTAGAAAGTTATAAGGACTTCAGAAGATCATTCAATTTACTTTTTCAATCCCTCCTTCAAAACGCTATATTTGGCCAATTATTTTATATTTTTCATATTAGTAATGTCTCACTCAAAGCTAAATTTGGTAAACCAAGTTACTTTTGTGGACGATGGCAGTTACATGAACATTCAAAACATTTATTTATAAATTAGCTTTCCTCAAGTAAAAGGGTTGCTGTTTGCCATTATTACACTGGGTATACTTTATTTATAAGCAAATACATTGACATCTAGCAAGAGCCTTGGCCTTTCGTCTGGTAGTTTTGTGTCTGGAAGGAAGCGCACCTTTGCCACACTGTGCGCTCTGAATGAATCGGTACAGTCCTAATGTTCTCAGTGGTGCCATTGCTAGGCAGTTCCCATCCAGGAACTACATGTTTTTCAGCTCTTTACATTAGATTTTATTATTTGTAAGTTTTGTATTTTAATATGTACTTTTATTCCTTTGTGAAAATCCAAAAATATTTTTATTGTAAAGCACTCCATTCAATACTAGGGCTCTTTTCAAAGAAAGTTTTTACCAATATACTTATATTAGTCTTCTAATTTTGTATCTGAAGATCTGTGACATTTACTATAACTTGGCTACAAAAGCAGGTAGGGAGCGTCACCTCATGCATAATGAACTATAGTCTACTGACAATTTCAGTTTTATGATATTTCAGTGTATTAATATGTAAGCTTGTTCTTTATCAATTTAGAAATTTTTATTTTATGAGCTTAAAGAATGTTTTCTTTTCTGTAAGATCACATATATCATTGTACTAAGCAAGGCCAGTGTGATTTCAAATAGAAAAAAAATTGATTAAAGGGAATTTACTTACTCAAGTCCAGGAAATACAGAATAGGAGAATCTGGGTTTGTGAGTTAAGGTCTGCAATTCTCTACTGCTCTGAACCATGGAGCTATAAACCAATTATTCATAAAGAAATTATGCAGTCTTTATTTCACAAAGAACTCTTTTAGGCAACTCCTATATTCAAGCACAGATTTGGTTAGGGGTAATATTTGTATACAAGACAAGTTAGCTATGGATATAGTGTATGCCAAATTGAATGAGATGAAGAGGGACTCAAAAACAGTATAGAGTAGTAGGCATGAGAGAAATGATCATACTTCAGACTACCTCACTTAAGGAAAGCACTATATAAAAGCTGAACTTTACTTTGAAATAGTAAAATTTATGTAGGCAGAGAATGGGCAAAGGAATATTTATGTAGAGTAAAAATAGAGATTTTAGCAAAAAATGTAAGTTAATAGGTTTAATAGTCAATCAGACTGTCTGAAATGAAATTACCTAGGTTAAAATAGAAAAAAGAAAGGGTTAAAAAAGAATTTCCTGGTCTTACTGGGCTGAAAGTACTTTAGACTCTCCTCTACTCAAGGAAAAAGTCTTGTCATTTATATTATTTTAGAAAGAGTATGCAAGATAGAATGGAGATGAAAGGGTAGTCCAGATAGCTACCTATTAAGAGAAATTGTAACTGTAAATGTTTAGAAAGATGTTTTTCGTTAATGATGTTCTATGAAGTTCACTGCACTGAAAAACTGCTCATAGTATTGGACACCATCAATACTTATGACAGATTATGGATGAAATTATCTTTTCTACGTTCATGAATACTTTCTACTTTCTGTTTCTCTAAATATGTTGATATGTTTAAAATATTCTTTTCTCATCATTGATATTAATTATTGAATTCTGTTATAGGTAAATTTTAACATAAACAAGAACATACCTATTATGGCAATAGATACCTATTGTGACTAGCTATAGTTATATCTATACCTCCTATTTCATGGTTGACTCACCTTATTACAATATTCATACTGAAGAGAAATTTCCTGTTTAATTAGTTTTGATCCAAATAATTTGTTAGATTCTAAAGTTAATGTTTGAATTAAATAAGAACTATTCATCCTGGTAGTTCAGCCTTTATTCTCTTGGAAGTCTTTACTCTTGGAGGGACACATCAATTACTTCCCTATGGTTTCTTCCTTATGGTTGAGAAATTATGGATCTGGTTAAAGAAAACTACTATTGAAATACCAGTAGCAAAGCTCTTACTATGATTTTCAGCTTGCAAATTGATGAGAAGTAATATATGCACACATGCTCACGATGGATGTGTATCCATCTAGAGGAAATTAATTAAAGGATTTTCATTCAGTCAACAAATATTTACTAAATATGTATTATGTTCTGGGTATTATCCTGAACGCAGTGGATATATCAGTGGAAAAATGACAACCCCTGAATTCATGTCCTCATGTAGTTAAATTCCAATGTAAAGAAAATTAATAATAAGAAACAAACAAAAGTGTAAGTACATTACGTTAGAAGACTATACGTGTCATTGAGAAAGTAAAATGCAGAGAACCCTAAGTCAATGAGTATTCTTTCTTTACTTTCTTAACTGAAGAATGTACTTTGTTGAAAGTTGAGAACTGATCAGAGACTTGAAAAAATTTAGCCATGAATATCTATGTGTGAAGAGACTTTATGATTAAGGAAACAGCCAGTGCAAAGACTTGGAAGAGAAACTTAATAGAAGTGTTTTAGGAGTAGCAAGGGAGACATCGTGAATAGAACAGAGTGAGTGAACGTAGGCAGAAGAGAAGACGAGGACAGAGAGATTGTACAGAGCCAATCGTGGGTAGCATCATGGTCCACTGTAAGTCCTGAACTGTTTCTCTGAAGGTGAGTGAAAGTGGTCAATGAAGAATTTTATGCCTAAAAGTGACAGCTGATAACTTTTATTTTCAAAAGGATAATGCTATCTGCTATATGGGAATGACTGTAGAAAGTAGAAGCAGAACAGTTTGGAGGCTGTTTCAGTAATTCAGGAGGCAATGACATGACTTTGACCACAGTGGAGCAGTGATGTAGTGAAAATGGAAAGGATTTCCCAGTAGGCTGAGATCTGAGAAAAACTAGTCCAAGCTTGTCGCTGAGCTCCAGAAAGAATGAATTATCCATAAAATGACATGAGAAAGGCTGAAGATAGAGGTGGGGCGGGGGAGCTCATGAGCTCAATTTCATGCCTGTTCAATTTAAGCTGCCTGTCAGGTATTCAAGTAGAGAGGTGGACTGGGTACTTACCTATACAAATCAATTTTGGGAAAAAGTTCTGGGATACAGATGTAAATTTAGGAGTTGTCAACTTGTAAGCGATATAAAAAACCATAAGAATGGGGAGTTTAACCAAGAGTATAAAATACATAAAGTGCAGAAGACAAACAAGGCCTGATCTTTGCATGATTCCAGTGTTAATAGGTCAGGGTAAAGATAAGGAAGTAGGAAAGGTCATCAAAATCAGGAGCCAAGTATATAGTACTCTTCCTGTTCTGTAAGTTGTAACTTAACTTACATCTACAAAATGACTTCACTGTTACAACGTAATGAAAAATCGCTTCTAGTAATGTTCTTAATTCAAAAAGTATCTTCCTGTTCATAATTTCATTTATTCTTTTCCACAACCCTGTGCTGTAGGTCAGGCTGGCATTACTAACTCCACTGTGACAACTGTAAGAAGAGAATTAAGAATTGCACATTTTTTGAGGTCATAGAGGGACCGTGTGGGTTTTGAGTGAACTTGGCTAGCGCAGTTTTGACACTACTGCCCATGATCTTTCCATGATGATCTGCCACACAGTTCTACACACTCACAGCTAAAACTGGTAAAGTTTGCCTAGATGGGCTGATAGTTCTGTCACAGAGGTCTGTGGCAGGGTGGTTTACTTTAGTTTTATAAATCTATTTTTTATTAAGAATTGTAAAAAAAGAGAAAATAAAAGTAAAATTTGTCCTTAATTACATAATTTTCTTTGCAACATTCCTACTTTAGCCCATCCAGTTACCTTTCCTTAGGGATAAATAAATTTGGGATATAAACGTCCAGCTATTTGCCTGAATTAATAGGAATATATTGTCTCAGTGCTCTCTGGGTCTCCTGTAGATTCCTGGACTTATTTCCTACTTGGATATTTCCTACCTAACAATTCTCCGACAGGAAGGGAGAGTACAGGAATGGCAGAGATAAAGATATAGGATTGGTGGTTTGTCATTCACACCAAACTCTTTGGGATCCTTTTTCTTTTCCTCTGGCTGCTTTCTGAATGTTTAGATCCCCAAATGCTATCATTTTGGTTCATCTTTTCCACCGAACAACCCATTTATTATTCTGTTTGGGTGAAGGTGAGGTTGTTACAGCTAATCTCTTCAAAGAAGAAATTCTACATTAGAGTTATCTTCAGAAACTACTAAATCATCATAGCTATCATTGTTTTATTTTCAACATGTCTCGATTATCTTAAATATAGAGTATAAGGACTATGAATATTGGATAAGTTTATGTAAATTGGTACTTGTAAGAAGAAAATATTTTCCATAAAACCAGTACTATGTACAAATACATCATGCTAAATATTGAAGAGTGATGATTCTGTTAAGATAGTAAGTGTAATTCTGCAAGTGCCTTTATTTATGTACCATATGTGGAATAAAGATCAGAATATATGTGGTTATGATATTTTTATATGAAAATTATTATTTTACATATGATAAAATCCAAACAAGCTATCAGCATTGCACTTACAGAATTTACTCTTGAACCATTATGTTGTATATTCTGCATTTTTCAACAACTGTCACCTATCTCTATTATTTTTACCTTAAGATCCTAGTTGTCGCTTTTATGGAATCTAACTTACTAGTATCCTTGGCAATGCATTTTATGCCACTTACATTTACAGTAATAGTTTCAGCAACTTGCCACTTAGTACCATGACTGGAAAGCATTTTGTTAGCCCAGGTCCAAATCTTCATAAACATGGTCCATTTTCTTATAAGCAGTAATTGTTAACATAGATACAATAAGTGTCTTTAGCCTAAAGCAAATATCTAGGTTTCCTCACCGTTTTATTAAAAAGCAAATTTAAATTCACAGACGTATAGGTATATAATTCTCATGATGAAGAAAAACTAATAGTTTTATAGGGCTACAGTTGCAGAAATGCAAACTACTATACATATAATTTATATCAATTCTCATGTATTTATATATATTTCTCTCCTCCCTAAAACTACCCTCAAAAAAACCTTAGAAGCAGAATATTTCTGCCTACTTTATTCAACCATTCTATCACATCGTAAAAGCCAATATAGTACAGCACTGCAAACTGGTGCTTCTCAAACTTGGCTGCATGGAGAAAAAGAAAATATGGGCACTCACACTCAGACCCCATTGCAAAGACTCTAATTTTGTTGGTCTGTGGCAAGTTCCAGTGACATATTTCCTAAAATTCTACAGATGATTGTGATGTGTACAAGGGTTGACAATGACTGGAGTAAACAAGGAACATAAACAAAAGTATTTTGAATTATAATTTAAAAACATTGAACATCTGTTCATTAGTTACAGTATCCACCAAAAAGAAAGAAAAATTAGTAAACCTAAATGGAATAATATATTTGAAAATGTGACATGAAAGATTTTTAGGCATTAAGAGCAACATTAAGGACTGGGAATTTGATGGTCAAAGGAGATACTGTACAAAGATTTATTAAATATATTTTGCCCTGTGAACACTTGGAGAAAAGGACACATTTCTTGAGGAAAAGGAAACATTAAACATGATGGTAAAGTTTATTTCCATTTAAAATGAAGTCAAATTCTAAAGGGTAATTTTCTTTCTTCAAAACACTAATTTGGCAAGGATGCATTTTAGATGGGATTACAGTATTGCAATAAGGAAGAAGGTCTGGGGTACACTGAATTGGACTTAGATTTGTCCACAGGTGACTGGACATTCTCAATGCAGAATGAAGAAGCTGGGGGTAGTGAGCAGAGGGTGGTAGAGTCAAGAAAACGAAAAATTACAAAGGGCTGTCTGCGTAAGTGTCAGTTAGGTTAGCTGTGTCTGTTAGTTGGCAATTATCAGAGTTAGGATTCTGTCCTCCCACAGAGACTGGGAGAGTGGATGATTGTATTTTAAAGAAATGACTTGGGCTGGTGATATCACTCAGCGGCATAAGCGCCTGCCTGGCAAGTGCGAGGTCCTGAGTTCGACTCCCGGTATCCGCATATTAAAAAAAAAAAAAAAGAGAGAAATGACTTTCAGGTCCTTGAGAAAGACAGTCCTGAATCATAGGGGATCCACGTAGATCTCTGAAGGACAGCAAAGGACTGGCAATTTTAGTAGTGCTCTATGACCCAGTGGTCGGGGGCGGATCTTCAGATTTTGGCTAGGACAAACGCAATTCTTTTGGGAGCCTTGTTCTCTTTTAAGCAATTCTGGAGGGGGCGAGGGTAGACAGGGTCATCCTAAGTATGTGTCCTTGAGCTGTTCGAAACTACGTTAGTATTTGCTTAAATCTTTTAATCTGGGAACAGGACGTGGACAAAATGTCTCCTACCACCGTGCCTCGTGCTGTTCTATCTGCCCGGAATACTCCCCTGCTCCTTCATCTTCCTCCGAGTAATCATACTAAGCTTTGGGGTTTCAGATAAAATGTTTCCTCTTCTAGGAAGCTTTCCATAGCTACCTCCATTTCCTGAGTATGGATTATGTTAGGACCCCATGTTACCCTAACTCCGAAACATACAATTGTGATTTTAAAGAACTTATTTGTGTTTATTCTTCGTTAGATCATAAATTTCATGAAGGCACATTTGTTTAACTTAAGCCAATGCTAGTGGTTTAACTTCTAGCCTAATAAGTAGCACATATTAGATATCTATTGAATGAATACACATTGACTTTTATCCAACACTATTCTGAGTTAGTAGCTTGTTCAGTTGGAGATTGAGTCATTTTAAACCTGTTTGAAGCAGTTTTCTTCACAGTGTTCTGTGTTGCCTTCCTAAAAGTGTAGCCAAAGTCCTCCTCTTTACATCTAAGCAGAACTTGGCATTTGCCCATTTCACCTTTACCAATCTCAATATGCGGAGTCACCTGCTTCTTGCCTTCCCTATTGTATATTGTTCCAAATTGTCTTTCCCTAAGAACCATATTTGTTGTGTACTAGTTTCCAACCATAGTTTGCCTTTGCTTTTCTCATTTCACTGTCTTGGGATTTCCTGGTAATGAACTTTGCTCTATTTAACCAGGGACCCAAAAGTCTTCAACTGGGTAAAGCCACCATCTCACTTAGGAACCCCTTCTGACCTCCTCCACTGGCTCTGGTGGTAGGCTGAAGAGCAAATGTGATAGCACCTGTGCTGTAAGCTTCCAAAAGCAGTTGAACTTCTTTCCTTGATTCAACATGTTTAGTTACTGTCTCTGCATCTCCTCATATTTGCCCCCATCTAGAACCTAGGCAGGACAAATAACTCTTGGGTATTTCTGGCATTTAACATTAATATTAGCATTAGAAACTAACATTAGCTGTTTGTGATAGATCTATCAATCTTATCTAAAAGTAATATTGCTTCCTTTTTAAAGAGTTTTAATGAAATAAAATCTGGGTACAATCTCCTCAAGGTACTGAAGACTAAAAATTAATTTTAAAATTATATTAATAATTTTGTACGGAGCTACGACTTCTTTATGATAAATAAATATCAACTTCTGTAGAGACTTCCTGCAAGAGTTTAGGGCATATGGAGTCTACAAATTAAAAACTGTCTATATTTCTCACATTTTGTACAGAAATAGCAATAAAAGATTGTACTGTGTTTTTCATTAGGCTAGATTAATGAAGTGGCAAGAGAGTGAATATAGATAGTAGACGAAGTCGCAGATGGAAACTTGTACTATAACATATTTTCCATAACATGGTGTATGGATAAACTTCAAAAAGCACATGAACACTTTTCCTGCAGAAGTCCTTTAGCTAATTTTCTTGCATGAATATATGTTTGGTCACCCTTTTCATCATATATTAGCTCAAAGACTGAACAACTTTCAGTCTGCAGCATTTTTCAATTCTTTTTTTTTTTTTTCTGGGTACCAGGGGTTGACCTCAGGACCTCGCGCACCAGCAGGCGCCCGCACTGCTGAGCGATATCACTGGCCCTTTTTTCGCATGTGGGTACTGGGAGTTGAACTCGGGCCCTTGCGCTTATGCTGCTGAGCTGTCTCACCAGCCCCCATGTTGTTTATTTATTTATTTATTTATTTATTTATTTATTTTTTTGTGGGTACCGGGGGTCGGCCTCAAGACCTCGTGCGCCAGCAGGCGCCCGTGCAGCTGAGCGATATCACCGGCCCTTTTTTCGTATGTGGGTTCCAGGAGTTGAACTCGGGCCCTTGCGCTTGACAGGCAGAGCACTTACACCGCTGAGCCATCTCAGCGGCACCCCCATGTTGTTTAAATAGGAAATCTTGTTTCTTAATATCTTAGCTTCAATGCCAAATACCACCACATTACCAAGAGTTGATATTTATTGATTGCTCGACATTGCTGAGCACTGAGTGTTTCAAGTCCATTTCCTCACTTAATGCTTTGCACTGTTCGAATACTTACTTTTACTTTTTACCTGGTTTACACTTTTTTCCCTCGTATTATCTCTCTTGTGATTTTTTTTTGTCATTCTCTTACTCTTTTTCTATTCCATTACTCTTTCCCCACCTTACCTCAGTTCAAGCAATTCATGTTTCAGAAAGTATTCATGTTTCAGAATTTCATTTTTAAAAAAATGATTTCATAATTTTGTTCAGTCATGAGCCCAAAAACAATTTGACAGTGGAGAAAAATGTAAGATCATATTTTGTATTAAATTTTGACCAATTTGCTCGATATGCTTCAAGTGGTTTGTGTGTATAAACCTGACTTAAAGAAACATGGGCTGAAGGGAAGGAGATCTTTGTAAAGTGGTAGATGCCACATAAATACAGACTCTTTTGTGAAGAAATCCCTGACAGAAGATGGAAGAATGAGAATAGTTTACAACAGTTGTGGGTGAAGGGTTGGCAATGAAAATGTGTAACACAAAATATGGACATTTGTGAGGTATGCCTCAGTGCTTTGTATTAATGATTTGCATATTAAGAAGTCAGGAGTCTTCACATTAGTGAATTCCTAACTAGTCTCTGACACAGTAGACTGATACCTCCCTGGAGGAGTCATTATGGCCAATCATGTCAATGAGCAGATGTTAATGACTCTCTTACATGCTCTTCAACAGGTAGTTTAATAGGCTTCCACTGAGTTCCTTTTCATTTGCTTTTTAAATATATCCTCTCTTCCCCTTCTTTTGTAATAGTATTGTGAAGAATTGACAAAAGGTGCATTAAGATAATTTTAATGTGTGACGTAAGTTCACAAAAGCATTAAATTTAGAAATAATGCTTTAAGACTTACCGAGTCTGCCTAAAAACCTTTTTCAAATGCAGTTAAAAACAAACCCTGTTTGATAATAGGCGTCTTATTTGGATTTTAATGCAAGCCATCTAGCCCAATTTACTCTATTTCAGTTTTCCTTGGTATATTAATTTATGGTATGATTAACATAAGTACAAGAACTAGTTCAAAAATATTTTTGTGAAATGAAATTTTTTGAAAATGGAAATGAATTCCAGCAGACTTCATATCACAGAGGTTACTAATCATTTAATAAAACTAAAAAGCAGAAACTAAATGATATAAAAACTTTAAAATATACAGGAAATATTAGTGTATTAGTTTTCCTATTACAGAGACACAATACCTGATATCTACAATTTAAAGAAAGAGAATTTTAATTAGACTCATGGTTTCAGGAGATTCAGTCCATGGTTACCAGGCTTAAACCCCGCGTTAGGCATACATTTGATTGCATAGCAACTTGGAAATGTTCCATGACCTAAAAGAAAATTTTAGAGCTTGTATATTTAACATTTAAATAAAAGTAGTTGCAGCCAGGCACTGAATATCTTAACATTTCAAACTTGCTTTAGCATGCTTTAACTGCTATTATTCTTAATTATTATATTGAAGATATTGGGTGATTTTTTACAAACACTGACTCTATGATCAGCTATAAAAATGCTGAAGGATTGCTTTTCCAATACTTTCATTAAATAATTCACCATTTCACCTGATTTACTCTGCAGATAAAGGGAAGCACATTGATACATATATGAAATTCTCCGTCAAGGCCAGGAAAGTGACAGAAGCTGGGGGCTGGGAGATGCAGTTGGAAAAGTTCGGTACTATGTTCCCTGTAGAAAATAACCAACAATCACGTGCTAGTATCACCATCATGAGAAAGCACAGAGGGCACAGATACTGAAGTGAGTGGCTCTAGTTTAATGTTCTGGCTTCACATGTGCCATCTTCAGTTTTGCAGGTGATGTCTCTACCGAGGTGTCACTTATGAATGATTTGGTGTCCAAGTCTGGAACTCTCATGTCCCTCTGTGAATCTTTCCAAACATACACTAGAAATATCAGCTTACCCATCAAATTACCTTTTCTTAAAAAGATTTTCAGAATGATATGTAATTCAAAGGCTGTGGAGCTTGGGTGTCAGAGCTCAGGGTTTAATAAACCAAACAACTCAGATAACATTTGCTTTAGCTTCCACAGAGAAAGCGTGTTTGTACAGGTTTTCTTTAACAGCAGTTAACTGGTTCAGTAATTTTGACTCTGGTAATGACTTCTAAACAACCACAAACTAATAGTAATAATAACATTATTATGAAAATAAAAATTTAAATTTATTAAACTTAGGGGAAAAATACACATGGCAATACTCTAAAAATTTTTGAATGATGGAGACAGTGTAAAGTCTTAGCGATCACTTTGATGGGGAACTGCAGATAGTAGGCAGTCAGACTTCTGAGTTCGCAAGATTCTCAACTGGACAATCACAAGTTTCTTGTCACTCCATAGGTGACAATTACTTCCTTTAAGAATGAGGATAAAATAAGGATTTAAGATAATAAGTTTAAGTATTTTTTTTCCTGCTACCTCTCTGATATGTATTCCTTAAGTGTTCCAGAGTCCATTATTTAAAAACATTTGCATTTCTTTCCCTAAAATGTAGTTGAAGTTTGTGGTAGAAGAGTTCCTTAAGCTAAGTCTACCATAAGTCTTTTTCCACTTAAAATTCATGAATTCTACTTATCATCATATCTCATTCCAAAGAGATTTATAATTTATTTTTGGTTCACACTTGGGCTTCCAAGGTTCTACTTAATTTTGCACTAGATTGTAGTAATTTAGTGTTTCTGTAGAAAGTATACATCTCTACAAAATTGTGCATGATCCTCGATTCGGCAACAAAATAAAATGTAAGAAGCCTTTCTCCCTGATTCTTGGGGGGTGAACAGGAAAATTCACACCCACCATTTGACATTACAAAGCAGATTTAGACTTGTAATTCTTAGTAAAAATGAAAAAAAGAAAAAGAAAAAGAAAATGAAGAACCTTTGGGAAAGAGATTCACCAAAAATTTCTTCAACAAGATTTTCTTTCACTTGTTTCTTTACTGAAAATTCTTGTATTAACAAGGTGAAGTACCATAATTTATAAGTTCAATCACTAAGACAATGAACAATGATTTAATTTAGAAAATAAAATTGAGATTTTAAAAAATGTAGTAATTCAAGTTTTTGCTAAATAGGAAAATAACTCTATAAAACCATGTGATTACAAAAGCAGAGATATATTCTTAGTTACTTGAATGCTTGAAAAGTTCACTCTAATTATGAGACATATAGTCTCTCATGATATATAGGCGTAATTCCAATACATTTGTTTATCATAATGAGTTGTAAGTATGGGCAGTGCTCCAATATTTGAAAAGATTTGCTTTGACATAAAATAATGTGGAAATGAATTATTTCATGATATGTAGTAGAAATAATAAAATTGCCTCACTATTTGTTCAGGTTAGATTCCTCCATTAAATTTGAATTGATATTATTTAATTGAGAATTTCTCTTTGATTGTATTGCAATTTTAAATTTTACTGCTTCACTTGTGAATTTTGAAAAAATAATCAAAAAATTTTCAGATTAACTATGTACTATTTGTTACTTATATAAATGTAGAACTCTAAAACTGGAAAGCTTGTTATTTAGTATCAAAACTGACACGAGCAAACTGCTTCCATTTTGAGCAGTAAAAGGGTCAGTGCGGAATGACTGTCTGGCTGTGTCAGTCATGGATCTCGACTGGTTCTTAGGAAGGGAGCCCCTCCTCTGTCATCAGTGTGCCGCGGGGGCTCAAAGGAAGGTCAACATGACTAAACTGTATTTCTTATCCCCGATCTATTCCAGAGCTTTCACTTTAAAGATGAGAATGTGATGCCCACAGAAAACAATGTCCCTTAATTTTCAGTTATTAGAACACAGAGTCAGCATATTAAGAGAATAGAAAGTCATTTTTAAAATTCTGATTTTTCCCCTAGAGATTATATCTTGCTGTTTTCAATGGCTGTGAGTAATGCAGAGCTGTACTCATTTTGTTTTCCTCTCTAGCATTACCGTCAAAGAACTGAATTTAATGCATCTTTTCACCCTAAATTTGTTTTGCATAATACCTTTAAATTTTTCTTAGACACTTCTGTTCACAATTAAACAATTATCTCAATTATCTGTCTTTTGGTCAAATATTTCTTTTTTGTTTTTATTTTTGTTTCTGACTAAGAGAAGACTACTGGTATTGATACCAAAGGAAAAGATATTAAGCTGTAACTGTTGGCTAATGCATTACGAACTTTACCTCTTATTGTGTACTCGCCTTTGTCTTCTTTCTTTCTCCAATAATAAGTGGATATGAAATGTCAGAGTGCAAAAAAGTCCATTTTTAGGAAAATATCAACATAACATTATGTAAAGAAATAGTATACAATGTAATTTTTTATCATCAGCAAATCTTCTCATATATTTGTATGCATCTGCTTAGTGTCAATGCAGATATAATGTTCTTTTATTTATTTATTTATTTTTTTTATTTTATTTTTTTTTTTTTGTGGGTACCGGGGGGACGACCTCAGGACCTCGCGCGCCAACAGGCACCCGTGCCACTGAGCGATATCACCGGCCCCTTTTTCGTATGTGGGTTCCGGGAGTCGAACTCCGGCCTTCGCGCTTGCAAGGCAGGCGCTTACGCCACTGAGCCATCTCACCGGCCCAGATATAATGTTCTTAAGTTGCTTTGCAAAAAATCAAATAAAATTTATATTATTTCTGATTTAAAAGATCATTCTTTTTTTTGCCTTTCTTAAGGAAAAAGAAGGTAAAGGAAATGAAATGAGACCACAAATTTAAAGAAGGATGAATAGTCTGAATTTCTGGAGTAATTTAACATTTACTTTTTAGCTATATATCATACAGTGAGGTGTGGTGCCCAAGAATTCCAAGGTCGGTCCTCTTTAAACAGTTCTGAAGCATGAAACAGAGTATTAAAGATATGCAAATACAACGTACATGATTCAGTTGGAAAACGATCCTTCTTATGCCAATAATTTGATTCCTTTTGGAACAGAGTTATGTTTTACTGTTTACAACCTAATCTTGCCATTAGTATTAACTGGTTGGGTAATTATGAGACTTAGATTTTATGGAATAGGTCTCTCAGTGATTTTACTCATATTTTAAAAAACATGTAGTTTTTAACACAATGGTTTTACAGGAATTTAAGAAGAAACCATATTATTAATTTTAATAAAAGCTGCCACACTTGGACAGTGTTAAAATTAACCATAACTCCAAATGTGAAGTACAATATACCCAGAAATTACAATAATATTAACATGGTGCCCAAATCCTGACATTGAATAAATCAAGTGAGTAAAAAAAGAAGGTGAAAATTAGTCTTCCGGTGCACACTGTATTTGGAGAAGATATTTTTAAATAAAGAGTTGCTTTTATTGAAGATCTACTTATTTTTCTTTGGAGTCTGATCTTCTGATAGTAAGGGAATATTTTAAAAGTCCATGTACCTGTGTTACCATGGGCTCCAAGTTTTACTGTTAGAGGAGCTTGAGCTAAAGATATGAGAGAATCTGGTAAATATTAAAAGTTTAGAAAATTCTAAGTAAAAGGAGAAGGTGGGATTTAGCTTATAAGATAAAAACTATCAGTGGGTTATTTGGTAACAATAATAATAATAAACAACTTATTAAATATTTCCACAAGTTGAAAACTATGCTGAATAATTACTCTGTGTAAGGAGTAAGCAATATTTGGGAGAAATAGGAAGCACAGAGAGGTCAAGGATCTGGTTTACGGTTACATGCTCAGCAACTTACTTAGTAAGTATTCAATAAGAGGAAAGACAGATATGTACGCAGGTCTTTCTGCTCTTCTTCATTTTGCATTTACTATCTATAGAAAGCATATTGATACGTGGACTGAGACACGTGGATTTATAGTTTTGCCACTACTTAGCTTGTACGACTTTTGTCATATTGTTAGTGCTCTTTCCTATAAAATGATGGATGGGACTATCCAAGTATGAGGTCTATTAGAGATCAAAATCTTCTGCCAATTAGGGGAATTTGGCTAAAAGATGAAATAAAATTTCTGTGTATTACATCTGACTTAGAGGTAGTCTGTGACACTCAAATTTTTAATGATTAACAGCTGACTCAACACATGATCCCGCGTTTGCTTATTCATTTACTAAGTTTTAACTCCTTCCCCATCAAGGCCTTATTTTATTCTGCAAAGCACATAAGATCAGTCTATTCTTCAATGTGTTTCTCTTTAATTTGGGCATATGTGAAATACACAACTACTTTCTTTTGCTTATAGATCTGCACTTTTCTTAACATAATGGAGTGTGTCTTGCTAAAATGTGTGATGAGGTACTTTCTGCATCATTTTACTGTAGTCTTAAGGATCTGCTTATAGTTCCCATCTTTAATTCTCTCTTTTTATATTTTTACTTTATTAGTGCCTACTCCCAATACAGAATAATGCAGATCGTTTTGGGGAATCTGTACATACATGGAACCTATCTTGATGATTTCCAATCCCTTTACTCCTCTCTCCCTTAATTTCCCCAGTCCCTGCTCCCCTTCCCTATCTCTAAGTGCCTGCTTGCTTGTTTCCTGTTGTCTCTCCTTTATGTGGAACCTCGGTTCACAGATGTAATTCTACAATTCTAGTTGCAGAATTCATTGCACAATTCTGGTTGCAAGCAAATGGTGTATCACTGTATTTTTTTTCATTCATTTCTTTATATTTTAAGTTTGTCATAAAAAAGAAACCATGTGATATTTAACTTTCTATATCTGACTTTCTTCACCTAACCTGCAGCTCTTTTATATCTGTAGTTTGATCAAACACTAAAGCATCTCACCTAATTCAGAGGTTCCAAGTAAAAATACAGATTCCCACTCTCTGCTCAAAGATACTAATTCAGTAGATCCAGTTTTAGGCTCTAAAGCAGGATTAGTATCAAGTACCAGATTATTTTCACACAGAAGGTCTGCAAATCCAAATTTTAAGAGGTGCTGGCTGGATTTTAAGTTTGGGCTTCAGAAGTGAGTGATCCCCATTTGGTGCTCTGGTTTTTCATCTTTTGATGTTTTCTAAATTGTATCTCTAATTGACGTGTTTAATTCTTTTTTTATGATAAGCTATTCGCATATGATATCTTAAACTTGGAACTGGTGTTCTCATCCTCTTTAGGTAGTGCTACTTTTGTTCTGGCTTCAACCTGAAGACCATATTATTCTGGAAGCTCTTGTCACCCCACTCTGCCTCTCCCTGAACACGCAAACTTACTTATGCTCTGGACTCACTGATTTATTATTTAATTTGTTCAGCCTCGCCACTAGCGTGTGAGCTCTTTAAGGGTGTGGACTTTGCCTTGTTTATTGTGGTGATCTAGTGCAATATTTGGAAATTTATGTGTGCTAAGTAAAATATTTGTTTAATGTTATTGAATGAATAAATATGGGTAACTATAAAAATTAAACTTTATAAACGTAAATATCGGCTGAAACCTATTCACTGCTTCCTATGATAAGCACAGATTTATTTAACACTTACCAGTTCAATTATTTAAAACAGGATGACCAAAAATTGCATACTTTGTTAGTTTTTATAAGATAATATAACAGGAAATACAAAAAAGGCAATTTTATCAGATTTATTCAATACAAGAACTGCCTGGTTGAAATGACACCTGCTCAAGTGATGCTCGGGGTAAACTGTTAAGTTGTTAACATGTACTCTAGGTTAGCACATAAAAATTTCACTATTATGTCCCATTTCTTTAAAGAGGAATACATTTAGCTCAAATTGTACAGATTATGCAAGCCGGATATTGTGAGAGATAAAGGAAAAATTAAACATCGAAATATTTTTTCTTTCAAAAAGCACTAGTTTTCATGTCTTGTTTGTTCAGACCTCCCAAGCCTAACACATTTCCTTCAGTGAAACCCATCTCTTTTCTTTCCTGCTTGCTTTCTTAAATTCCCATTATCAAGTGCCATGATTTTTCTGTGTGTAAGTCTGCTGAACATGGACGGTAACTTCCGAACCTTGAGCCAAAATGAATCTCTCCTCTTTTAAGTTGTGGTTGTTGAGTATATTGTCCCAGCCTTCGTCCCCAGGAAAGGGACCAAGACAATGGCCAAATCCAGTACAGTAAATTTGCAAGGACTACTTAGAATGGTACAGATTCATGTGAACAGAGTATTAATGTCCCTGACGTTTTATTCTTCCTAGTGAAGAACTATAATACAAACCAACAGCCTGACTACACTTTAGTAGCCCAGTATGTAAGTGTGTGTACCAGAGATTAAGGAGAAAAGCTGAAGGTGATATCTACATAAGCACCTAAGAAGCAGGTGATCTAGTCCCTAAGACATCAGAAACCATCATGCTGACTAACTCAACACCTTGCTGAATTGATGTCAGGGTCCCGCCTTTAATCACTGGATTTAACTTAATTTAAGTCTTGGACAGGGAAACACTGCAGACTTGTAATTTCCATTAATACACATAAAGTTAGGCAAAGAAAGGCATTAAAAAGTCTATGAGCAACTACTTTGAAGATAACAATATGCAATATATTAACCATCATTAATCCCCTATTAGTTTGTTTTGAAACTCTGTATCATTGTTTTTAATGTATTTTTCTCTTTAAAAAAGTCTGTCTACCAGAAATCAACAAGTCATATTGAAGCTACATCAAGTTTTAGCTCACATTTACTTCTTCTTATCTTTCCTCTTATCATACTTTTTTGAAAAAATAATTTACTTTTTATTTTGTTAGTATAGACTAGCTTTGCAGAAAAGTGGGTTTTGTTTTGGTGTGTTTGTGCATGTATGCAACAGACTTCAGATATTTTCACCTTCCGCTATTATCTGCCTTCCCCTTTCTTTGAGCCCCTTTCTCTCTTCTAATACTCTCCCTTTATTTTCCTGTGATCTCGTGTTTCCTAATATTTTTAGCTTACACATATGAAAGAAAACATGCAATATATCTTTTTAATATGATGATCTCCCATTCCATCCATTTTCCTGCAAATGCCATGATTTTATTTTTCATTATCTCACCATCATTCTTAACCCTCATCATTTTGTGCCTGAAGAATAGCATCATGACTAGTTTTCCGGCTTCATGTGGCCCATCCAGGGTCTCCTTTACATTGCCTCCAGCGGTAGGTGCCTAAAAAGAAATCTTACATTCTCTCTTTCCCCTTCTCTTTGCCCTTCCCCTTTCCCTTCCCCTTCGTCTTCTTCTTCTTCTTCTTCTTCTTCTTCTTCTTCTCCTCCTTCCCTCTCTCTCTCTCTCTCTGTCTGTCTCCCTCCCCACCTCCACTCCACTAGTTAAAAAGTACCCAAAGACTTCATCCGCATTTCGTCTGGCTTGTTAAGCCCTTTACAGTTTGGCTTAAAAAACTTCAGTTCAGTCACTGATGTTCCCCTCCAAACATATCCAAACCCTCTGAACAGCTTACATCTGGTTCTTGGATGTGTCTTTTTCTTTTGTGCTTTCGTCGTTAACTGTTTGTTCTTTACCAAGAATGACATCATCACTCTTTTCTAATTCGGAACATCTCACTTATTCCCAAAACTAACTTATGGTGTTATTTCTTTAGTGAAAAACTTCAATTCTCTTGACAGTGGCCTCCTTGATTCTGTCCTCTCTTCTTAGCTCTAAGAAAATCACTATCATATGTCATTGTGCATGATAATATGTATCACTTATTGTAATGATTATAATGGCCCCATCGATGTATCTATTACATTTTAATTTCCTTGAGATAAGATCCTAAGGATTATTCATCTTTGATTTCCAGTGTTTATTATAGTTCATAGTACACAGCAGTATGGAAGTATCTATTAGAAGAATGAATAACCCCTGTTATGATTAAATAATATAGGTGACTACATTAAATAATTTATGATACAGTGAACTATGGCTCCATAAAATGATTTTTAATTTCTAAATGTATAATAATTAAAAATTGTGTTTAATTACTTGACTGCATAATTAAAAGCATTGTCCTAAACTGTGGAAGAATGATAATTTAAGCCTTAGAAGGTGTAAAAAGTCTGTGTGCTCTAAAATACTAGATATATTTTTAAAATTAAATTTTAATGGTAAAAGAAGAGAAAACAATGCTATGATAATATTGGCAAGTGGTGGAAAGGAAAAGGGAGGAAAGAAAGATGGTATGCATTTATTTAATAGCATTTATTCTCTGACATGCTGTATTTGTCCTGCACCAAATTTGCAGATACGTGTTTTTTTTGTTACTAAGCTTTCACTCACTACAGTCTCAGTAGTAAGCTTATCTGTCCCTTTAACCAATTAACACTATTTTACCAATTTAACACTATTTTAGTATCTAAATCTTCAGACGAATTCTTGAAAACTGCCAAGGCAGGTTCTTTCTCCCTCTCTGTTATATCTCAGAAATATTTCAGTGTTCATTAGCCTGTATTCTTCTCTTTAGGATCACATTTTCAAATTCTATGAAAAAGTGCTTTTTGGTTTTATATATGTGCTGCCGAAGCGAGTACTGTATTTTGGTTTTGATTAGAGTTGAATTGAATGTATACAACAATTTGGAGGAAATCTAATATCGTTATAATATTTCCCTCCTATCTATGAACATAGTACATTTATCAATTTTTCTCTTCTTTCATATTTTGTGATATATTTTTATTCTTTTCCCTTTAAGGATTTTCCACATTTTCTATTAGTTTTTTACATTAATATTTGATATAGTATTTAAGTTTCACTTTTTTCTGCTGTTCTTTCTTGTATGTACCAAGAATGTAAAGTTTTTCTTCATTTTCATATTTACGTTTTTATAAGACACTACCAAATAAAGCACAGATGGATCCCTAATCATTTGTCCTCAAAATGAGTTTAAAAAACAGTTTCTTTTCCTTTTAACTCAATAATTTCTTAAAAATGAACTTACTTTAAAATTTGATTTAGAAGAATGATAATATTTCTACTAGATTAAAAAAACAAAAATCTTGAATGGCCATTATAGTTCTCCTACAAATGAGATTTTTAGCATTGTTATGGGAAGGAAAGAGGAACAACTAAAAGCTGTTTCATAGTTTATATATTTTTAAACACATAGATATTATGTACTGGGAAAAGGAAAAGTGGGCCAAGCTTGCAGTTGGATTCCATTAAAATAAATCTTTGCATAATCACAGGCCTCATTATATAATATAAATTTGTAGATTAAGTCTGTATCATTTATGCAAAGTATATTTTTCTAATGAAATTGTATTTAGATAGAAACATAACTTTTTGTTTTGTGTTCAATTGGGGGTACAAAATGATTTTAGTAAAATTAAAATTAAACATCATAAATATACACAAAAATGATTTACTTTCTTACCTAATCAAAATGGAAGAATTAGCTGTTTTGTTATAATTTTTTAAAATAAAATCAACCTTCCTGGGATTTGTATCAGAATTGCCTGTGCAATGAAAACTGGACTCTATTTCACAAATTTATCAGACTTTGCCAATGTTTTGTATTTCTTTGGTTGCAAAAAATTCATTAGATGAAAATTCAGCTGAGACAATACAGGAAAATGTAGATGCTGAGCCAAATATTTCTGATAAATTGATGTATAATATAACTATACAAAGTGGGCATCTTTATTAATAGTATCTATTCTACTGGGTGTCATGAAAAAAAGTCTAAATTCTGATGATCCCACAAATACACCTACAAACAGATTATATTTGAATGGAATAAGTATTTATTTTTTTCTAATCAGTATGCAAAATACACTAGAAAAGGGGATGTAACCTGAATCATTTTTTTTAAAAAAGAAGAGGGGCCGGTGAGATGGCTCAGTGGCTTAAGCGCCTGCCCGGCAAGCGCGAGGGCCCGAGTTCGACTCCCGGAACCCACATACGAAAAAGGGGCCGGTGATATCGCTCAGCGGCACGGGCGCCTGCTGGCGCGCGAGGTCCTGAGGTCGACCCCCCGGTACCCACAAAAAAAAAAAAAAAAGAAGATATATGCTTGTATATGTGCATATGAATGATCCGAAATCTTGGTTATAAAATTGGCAAGTGGCAATATGAATATAAAATATTTTGAGTATAAATTTAGCTGCTTTTCAATTTTAAATTAGCTTGTGCAATGCTCCCCCTTTTGGAGAGTTAATGTTCATGTTTTCAACTAAAAATATTTAAGTAAAATAAAAAATGGAATAATAATTGAAATATTTAAAATGACATAAATGGAATATAATTTCATAAAACTTTGTGGTGTAAACCAAGTGAAAAATGGTCACATATGAAAAAAATAAATTGATGAATGATGGAATATTCTAAATTCATGTATTTTTATTTTGGTTGTATAAAGTTTATATAAACATAATCTCCTTTAGAAATGTGGCATGTATGAATTATTTAATAATTTTTCTACAGCCAATATTTACTATTGTATTATTCTAAACATTGATTTTATTTAAAAATACAGAAAATATTAAAGATTATGTAATATTTACTTGGTTTGCTATTGACTTTAATTTCCTCTTATTTAAAAATACTTGGGAGACATAGCCTGAGAACAAATGTATAACACCCTGTTTTCATTTTAACAGTAAAGAAGAATCATCGATGACATCAGAAGAGAGTAACTTTGAGGAATCAAAGTTTACAAGTAATATTTTATTTAATTTATTTAAAGCATTGTTTTATTAAAGTCTACAATTATAATAATCTTACAAAGGTACAATTATATTAACTTTTCAGACACCGATATCCCAACAGTTGTTTGTTCTTACGAGGATAAGGAAGACTTGGAAGCCAGTAATCAAAATGTAAAAGATGTAAACAGGGAACATGATGAACACAATGAAAAAGAATTAGAGTTGATGGTAAGTGTTCTGGTTGCCACAGCATTAGAGAAGATGAATCCATTTATGCTTCAAAGATGCTGCAATTCCTGCCTTTCAATAGCTTTAACTATTATAATTTGCAAATGTGAAAGCACAGCCTATTCTGCCCTTGCATCTCTGGTTTGATCAACAAGCCACTTTGATTTCAGTAAGTTGTTCCTGGTCACTGCAGTAGTAAATTAATGACATTCATTTCTTATCTCTTTACCAGCAGCTCTGAGTAATAGTTTGTAGGAATTGTAGGAGAGGTAGCACTATCCTGATGTGCATTTCTAATCTTTGTGACAAGTGTACACTTAGCATAAACTCATCTGTAAAATGAGAGAGCTGGACAGATCATTGTTAGGTCCTGTCCAACTCTACAAGTCTATAATTCTTGCATTTCACAGCATTTTGTTTTACTTGCCTCCTTGTGCAAATCTCAAAGTTCTATACCATTGTAAAGTATTAAATTACCAAGTGAGAAGAAAATAGCCTTGTGCCATAATTTTTAAGCAGGAAACAAATTCAGTACTGTACAATTTAGTATTAAATTTGTTATCATAAATTTCACACTTCATGAACATTCAATCTACTTGGAATTTTGGGGGGATGGTTTAGATAGCACTTTCATCACAAAGAAAGAAATAGAAGTAAATGAGTCACATAATGCAATTTATCCTTTATTGTATTTGGTTGGAGCTCATATCTTTGGGATACATGGATTCATAATCATCTAAGATTACAATGACATTTGCCTCTTCAAGTGTCAGTGCTGAAAAAGAAAAGAAATAGAGCTCATCTTTTCCCCCACATTTTCTACCTTTCCTATAGTGATATGGCAACTGCATCACTAAAGTATGCAATTTACTTTGCTCCAACTTTAGGAAACTACAAAGTTGTCACCCATTGTGAGAATTCTCACCAGCTGAAAGTTAACATTGCCATTTTTTTCAAACCACAGAATATAATGAAAGGGCCTTGAAAAAAATCGCATACTTCACCAATATACCTCATTACAATGAGCAGGCTCAAATATAAAAGTTTGTTTAGAAGTTACTGAGATTGTATGTCCAATAAATGAACAAGGAGCTGTAATTTAGATGCTAATTTGCTCCATGCTGATGTTAATGCATAAAACAATGGAGCTCTATAATAGATGGAAATACAACCAAATCTGGGAACCCACAGGCATTGGCTTACAAGACAGCTGTGCAGTTGACAAGTAACATGAGCCTTATGTGAGAAGAAGGGGAAAACGTAAGATTTGCATATAATTATCGAGATCATGCAAATGTCAGTTATGAGGAGAGAAAAAAAAAACACAGGCATCTCACTGTTAAATCCTGACAGTTGGCATCACTGAAGAGCTCAAATACATTTGAGTACCAGTTGGCAGAGGGTCATTAAAACAGAATTTGCAGAGACATTAACTCCCTCACTTTTCTTTGAGTGACGTTTTGCTATTAATAGTTTGCAGAGGCTTTGCAGACAACATATTAATAAGAGAAACTGTAATGGGGGCACCTACAGCAAGTGTAAATGCAGCACGGGGCACCCAGGAAGCTGCTCTCTAATTGATTAGCATGGAGCTATCAATGTGTATATCCTAAGTGAGGAGAAAGTGCAATGACAAGCAAGAATAGTTGAATAATAAATGTGCTACTTGGAGGCTGGGAAGGAGAGTGATTAATTTGGGCCCCTTTTCTTATTAATCTCATTCCCAAGTCTTAGCCTACAAGGATCTCCCCGAAACATCCGGCTTCCAGAGTTTGTATGAAATCCACAAATGAAGTGAGTCAAGAATATCTTCCAGATAATTACCAAGTTAATAAAAGCTATCTAATTCATTCTGTATATTTAAAAGGATCATATGGTCATTATTTTTTGTTTTTGTTTTTGTTTTTGTCCCATAAGATAAATCAACACTTAATAAGAACTAGAAGTGCTGCTTCCAGGGATGGAAAGGATACATTTTCGCCAGATCCAGTCAATTTTCCAAATAAGGCTGAGGGGTTAGAGAAGAAGAAAACCCACAGTGAACTATGCACTGACTTGTTCAAAAGGCCTTTGTCTCCAGGTTCATCAGTAGAAAGCTCCTTAAAGGGAAATTTTTATCACAATGAAAAATATTCCTCAAGAAATGAACGTAGTCATCAACTTTCAGGGTATATTACTTCAGATATGAGAGAAATCAAGCCATCACTGGAAGACACTAGTAGTGAAGAATCAGTGCAATTGTACCTTGATGGCAAAGAAGTCCTGGATGATAATGCTAATCCAGCCCACAGGAGTGGCAGGGTGAAAATATCTTGCTCCTCCCCAGATCAACGAATGGGAGGTGATCTTAATGAAAATCATGAAGGAGGAGCTAAGAAAAGTGAAATAAAGGATTGGGAATGTTTAAGTAAAGATTTCCATTCAGGTCTATGTGTGTATGCTGAACGACCACCAGAAAATGGATACTCGAAGGAAGATTATGGCAAGGTTAAAGATGAGAAGGAACAAAGGGTACACTTAGGTGTTAATAAAAAACAAAGCAAAAAATTTCGGTCATCCTTTCATGACCAAGAAAGAAAATTGGGCCACTCTGAAATAAATGTGGAAGGGACTGAAGCCAGGAAGAAAGACTTTATAACTCTGTCAAGCAAAGACACCTCAATTCCTGCCCAGGCAATAATAGCAGATATGTTTCCTTCCTCAAGGACAAATTTAAATTGGGAAGAAACTACAGTAACGACTTCAGAGAGTGATCACTCCACTGGTGAAGGCATGACTTCAGAAGGGATAACTAGTAAAGTCTGTTCATCAAAAAATAGAAATGTTTTGGGGGATGATTATCTTTTCCAAGTTGAAGAAGAAAAATCAGAGTGGATTAATCCTGAAGATCAGGGTAAAAACTCACAGCATAAACAAAATTGGAATATTCTAGAAAGTCAGGAAAAGGTAAAAGGGAATAAGACAAATATACCTCAGCAGATCAGAGAACAAGCAGATTGTGAAGACATGTGGAGGAAGAGAGATAACACGAGTTTGAATGTTACTCCTACAGAAGAGCTGTTTACCTGCCAAGAAATGGAGTGCGATAAACTGTATTCTCCAGCTGATCATGGTGTTACTGAGAAAGCACAAGCAGGTGCAGCTTATATAATTAAGACAACATCAGAAAGTACTCCAGAAAGCATGTCTGCTAGAGAAAAAGCAATAATTGCTAAGCTACCTCGAGAGACAGCACGAAGTGACAGGCCCATTGAGGTAAAAAAAACAGCGTTTGATCCACATGAAGGGAGAAATGATGATTCACATTATACCCTTTGTCAACGAGATACAGCAGGTGTAATCTATGACAATGAATTTGAAAAGGAATCACATTCATATATTTGTAATGTACGTGCAAAAGAAATAGAGAAGGAGGAATCCATGCATATGTACAATCCTGGGGAGACACATGACAGGGAGAAACATGGTGTTGGAAATATAACATCTGTAGAAGAATCTTCCCAGGTCATTACAAGCAATCAAAAGGGAAACTCAAACTTGGATTTACACTCGGAAGTATTATCAACAGATAAAAGAATATTTGCAGAAAATAGCAATCTTGGGTGTGCACAAAAATTATCAAAGAAAATAGGCTTAGAAGCTGTTGTTCATTCTGCTTTTAACTCAGACACAAACAGAGCCTCTCAGAATGGCTCTCACACTTCCAGTCACCATTTTAAAATTTCAGCACCATCTTATGAACAGGCTGTAGGGAATACAATCACCACCATAAATCTCCAACCTATTTCTACTGAATCAGAAGATAATTGTAATCCAAGTGAAATTCAGGGTCATCTGGGGTCTAAACCCAAAGAAGCTGCCACAGGTTCAGGAAGTTCATCAGGTTGTAGAAAAGAAAGATGTGCAGGGCAGATTTTCCAACCAGGAGAATGCAGTGTGGAGAAATCTGTAGGGCCAATGATTTTAATCAGTGAACCTCCTGAGAACACAGAAGAAGCAAGGCATGAAAACGAAGGATTATTAAGCTCTGGACGTTCACAATATTCTTCAGTTAACAAAGCATCTGAGAGCTCTACTTCTGCTAGTTTCCCTGTCCAGGAAAGTAAAGCTCAAAGCAATGAATCTCTGTTTTCAAAATATGCCAACTCTAAAATACCTTATTTTCTTTTGTTTCTGATATTTCTTGTAACCGTCTATCAGTATGACCTAATGATAGGCTTGGCATTCTACCTTTTTTCGTTGTACTGGCTGTACTGGGAAGGCGGGAGGCAAAAAGAATCTGTCAAAAAGAAGTAACCTTGGCGCTATTACTAATCTTTCTTAAAAGATAAGCTATTTAGCCCCAAACATTTGGATTGGTAAAAGAGACTATTCATTGTTCAAAGAGCCAGTGCAGTTTTTCTCTTGAAGGATCATTTAAAAAGGAATGCGTATGAAGTTTGCTCCTTCATATAAGTAATTATTCTATATAGGACCATTATGTTTGGATCATTAAATACCTATATGAATATGAGATCTGAAGCACGTCAAGTTGAAATTAGGTACAGCTGTTGCTCCTAGCAGGCGAAGAATTTGCAATGCTTCATGTCTTTTCACTACTTAAATAGCTATTTCTTGCATTCATTTCTTTTGCAGTAAAGCTTCATTTTTTTCCTGTGAGCACTTTTCCTCTATGGTTTTTAAAAATAGATAAAACATAGACAATGGCAAAGGATTTTTTTTTCCTTCTTTGGAATTGTCTATGAAATTTCCATTTACCACTGTAACATATTAACAATATTTCATACTTCAAATTCTATTTCATACCTTTTAACAACCACCATGTATATTAAAATATATAAACTTAAATTGAAGAAACACATCATATTCACTTGAATTATAACCTTATACACATGTATCTTTTACCTACAAACCAGAACATTGAACATAAGCCAGATTTGACAAACACTGAAATGAATGGGACAAGATTCTAATTAGACAAGATTTTGTGAGTGGCCTGTCTTTGAGCAATGTTTTTCTCTTGTAAAGAGAGACTATAACATAGCTGAACAGTTTCAACATCAACTATTATTGAGAGTTGAAAATTTAAATTAAAAGTTCCATGAGCATTGCTTCAGAGTGACTTTGCACCTATAAAGTATAAGGCATTAAAAGATAATAATTAAAAAAATCCAAATGAACTATTTGTTCTATGTTGTGATATTTTTGTCTTCAAATAAAGTTTTAATCTTTTCCTCATGGTAACACAATGGATGGTCCTCCAAAGTGAATTTAGAGAACAAACTCCGAGTCTTTGGTAGTATTCACAATATGATTATCCAATTATGAAATGATCACTCAAAATTTTAAGTAGCTAAATAGATATATGTGGAAATCTATTGAAGAATAATTAAAGAATTGAAGAACAATAATTATCTATGGCTAAAGGAGTTAAATAATAGAAATGATCATTTAGTTAGGCAGGAATAATGCAAAAATTTATATACAATTTATTTCAACTATGTATTGAAGGCTGTAATAGGCAAAATAGTGTGCTCTGTTCGACCGCACAACACTTCCTCTGATAGTTTGCACAACTACTTTTGGGAATAGGTATGATCCTCTGGGCTGAAGCATTACAAGAATGTCACACAGAAGGAGCCATTTGGAATATTCCTTTTTCATAGGAATTTATTTCATAAAACATGTAATATTGATCTTCAGAGTAAAAAAAAGGAGTCCATTTACTGAAAAGTAAATTCAGTAAGTAATATGTACACATATTACCCCACAAAGATGTATACATTTATGAAAAGATAAAATAGGAATGACACATTTAAACTGACTTTCATTTGCTAGTCAATGATTTCCTTCATTTTCATTAGCTACAGAACTATTTCCCAATCCACTCATTGTATGATAGTCTCAAATCTCATTGAAAATGAATGCTTGGCTTTACCTCTTTAGTTGACCAAACATAAATATCTTGAAGTGGAACTTAGAGCAAATATTTGATTGTTTGAAAAGGCATATTTTCATTTAGTAATAGTGGAATACTGTAAAGCAGTACCTAGAAATTATCTCTAAAATTGCTGCTCTGATAATTTTGTTGACAATTCTAAATTACAATGGAATCAAGTTTCGTATTTCTTTAGTTCTTCTACATTTTAAGAGTTTTAGTCAATATTTCTATCACATTAATGCAAAGAATGCTGCACTACTTTATGAACACAGGTGACCAAACTGGAATTATTCCCATAAAAGAACAATATAACTTTTAAAAATCTTTTTATATTACTTTTGGTAGCAGACTTTTTCAATCCTTCAGATACATTTGTAACAAGAAGAATAAGAAATTTCAAAAGATGTAAGATACTATATTTTGTGTATTTTGCATGCAGTGAAGAAATAATTGATGACTGAACTTATTTTACAAAAATACTAATAAGGAAATTTAGATGAAGTCATATGAACTTGTGAAAGTATTGCTAGATGAGGAGTTAGATTTTTGTAACCTGTTTTGGTCACTTCACTGGGTTGAGCAAGAAAAGAAGACCTCAGGAAGAACTGGCATAAAGATTTGGCTCATAAAGATTTGGCTATGAGTTATTATGTTAGGGGTCATCTTAAGCATAGCTACCTATACTATGTGTCACCAAGTATTCGGTTAAGGGCCTAAAGAGGAAGTAGTAGGAGAGCTAACAGAGAGGTGCATGACATATCTCATTCATAAATTGAGCGAGAAACACAAAATAAAAACATCACTTTTGATCTTCTTGAGGTTCTATTAGAAAGAAAATCTTAAAAATTAGTTAGTAGTAAAGACTTATCTTTAAAAAATTCACATTCGTATAAACCATCAGTGTTACAAATGATTACGCTACCAACAGTAAATGAACAAATAAGATGGCACTGACCTTTCAATATTAATGAAATTGTGTTAATGGAACCACATTATTGTGATGAGCTTCAATATTTTGGTGGGGGATTATTTCAGAGAATATATATATATATTATATATATATATATATATATATATATATACTAAATACCATTTTATGAAAGAAACAGAATTATTTGTCATCTTAAACCGGTCTTCCAATTAAATGGAAAACTTAAACATATCTAGTCCAATTTGGGGAAATAAGTATTTTGTTTTTTCTCATAAGCATTCATAGTGTTCTCTTAATAATATATTTTCCAGTACTGAATATTATTCCACATCCAAATGTCTTTTGTTTTCTTTATTAGGCTCCCTATTTGCCTGTACATAAGCTAAAAAAACAAACAAAACCATAGAAAAAAAAGAAAATCTCACAGAATTAGTAAATATGTAGGTAGGCCCATCTACTGATTTGTTATAAGGTATCTGACTCCTCAGGTTTCACTGAGTGAATATGGAAATTGAACTATGCAATAGGGATCTTCTATTGTCATTTGAATCCTGTCTAGGCCAATTCTTGTGGAATTGAGGAATAAGACTGATTTAGATTCTGCAAAAGGTTTGAAGTCACTATGACAGGCCATGTTCTCCAGATACCTCAGTGGTTGGGTACCTATAGAAAAAGAACAACTAGGGGCCGGTGAGATGGCTCAGCAGCTTAAGCGCCTGCCCGGCAAGCGCGAGGGCCCAAGTTCGACTCCCGGAACCCACATACGAAAAAGGGGCCGGTGATATCGCTCAGCGGCACGGGTGCCTGTTGGCGTGCGAGGTCCTGAGGTCGACCCCCCGGTACCCACAAAAAAGAAAAAAAAAGAAAAAGAACAACTAAAATGTTATTTTTACTTATTTGATTAAATTCATGCACTTTTTCTTACATTTCTGGAAAAAATAAAACAAATCTGGAAAACATAATTTACTTGTCTTTTAAAATAGGTTTAGCCATTGATACAATGTGTCCACCAGTTTCTCCAAATATTTTTAAAATGTTCATTAAATTTTCACTAGGTTTTCAATCTGGTTTTAAATGTACACATATTTTACAAGAAATGTCTTTATTGTAGTGTGCTAAATAAAACCTTATTATACAAAAATTCTTTAAAAAGTACAGGTTTTCATTTTAAATCACTTCTATATTTGTTAAATACATAGTACATTCATTTTTTAATATGAAACAATACATTGTGTAAAAATTGAATTAAAAATACTTAAAACCTTTTTTCTAATATACCTACTTCATTATATTCATGATAATAAAGAAAAGGAGATGTGGATAAGTCAAGAGTGGATCGTGAAGAAATCATTTGTATTTGGCTGCAATGGCTTTAAGATCTGATATTGTATCAGATTACAGTGCCTAATTAAATTACTCTTCTAAGTTGAAATTGGTACATCTTTCTTCTTACCCAACCCAAACCATCCAGCCTCATTTCTCACTGTCCCCTACTTCAAGTGCTACATAGTTAAGCAAGTCACTTTTCCCCCCACAACATGACTTTACTTGTGCATACCCCTCTGCCTAGAGGACACCTTTGGTTATCTCTACCCCTCTCTTCGTACCCAATTCCATACATTTTTCCACGCACAGTTCAAGTCTTCATCATTTTGTAGTATTCTACTATTTCAGTGTGTGGGATATCTTTATTTTCATTTCTCTTACAACACTGACCTCCTCCTTGCATGCACAGAACATCAGCCAACTTACCTTGACTGAACTGTCTGCTTGGTCATGACAGGGAAAAAGGTTTTCTCTTCCTGCCCTTGACTTCTAAAGTCTGGTTTGTAGGAATTCTAAGTCAATACTTGTGAATGGGATTGAATTATAATGATGTCTCCTTCCTTTCCTGTCTGTGAAATGCAGACAGGATACTCTGAGGTCTGATTTAAACCTGAATCAACTTAACTGAATCAAACATAGGATATTTTAGTAATCTTCTGAAGATAAGTTTTAAAAGGCAAAAAGAATGTGGATGAGTGAGTCATGGTGGTGCAGTGCATTTGAAATGTGAGAGGAGAAGCAATCTTTTCTTGCTATTTCTCTTAACAATTACACTGATTTTCTGTATTTATAAATTCTTCCTAGTACATGAAATATTCTTTTCATTCTGTGTCTCAGAAAATAATGTACATATTATATATGAAAAGAACAATAATACATATCTTTATTTACTGGCTAAGTTGAAAATTACAAAACAGGGTATGTTTTCATATAAACTAACTCAGTAGTTTAAAAACCAACAAACATCACAAGGTACAAAGTGCAAGAAACTCAATCTTCCCAGCTGCTGCCATGCCCTTTGGAAAAGGCTGATCACTCCATTTCACACCTGTTCTGCATGTCAACCATTAGGTAAGCAAACTAAATAAAATAGACAGGGGATTTTCAATAAAAACGTATTTGTCTGATTTACATACGCACACACACAAGCACACACGTATGGTATAACATCTAATAAATGCAAGGAACATAATAATACTTAAATATTATGTCTAGTGATGTATATAAAATTGGAGGTTTATCCTTTCCTTGAGGAAATTGATCTCATTAGACTTAGATATAAAATTAAAATGATAACACAAAAACATGCCTATTTTTTAAGTCCAAAAATAGGTTGAGTCCTAAGGAAACAGGATATGTAATAAATGTAAATAAATGTCATATAACAGTGTACAAGCCAGGTACATGTCTACTACATTGTAGAATTCATTAACATCTTGTATTAGTTAACTTGGCTCTGAGTTAAAACAGATTGAACATTTCCTAAAGACACATTCTATAAAATATAATATAAAAAATGAGAGATGGTACTTAAATTTCATCATAAGAGGATAAAAATGTTCTCTGTTAACACTTAACTAAAGTAATTCATAATCTACTTTTAGTAATTTTATGTAGGAGGCTTTTATGTACGAGTTTGTAAAATATTTGGGAAAACAAAATCTAACATAACATATCTTTATGTACATGTACCTACGCCCTAAGATGAATGGAACTCCATGTACTATATACAAGTACTAGTAAAACAGAATTTAAAAAATCAAAATCAAAAAATGAAATACAAAAGAAAGTACAACACATTTAAGTAATTCTATAAACTTTTGTAAATGTTGCATGTTTTTCTTTGCAATAAATCATTTCCCAATTAATAAATTAAGCATTAGAATATTCAGTTGTCTTTTTTTTTTTTCATGATGCATATAAATTTTTCATTTTAAGTGAAACTATAATGACACCTGCCTAAAGGGAACAAAGGTTAAAGAACATGTCATTTTTTCTTACATAAATGCACATGGAAATATTCTAAATACATTTTCAATCTTTGATTTTTGGAAAAGAAAACAAGATAGGAGATAAGAGATTCTACATTTTCTTCATGTTTGTTTCATACGTTGGGCCAAACCTATATTTCAATTTAAGACAGTTAGTGCCTGTTGAGTTAACTGGGCTACTTATCCTGGTCCCATTCTTAAACTATTCAAGCGCAATACTTATAACACAAATAAGCAAGGCATCAAGTTGTAGTTTTAGTTTAAGTTTTGAGTAAACACGTACATGTGTGTGTGTGTATATATATATATATATATATATATATCCATTGATCTGTGCATGTGAGGTTCAATCTTTAATATAATAATATCAACAGCAAAACTGTATTATTTTGGGTGTTTATGATGCATTGGGTACTATCCTAAGCTCTTTATGTGAAGTAACATTTGTTTGTCAGAATTCCATGAAAGAATTACAGAACTAGTAATTTCATTGTAGAGATTGAAACAGAAGACAGAGACATTGATTTTTCCAAGGTCATGGAGTCAGTAGGTACAGTACTTGGTAAAGTCTGTATTTGAACCCCTAGAAATCTTTCTCCAGGGTTGATCCTCTTAACCACTGCACTACGTTTCTTCTTCAATCTGAATACACTGAGGTATTGAATGAATTGCACAGTTCTAGGTCAACATGCTACATGGCATTATACTCATGTAAGTACATTACATGTAACACACCACATGTCTTGCACAATCCTGTCTTTATTAATGCTTCTAAAAATGTAAAGTTCTTAAAATAGTATATTCATTTCTATTAATTTTTATTTAAATAATTTCAATTCAAAATACATTCACTAGATTCCTTCCAGGTTACAAACAATGTGGAAACTGATATCATACCTAACTTGAATATAGTAAAGTAGATGGAGTCATAAAACAATAATTGTAATACCTTGTGACCAGTTCAAAAATAGAGGTAAGGCCGGTGAGATGGCTCAGTGGCATAAGCGCCTGCCTTGCAAGCGCGAGGGCCCGAGTTCGACTCCCGGATCCCACATACGAAAAAGGGGCCGGTGATATCGCTCAGCGGCACGGGCGCCTGCTGGTGCGCGAGGTCCTGAGGTCGACCCCCCGGTACCCACAAAAAAAAAAAAAAAAAAATAGAGGTAAAATTAGGAACAGAAGTGGCATGGAGGAAAGACTATTTGGCTTCGTGAACATTTTGTCTCTAACTTTTAAGACATGGTCTATCTTTTTATCATTTTAATTTTAGGGATCAAAGAAATCACAATGAAACCACCCAAATTCCTCATTACAACTTTTACATACGTAAGAGCTAGGATTAGGATATATCTTAATGTGAAAGTTATAATGCTTTTTTATGCTGTGTGTCCTAGTCTAATTCACATCACCTTTTAACTTGGAAAAGTAACATGGTTTAGATGCCAAATTATAAGGCCAGCCTGAACATTCAAGACAACAACCTAGCCATTAGATATAAATAACGCTGTGTCACATAAACAAGAGGAACAGATTCCAAACCAAATTCTATTGATAAGCTAAGGACAGAATTCCTGTCTTCAGGTCTTAAAATATAATTCTGTAAAATATCTATATTATTGACTAATATTTCAGATCCCTGATCAGCCCAAGTAAAGCCATATCTTTGAAGATTCAGCAATGTAGAGGACAATGGCAAAATTTATTAGAAAGTACAGTAGTCATTTACACACTGTCACTAAGTGATTAATTATTATTACATTGTGGAACCATATACTTCAGCCTACTCAGAGGGCTCAGGATATGAAAATTCCATGATCTGGAATAACCAAAAACAATGAAACTTTTGCAAATGTTGTGGAGGCCACTGTGCATTACTGAAAATGATAATGGTGTATGTTGCTAGAAACTATAATTCATATTCTACTCATTATCAGTAAGAGAAATAAAAAGTTGTAGAAAATTATCTAGATCGTGTCATGATGACATAACAATTTGTAATAAGACAACACTATTAGAATAGCAAAATAAATGAAGATGCAAACAAGTATCACAAGATATCTAATAAGAGACAAAGACATTTTAAGATAGGACCAGTTCTACTCCATCTTCTTTGGCCTTTGCAATAACCTTAACTTTTGGCCTTTCTTCATATAGGAATTACTTTGTGATGTTGTAAATGACAATGGATCTTTTCCTTTACTTCTTCATAATTGATATTTGTATTTGAAGCTTATCCTAAAAATTACTTGTATGGCTTGTGTCTAGATGTCCCCCCAAAGTCTCATGAGGTCATAGGTGAGGCTTTTCAGAGGTAGCTTGATCTAGGGTGTGTGACGTTGGGATTAAATGTGTGATGCTGGGATTAAAGGTGTGTTACTACTAAATTACTCCACTGATTTGTTTAGCACAGTTCTGGGTGTGGATAATGGGAAGGCCCACCCTGGGTGTGGGGGTTGGCACCACCAAAAGGGTGGGAAACCTGGAAGGGATAAAAGGGAGATAGAGGCTGCTGCTGGTGCTTCTTCACTACTTCCCTGCTTTGCTGCCTTCTGCCCACCATACACTGTTTCTCTTTTGTGATGCCCCTCTGCCATGCCACCCTGTCTTGGAGCCATCCAACTATCAACTGAAACCTCTACAAAGTGTGAGCTACAATAAATCTTTCCTCCTTTAACTTTGTATATTGAGTATTTTGTCTCAGCAATGAGAAAAGTAACTAAGATACTACTCTAATTAATAAAGACCACAGAATATGTTTATACTGATATTCTAGCAAAAAGCTAGCATAGTTGTCCTAAAAGCTTTATCCAAGCGTATAGTGACTTCAAGTAATCTTAACCACACAAGAAAGATGCAAAGAAATAGTTTGTGAAAAGTATTTTTTTCCTATATTTTCTCTTTGTATAATCCAAAAATATCACTGGCACCTATTTTAAGTGTCTATGAAGATGTTCATTTTATGCTTCAAGGTAAAGGAGCCTGTGGTATTTTATAAAATTGAGCATCACCATTGTAGGTTGTTTTATTTTTTGTTATTATTATTATTTTTTTTTTGTGTGTGTGTGTGTGTGTGTTTGTGTGTGTGTGTGTGTGTGTGTGTGAGTACCGGGGTTCGACCTTAGGACCTCGCACACCAGCAGGCGCCCATGCTGCTGAGTGATGTCACCGGCTCTTTTTTCGTGTGTGGGATCCAGGAGTCAAACTCGGGCCCTCACGCTTGCCGGGCAGGTGCTTATGCCGCTGAGTCATCTCACCGGCCCTGTTATTATTATTTTAAAGAGAAAAAAAATGATACAGAATGTCAAAACATGATAATAGAAAATTAACAATGGTTAATATATTGTGTATTGTTATATTCAAAGTAGGTGATCATATTACAAAATATAGGCATGAAAAATTGATCAAACCCTATAGGCGCAAAACTTTCTTTTCAGTGAACTAAAAGAAATTAGTAGTATAATTATTTTAGCTACCTTGTGTGTGTATATATATATTTTTTTCTTTTCCCTTCCTTCTTTTCTCCTTCCCCCCATGCCCATTGTTCTTTCCTTTTGAGCAGTTTCTTTCTCTTTCACAATATCTATTGTAGATTTTAGATCTTATTTACTTTCAATTTCTTACACTAGGGAGACAATACAATGTTTATATATGTGAGGCTCATTTATTTCATTTATGAGTATGGTCTCAAGTTGCATCCATTTCCCTATAACTGTCTCAAGTTTTTCCTTCTTTATAGGTGAGTAGTACTCCATTGTATAAAAATATCACATCTTTTTTATCCATTCCTCGGTTGATGGGCATTTGGGTTGTTTCCAAGATTTAGCTATTACAAATTGTGCTGCTATAAACATGAGTGCACATATATCACTGTGGTATGATGGTTCTAATTCTTCTGGGAAAATACCCAGGAGGGGAACAGCTGGGTCAAATGGGATCTCTAATCCTAGTTATTAGGAATCTCCACACTGATTTTCATAGTGGTTGTGCCAGTCTACACTCTCACCAACAGTGGTGAAGCATTCCTTTTTCCCTATAGCCCCACCAGCATTTGTTATTGGTTGATTTCTTGATGATAGTTACTCTTTCTGGGGTGAGATGGAATCTCAGGGTTGTTTTAATTTGCATCTCTCAAATGACCAATGATGTTGAACATTTTTCCATATATTTATTTATCATTTATATTGCTTCATCTGGGAAATCTCAGATGCCCATTTTTGGATTTTTGGATTGGGTCTTTGAATTTGGGGGGTCTGATTTTTTTCAGTTTTTTATATGTTCTAGATTGAAGTCCTTTGTCTGAGGAAAGTTGGCTAAAATTTTTTCCCACTCTGTGGATTTTCTTTTCACTCTGTTGGTGATTTCTTTTAATGTGCAAAAGTTTTTTAATAAGATGAGATCCCAGTTTTTTATTCTTTGAAGTACTTCCCATGCAGTTTGGTTTTTGTTCACGAACTCTCTGCCTACACCTATGTCTTTAAGATTTCTACCTACATTTCTCTTCCAGTAGATTTAGTGTTTCTGTTTTGATATTTAGATCTTTGATCCATTTTTACCTTAGTTTAGTGCATGGTGATAGACATGGGTCTAGGCTTAGTCTTTGGTATGTAGAGGGCCAGTTTTTCCAGCACACTTAGTAAAGAGGCTACCTTTCTTCCAGTGAGTGTATTTGGCCCCTTTGTCAAAGATGAAGTGGCTAAGTGTGTTTATAGTTGTGTCTGCATCTTTTAATCTGTTCCACTGGTCCTCAGGTCTGTTTTTTTTTTTTTTTTTTTTTTTTTTTTTTTTTTTTTGCCAGTACCAGGATGATTTTATCACAGTAACTTTGTAGTATAATTTCAAGTCAGGGATTATGATGCCTTCTGCCTTGCCTTTGTTGCCCAGGATTGCCTTTGCTATACTAGGTCCCTTCTGTTTCCAAATGATTTTAGGAATGTTTTCTCTAGCTGTGAGGTGTGCTGATGGTATTTTGATCAGGATTGCATTAAATCTGAGCATTGTAGGTTGTTAAGGCCAAAGATAACTTGATAGGGGTCAATCTATATCACTCAAAGTTCTTTGGTTGAAAGTAAACAAAATCCCATAAAGTAAGGAAATAAGACAATTCCAGGGCTAAAAGCAGAAACCAGTATAACTAGAGAAGGAACCAGGCCATGAAACTCATCAGAAGTGGATTCTCCACTGCCTTTCATGTTCTTCCATCTTCCCTCTCCTGTGGTTTTCTGTGTTAACTTCATTCTTTATCAGTGAGTTTTCTTTTTCCACTTACTCTTCAGTGTATGTAGTCCCTAAACTAGAATTCTCCAAGAGTGGTCTTACATCCTGATTATATATGTCAAAGGAGTAACTGGTTAGATTTTTCTGGGTCCAATTCTAAACTCCTAAGGAAAATGTATAGTTTTACTCTGGATTAGCTGTTCGTTGAGAGGGCAGTCCTTTGTTTCCAGAGTACTCACTACAAAGAGAGTTTCCTAGGTTCTCAAAGGGCTAGTGGGGACAATAGGTTTGTAAATCATGTATATAATATGCTAATTCTCATATCTCATAGTAGTTTCTCTTTTTTCCTTTTGTAGTTCACAGATTACTGATTTCTATTGATTTATATCGGATCTTGATGTGAGAAAAGGCACAGTCTTCTACCTTGTTCTTTAAAATTTTATGTCACAACTTCACTAGGTTTGTCTTATCAATTGCACAAAAACAATTTATGGGGATTTTAATGAATATGTATATTAATTTGAGATTAATATTCTTTTTTAAAATTTTTTGGGACAGGGTCTTGCTATGCAGTTCAGGCTGACCTTGAACTCACTATGTAGCTCAGGTTGGCCTCAAACTGGTGACAGTCCTCCTTCCTCAGCCTCCTAGATGCTTGGTGCTAGGTGTTCACAGGTTTGCACCACCACACCAGGCTGAGATTAACATTCTAAAAATACTCTTTCCATCCCTGGAAAGAGTATATTTCATAATTTATTCATTTCTTTTTTCCTCCAATCATGATTTATAGTTTTCCCCATGACTACATTGCACATTTACTATTATATTTATTCCTAGGTACCTTATGAATTTTGTTTCCGTTATGAATGAGTTTTCCCTATTATATTATTTTTAGAAATTGGTGATACATTGTAGTAATAGTTATTTTTATCTGTAATTTATTTAGTTACTTTGTAAAATTATTTTATTAGTTGTACTAGTTCTTAGGCCTACTTTTGATAATTAAGCCAACAGTATAAAAATTTATTGATTTTTATGTTTCCTATGAAGTTTTCCAAAATCTCTCTGGAGTTCAAATTGTTTTATTTTTAATTTACATACTATTTTCTTATCCTTAGCTTCCTGAGGTGAATATATTACTCATTCATCTTCAATCCTTTCTCTTACAAAAGGTCCATATAATGCTATGAAATACAGATGACACCTTAGATGCTTTCAATTGATTTTGAAATAATTATATTTCAGAAATATATACACACGTATAAATATATTTTGAATTTTTTCACTTCTATTTTCTAATTCTTGTTTTAATTTCCAGTATAATTTAGCATAGCACCATTTAAAATGACATTAATTTTTCAGATCTTTTATTATTAATTTGAGTTAAATTGTGCTATTTTCATACACTATTATGTATCGGAAATATATATATATATATATATATATATTTTTTTTTGGTCTTTTTGAGACAGGGTTTCACTATATAGTTCAGGCTGGCCTTGAACTCACTTTGTAGCCCAGGCTGGCCTAGAACTCGCAGTGATCCTCCTGCTTCAGCCTCCCAAGTGCTGAGATTACAGGTGTGCACCACCAGGTCCAGCTGTATTGCCAATTATTTTAAAAGTGAAAATATAACCACTGAAATCTACACATGGTGAGTTTGATTATAATAGCATATACACGATCTCTTTTGAATGTGAGCCTTGTATATATTTATTAGATCAAGCTCAAGATTCTTCTTCTTAATCTTTTTTTTCTTGTTTACTTGGTTTATTTTTAGCACTGGAGACTGAATCCAGGGCCTTATTCATGCAGATGTAGTTTCTTAAATTAGTTGTTCATAGCCATATTCTGAATAATAGTCCATTTTGACTGTTCTTACATACAATCCCAAAGTAATATTGTGCAAGTAACCAATTCTCCTTGTAGTTGTAACAGTTTTTCTTTAAATATTTCAAAACTCAGTTCTTCGTTGCAAATAAGTTTGTATTTATTACACTTCTTGATGGATTTAGGCTTTTTATGGTATAAAATATCCTTATTAATATTTTCTCTTAAATTCTGTGTCACATATATTGACATTACTGGGCTATTTTTCTTATCTGTAGTATTTTGGTGCCTAGCTTCTTCCGTCAGTTTATCATGACTATTGCCAGCAAGTTATGGGCATATTTTTTAAAAATCCAATTTGATGGTGCCGGTGAGATGGCTCAGCGGCATAAGCGCCTGACTCGCAAGCACAAGGGCCCAAGTTCGACTCCCGGAACCCACATATGAAAAAAGGGCTGGTGATATCGCTCAGCGGCATGGGTGTCTGCTGGAGCGCAAGGTCCTGAGGTCGACCCTTGGTACCCACCAAAAAAAAAAAAAAAAAAAAAAAAAAAAAATCCAATTTGGAATCTGTCTTCTAATAGGTGAGTTTGAGTTGTTTATGCTATTTTAATAAGCTGACATGTTTGAGCTCATTTTTATCATGCTATTTTGAATTTTCTGTTTGTCATCTTTCTACATTATTTTTATCTTTTCGTTAGTGCTTTTGGGAGTAAAAACTTAAATTTTTTCCTGTCATTGCTGCTTTTGGAAATGATACATATTCTTTCAATTTTGTGAAGAGTCACTCTTAATTTTTAAAGTATACATTTAAATTTTTTTTTTTGTGGGTACCGGGGGGTCGACCTCAGGACCTCGCGCGCCAACAGGCGCCCGTGCCTCTGAGCGATATCACCGGCCCCTTTTTCGTATGTGGGTTCTGGGAGTCAAACTCGGGCCCTCGCGCTTGTAAGGCAGGCGCTTACGCCGCTGAGCCATCTCACCGGCCCCACATTTAATGTTTTTAAACCAAATGATTTATGTTTTCTGTTCTAAGTACAAAATCAGGTCATTTGCAGGAAAAGTGGATGAAACAGGAGATCATCATCTTAAGCAAAATAGGCCAGGCTCAGAAAATGATATCTTGCATATTTTCTCTCGTATGTGGGATTAAAAATAAGAGCAAGCTAGAGAGGGGAGGGGGGAACATGGATGTGGAAGAAAGACTACCAGAGAAGAGGAAGGGGATCAGAGGATTCCTGTAAAGATCAGCGTTCTCCTCCTTGCCTCGGGGGGGAGTGAAAATGATCAGAGAATGTTGAATGCAAGTATGAATCTGTTAAAACTACGCAGTATTCTGTGTAAATAGTATGCACTAATAATAACCTTTTTAAATGGAAACACAAAATTTTTAATTACTTTACATGCTCTTGTTTTCTAAAGCTTTTAAAAAGTAAATTTAGCAGAAATATAATCAATCATTAAATTTGCAGACATTTCATCCCTGTTAGTATTTGCTCTTTTATCTTATATCTCAGGAAAGCTGTAGCATGGATTTCCTCTTTTTATATGGAGGTGGATCCAACTATGATCCTTTTAGTGTTTCTTTAGTATTTTTAAATCTGTAAATGTCTTCCTTTGTAATTTTCCTCTGAGTATGCCATTCTATGTGGATGCTACCCTTTCCAAAACACTTTGAAGATATTTGACATCTTAGAAGGTAATCCGTGCTTCCTCTTGAATAACTTTTAAATTGTAGTATTTTTCTTTTTAATAAGATAGACATGGTAGAGTCAAAATAACTGTTAAATTTTCTCCTTGGTAAAATGCCATAAAAATTATATTAAAAGGATAAAAATATAGTACTGGGGAAAGCATTTTAGCTATGTATGGTTGGAGGTTCTAACACGTATTGATGAATGATCATATACTTAAAAGTCCAAATAAGATTAAAATTTGTCTTAGCATTGGCTGAAGCTCACAATCAATCCAACTGGACTATACAACACCAGAAATGTCAAGAAATTAGAAGAACTAAGTGTCTGTAAAAGTGGAAATGCAGTTAGAATAAAAAACAAGACATGGTTGAAATACTGTACAAGATGCCTTTACATCTTGTCATCCCCATGTTTCCTACATGGCCAGCCATTTTTCCCCAGCCCTGACAGGACTGGGACTTTACTTTTTCATTAAACTGATCAGCCTACCCACTGGGGGGGAAAATAGGCTTCAGGGAAAATAAAATATGCTCATCCATCAATCAGAGACCCAAGGCTGAAATAGCTCAGTTAGATCTACTTACAGTGAAATCCATCCATCAACAATTCTTTCTGTCTCTTCTAACACAGGTAGCCTGCAATTAGCTCTTCGGCGCACTACTACATTCTTAACTATTATTATAAAGTCAGCACTCACAATTAATTGAGGAAAGTCTTTAATGTAAATCAGAAACAAAAAGAAACAAATGGACTGAATGAGCTCAAATAAAAGAGACAAATTTGGGAGTTGAAAAATTTTTTCAAAAAACAAGTACAACTATCATGATCAAATAAATAGAAGAAAATATTGTGGACATTAACAAAGAACCAGAGGGAACTCCTGGAGAGGGAACAAAAACAAAATAGCAATAGAATAAAAAGATAGAAATGAAAAAACTGAAGAAAATTTATCATAATGAGATGAAAAATATAATAAAAAGAAATTAAAAGATCAGTATCAAACCTTAAGTTTCAACATCCAAGTAGTTTAACAAATACAGGAACAAAGGAGATTGAGATGATAAAATGTACACTGAATAGCAGAGAAATTGTTTAGGAATTAAAGAACATGAGTTTCTAGATTTGTAAGGTTCATGATGGAAACTGATGCAAAATAAAACATATCATAAAATGTCGTAGTTCTAGAAACAATGAGAAAATCTACAAAAGTTTGAGAGAGAGAGAAAGAGTAAGATATGCTTGTTGGTTTACATTCTTGGGAGATGGAGATATGTATTTAAGAATTATATTTTCCCCAAATGCTAGAGAATTCTTATCTATATACTTTTAAAATATTAGTTTTCTATTACCATATTTTTTTCTCTTCTTGAATTGCTACTAGATTTGCATTGGAGTATTTGAAATGTTTTTCATACCTTTAAATTCATTATATATATTTTTTATCTCCTTGTTCTTTGAGCTGCATTCTTAATGAATTCTTTGAGTTATCTTTCCAATTTGCTAATTCCTTCTTTTATTATATCTTATGTAGATTTTTTTTTTCAAATTTTGATGGCCATAATTTTTATTTAGCTATGTTTAGTTTGTTCTTTCATACCCAGGCATTTTTGATCTTTTTTAAAAATTGACTCCTTGCCATTTTAAAAACAAATGTTTTTCTTTCATTTTTAAATGTAAGTATACTAAATTAGATAGTTGAGGTCTTTATTGGAGTGTTTCACAAAATGTTAATGTGTAATGAATTTATGTTTTAATTTTTTATTTATTTATCTATACTTCTTTGGTATTTGACTTCTTAGTGCACTTTAGCATTTTGTTTAAAAGTTCACTGTCACCAGGCAGGGTGGCAAACACCTGTAATCTCAGCTATTTAGAAGATGACGCTGGAAGATTTCCTGATCCCACAACTTCAAGACCAGCTTGGGGAACATAACAAGATCACCATCTCAAAATTTAAAAAAGAAAAGAAAAGAAAAAGAAAGAGAGAAAGAAAAAAAGAAAGAAAGAGGAAGGAAGGAAGGAAGGAAGGAAGGAAGGAAGGAAGAAAGAAAGAAAGAAAGAAAGAAAGAAAGAAAGAAAGAAAGAAAGAAAGAAAGAAAGAAAGGAAGGAAGAAAGAAAAAAATAAAGGAAAGAAAGAAAGGGAAAAAGAAAGGAAAGGAAAAGCTAACTTGCTCTCTTTATTTAAGATATTTTCTGTTTTGTGGTAGTTTTTACCTGGTTTTTGATCCTCATATGTAGAACCAGTCCATGTCACGGGATTGGGGGCTTGTGTACCATAAGGATAATAGAGATGTTGCAGAGTCTATCGCTTGCAAGATTGCTTCATTATTTTTGTCTGTTCTTAGTAGGAGGCTATTTTTCATTCTCACCAGGCCCGAAGCTTGTTAAATTTGCATTATAAGTTTTAGTGTTTTTCTTAAGAAAGGAAACTTCGGGGGCTGAGGAGATAGCTCAGCAGCATAAGTGCCTGTCTGGTAAGCACAAGGTCCTGAGTTTGACTCCCGGTACCCACACAAAAAAATAAAAAAATAAAAAAGATAAAAAAGAAAGGAAACTTCAATCCTCAACTTTGAATTTTGTACATTCCTTAAATCACCTTATCAAATGTATATAATTATCCTTTTATTGCTTTTGTCACGTTCTAGAAAACGGCAGGGGAGGACTAACGGGAGAAAAATCAATCCAGCACTATTAGCTAAGTTGGACATGAGAGGGAGAAGGGAGATATTAGATATACCAGCTGTCTATGTTTCAACATTATGTATTTAGGATAATCTTGGTCTAGTTTACTCCAAAGAAAGGCTTAGCTGATGAATGCCAATTTTAACAAAAGCATCTGACATTGGTTGGTTATGTTGCCTTTTATTCTTTTTGATGGGTACTAAGAGTATCTTAAAATTAAGGATTTAGAACAGAGATGCTCTGTGAAATTAATTTCTCCAAATATTTGTAAGGTATCCATAAACTATATTACCACATATTCTTTTATAAAACCCAAAATATGTAAAACTCATGTTTGAAAATCATTATATTTAGATGAGAAGGAAATAACCCATTCTGAAACACTCCTAAGCATCTTATAAAATACTTGTATCATTGTAATCTAAGGATTCCCCGAAGCTTGAATTATATATGCCCAGATGACCTGTGCAGTGTAATACCTTTATACCTTTTGCTATAAAATCCAGATACATGTATTTAAAGTAGTTGAAATATACATACATATATATGTATATGTATATATATATGTATGTATATTTCCATAACAAGTTATATTTCTACAACTAATGCTAGTCTGTACAAGAGCATGGATTTCCAGTGAGAAGCCACAGAGAAGTTCAGTTGGAACTCTAGATGTTCTTCCCCCTTTTTTATTTTATGTCCCAACTTCTCTCTTTTTGTTTTGAAAATTTACCACTATGAATATTTTATTGCACTATGAGATGGTCTCAGGTACCTACAAAGAAAATATTTCACAAAATTTAGTACTAGATTAATGTTAGGGTTTGTTATTACCCTACAAAATTATGAAGTCACTAAAAATTTAAATACTATCTAATGCTATATGATTATTTCCATTAGAGTAAAGGGATGAAATTATTTCAGTTTTTAAAACCACGTTAGCCAATTACTGAGATAAAAGAATGTTGTTTCAGTTTCAAAAGACATGACCAAGAATACAGCAATATAAAAACACATCATCGATCCAGTTATTTGAGCCACGTCATGGGATATTGTTGACCTAAGAAGCTATCAAGACTTCACAATTGTGGTAAAATCCCTTTGATCTTATTCAGATGAAATTCCTGGTGTATATTTACTTTTCATTATAGGAAAATACTTCTTTATAGATCCCCTTTTAGAAAACATGCTTTAATATAACCTAGAAAATTGATCATAGTTCCTCAGATACCAAACAACTCTTGAATGGGAAATGATTGAATTAAATTAGGATTTTACTAGTGTATTGAGTAAACACTTCATCTTTGATATTTTAACATTACCTGGGAACCCCAAGAGATATTTTTCTTTCTAACTTATAAACTAAAGTTTTTCTGTAGGTGTGACCAAGTGTAGAGTTTTTGTTTTGCATATTCCATTCAGAACTTTAAAAGTATCACGCCTCCTACAAGAATATTTTTTCTGGGCCGGGGATATAGCTCAGTGGCACAGCACCTGCCTGGCAAGCATGAAGTCCTGAGTTCGATTCCTAGTACCAAAAAAAAAAAAATATATATATATATATATTTTTTACATGTTTAGGTAAATCAGTGACAAAATTGGATCCAAACCACAAAAGGTTAGATGATCTTTTTTTTGGTTATTACGAGAACCGTTTCATAGCTCATTGCGACTATCTTTCACATTATCATTAACAATAGCTGGCCATAGCTATTTCCTGAACCTATCATATAGTTCACTGCTATGGAAGGTTAGAAATGTACAGCTCTATGAAAAAATAATCCTGTTGTCATCAGAAATTATCTTGGCTGTTCCTATATTGCTGTTCCTAAGCTTTTCCTAAGGCAGTTCCTTAAATTAGGATAGGATTTTTACCCGAGCTGGGAAAGCAAAAAGTATTTTAGCCAAAATGGTTGAATTAATTAACTGCACAAATATTTAGGACAAACAGTAGTAAATAAAAGTTAACTCATAATCTATACTGCTATGTGCTAGGCACTACTGAAAGTAATTGACATGAATTATGTAGATTAAACTATTAAGAAAACTATTAACTATGAGTTAAATACTGCCAACATTTTTATTTTATAGGTAAAACTCTGAGACACAGAGAGATTGCTTAACTACTAAGTGATAGAAACAGGGTTCAATTCAAAGCATGCAATAGCAGAGCTCACTAATAATGACCCTGGAACCAACTGCCTGGCTTTGGATCCTCATTTCATCTACGGTGCTTAGTTCAGTGCCTGACACTGGATAAGCACCTAATAAATGTTAGCTTTTTAAATTGTACTGCAATTATTAATGATGCACTGCTATATAATAACTATTTCACTGTGGTTGTGTATAAGTTTTTCATTTCAGTGCAAATGATCCAAATCTGGTAAGTAGGTCACACTCCTCAATGAAATTTCAGCCTCATGGAAGAAATAGATGCATACCACAGACATACAATGGGCTAAACATGGGAGAGATTAATTCTAACTGAAAGAGAAGAGAGCAAGAAACACCTCAGAGATAGTTTTTGAGCAAAACATATGATAAATAAGCTGGAAGAAGAGATTGGATGCAGTTTGCTCTGCATATGTTGTGTTCAAAATCTTCAGCAAACAGCTTGACTTTTGTTTATTTTACCCAGGGGGCAGGGAGGGTAGTGAGAAGAGAGACAACAAAGTAGTAGAAAAGTTCAGAACTCACAGAGCCTCAAAGAAGTCTTTAAACAAGAAATGACAGGTCAATGGCATTTTTGGAAAATTATCTGGATAACAATGGAGAGAGTGTAGTAAGGGAAAGTAGGGGATTATAAGAGGCATGAAAACCAAGCCAGTCTTGCTGCCAGAATTTAGTTCCATCTTCATAATTCTCACAGCACAGTAGAGCATTACTTGTTGTTTTTGTCACCAGACACATCACCTACTACTCTGATCCCTTGTTTTCTCATCTCGAGATAAGAGAGAAGAATATAAGTACATGATCTTCAATTCATAGAAATCATAAACACCTTGTGCTTCGCTTTGCGAATAAATAGTTTCGGAAATAATTTTTGCTCATGATGGTTTATAGGTATAAGTGCCTTTCCTATTTTTGTAAATCATTGCTCTTTTTAAATATTCCCACTTATTTTGCACATAATAACATATTATTAGTCATTATTTTTACCTTATTTACATTTCTTTTTGAACAAACTAAGTAAAATAAAAGAAAACTACATTCTATGCTCTTATCTCTAGAGATTAGAGTGTAGGCTTAAACAACTTTTGCTTAATTATTGATTAATAATAATGTTAATTTCTATGTTTTGATTATGGCCTTTTTCCAGTAGTTTTAAAAATTTGTCAGACCCAGCTCATAGGACAAATTTGACACATAAAATTTTAATCATGATTTGTTTTATCATCATTGTTCAATAAATTAAAACACGCTAATTTTTGCATGTATTTTTATATCCTTCTTCTGAAAGTAGAACACATAAAATAAAAAGGATTAGACAAGGATGTTTTTCCTTCATAACAAATATTCTCATTCAGAAGATCAGAGACAATTATACAAAGACTATCTTTAAAAATTACGAAAATTCCCAATATGTTATATTTTCCAAATAAGGAAATTGATCTTAATAACATGGTTTTTATTTGGGAACTTCTGTTGTGACTGCACCTCAAATTTCACATTGCTGTGTGGATCATAGTAAAATATATCCTTTCATATCTGAAGACTGAAAGTCCCCTGGACACTTTAAGATGTTATAGCAAACAAAGTCCTGTTGATCTGAGAAGCCACTAGAAGTAAATCTTGAAACTAATTATGGTCCTCCTGCTAAGAGTTTCTTTAAAAGCCACTTTCCAATTTCGGTCAAACATTTGCAGTTCTAGTTCAAATACAATTAAAATACATTTTTTTTCAGAATTAATTCGCTTGCATTCAAACTTCAAGACTGTGTTTTCCTTTCAGTGAGAAGAAAGGTTATAAAGAAATTTCCAAGGAAGTAAAACATTAAATCTTAATTATTTTTTTAATTTTGCAAAAATTTCATGAGTTCAATCCTAAGAATTATAGTTACACACATTTTTAAAGATTTAGGGTAGTCTCATTGCCAAATCAGTCTTTTAAGGGGAAAAATAATCAATTCTCAAAAATAAACACCCTGAGATTATTGTATTGCCAATCTAAACTTTGGAGGAAAATCACTAAATGTCCTTTCTTCTTTTGGTCACATTTATTTTCTTTTCCCATGAAAACCAAACGTAACAGCAATGAATTTCCCATACTGCTCTTTGACCCACATAGATGAGGTGTGATTGCCTGTGTATGATGCAGTTTCCCAGGTCCAGAGTGGCATGGATCCTTTCTAAAAGTCAAGTGTCTGATATCATATTTTTGTCCCAGAAAAGGAAGTGGGCTGGATTTACTTCCATTTGTCTCTGTCTCTATATCTTAACATTTGGTTAGGCGAAGAACAAGGGTCAATGAAAAGTTTTGCCAATTAAAATATTTATTTAATACTTTGGCAAATACTATACATATAATAATTAGTTATATATATTCAAAAATTAAATTTGCACTAGATTGTATAACATTCAATTTTATTGTCAATATCTTACCTAAATAATTCACAAAAAGTGTCTCTTTTATCTTCTTTTATATGAATAACCTAATGAAGAATGAAGACTATTATTTAAAATTTATCAGCAATTCTAAAAATGTATAAAGTTAATTTCAACAACTGGGTTTACATAATGCATTTTTCTTACGACAATCAGACCTCTTATGACATTCAAGGATATATCTGTTTTAAAATTTCTAAATAAATTACCCACTTTTTTCCTAGTTCATTGTCATTTGACTGAATCCCAGAGTTATATCCAACAAGAAGGTAAAAATGAAGTTACTGTCAACTATTTTCCTCCAGCAAACATAGTGACTCACCTTCCAAATAAAAGCATATCAAGCTTTCCCAAGGGTATATTCTAGGTCATAATCTTTATGTTAATGAATTCCTTACTGAATAGTAAATCGTAAGAATATATTACTTTATTTGTATAATACATTACCTGCCAGCAAGGTAATTACCCATCAAAACCTAAACACACAGGAATATTGCCTTGTGACACCAGTGACCCCTACAGGTAAATTTTTTTTAAAAGTATAATGTAGTGGGACAAATGATACTACAACGTATTAGAATGTAGCTAGATAATACCAAAGCATTAACATTTACAGGAATTGCCAATGAAATTTGCTAAAATTATTTATTAATCACCGTTGAAGATTTTCTAATCTGTAGAATAAGTGAGCATGTTTTGGAATTTCCGGTAGCTTTGTTGAACATATTTAAATTTTGCATATCAACCACAGTTTTTAGAGAACCTTTTCTAAGTAAAGCCTTTAAAAAACAGTTGGAAACTATTTGATTAAATATTGTATTTAAATATTGAATCTTAGAAGAGATTGCAAATGGCCATAGAATTTATTGGTCTGACTGAGATTTGTTTCAATAACTAGCTAACCGGGTACTTACAATGTACAAAGTACTTCACATGTAGTCTCAGGAAATCCCAATGAGGTAAGTATTATTATTATTCACAGATTATAGAAAGAGATAGTTAAGTGGCAATAAAAAAATGTCAAAACTGGGAGACGTGACTCGAAGTCCTTGTTCCCAAGTATTGTACTATGGGGTGATGGTAATGGTTAGGGGAAGTCACAAAATGGATACATACGCTTCAATTCCCAATTTAATAGTATATATTTAATGGCCACTCATTTATTTGATATATATGGCATTCTTAGTGTATAACTGTGGACTAGGTCCTGAATAGTTTTGAAAAATTGCAAACAATTAGCATGCAGATTTGTTTTAAAAGAACAATGTATCAAATTAATGATTCAAACAAATGCGGTTTTCATATTCTAACTGATGGTAATAAAGACAGTGGCCAATAATTCAGCTATTTCATATATCTATCTATCTATATCTATATCTATATCTATATCTATATCTATATCTATATCTATATCTATAGATATATATACACATTTGAGTTATTATCTGTGGTATTTATATCAACTTTAAAATTCTTCAGTAAACTATGAAAGGGATGAATAATTTTTACTGTTACACATTTCTTCCTAAATTCTTATATTATTTTCCCAGAAATAAGACTCATCTTTTTCAAATTTATGCCATGGATTTCACTAATAAGTTTATATCCATTATTTATTTTAAATTTTTTTATTACTTCATGTTTGCAATACATATGATTACATTCATTTTGGGGATACACATCACACATCTATATTCTTTTATTTCATCCTGTTCCCCTCTGGTCTCTCCCCTGACTCTATCTCTTCATCTCTTCTTTTTTGCAAAAGATCTTTCTCCCTGTTTCCTATTATCTTTTATATTGCTTTTCAGTTTATTTATATTCTGGTTTTATGTTCTCAATTAACCCACACAAAATGTAAGACACAAACAAGAGAAGACTAATTTCTGCATTTCTTGCAGGGATGAAGCAATACGATAGTTGTTCATTAACTTTAACACTCTTAAAATATTAATGCCATAACAGAACATAACAAAAACAAAACCACAACAATTTCACAACAGACACTCTCTTGGTATTTCTTTGATTTCTGTTAGTTGGTGGTGAATAGATCACCAAAAATTAAAATGATATTGACAATGTAGAAAGACTTCATAGTGAAACCTGGAATTAAATACCTATTCATTTTTTTCCCATAGATACTTAAAAGACACCTACTATGTACCAGACAATGAGGTAAATACTGAATATATTACTGCCAACAAAACATATATTCTTTGCATTCACAGAACTTATATTCTAGAGGGGAAATTACAATAATGATTATAATAATGAACCAAATAACTAATTAAGAGTATTAAATCATCTTAAGGAAATAAATAAGAAGTTAGAGAATAAAAACGTGAGGGGGGAGATTATACTTTAGCAGAGTAATCAGGGAAGGTATCTGTTTTAGTTAGCTTGGACTGGATAACAAATATCATAGATGGGATTGTTCAAACAACAAGTATTTATTTCACATAATTCTGCAGGCTAAAAGTCCAGGATCAAGTTTCCAGCATAGGTAGGTTCTTGGTGTGACCCTCTTTCTGGTTTGCACAGGTTGCCTTTTTGCTGTGTCCTCACATGGAAGGCTGAGAGAGAAAGAGAGTCAAAATGAAAGGAAAAGAGAAAGAGATACGGACAGAGAAAAAGAGTGCAAAAGATCTCATGTCTCCATATAAGGAAGGCTCCACCTTTATGAACTCAGTTAAATCTAATCACAGCCATAGCCCCTACTTCCAAACCACATCATACTGGGGATAGGGCTTCGTTATATGAATTTGGGGAGGACACAAATCTTCAGTCCATAATGGCATCCATAAATGATTCTAAAATGAACTTTAGTCTGAGTCCTTGGAAAGAGCTAGCCATGGAAGAGCTCAGGATGAATTGAGGATGGAAGGAGGGAAAGAACAAGTTCCTGCTGAGAAAGCATTAGAAGGGGCCAAGGCAGAGGTGTGGACAGTGGCAGGCAGAGCTCACATCAGCAGAGTTTACATCAGGCAGCACATTTGGAACAATGAAAAGGGAGTGAATCTCATTTGATTTGTAATGAGTTTCAGAAACAGGACCTTTTCTCACTGCTAGGTAGTGATAGATCATAGGGGGAAAGATTAAAATGAGAAGATAAGAAAGGATATTACAATAAGATGAACGATAACTTTCTACTAGAACAAAGTCAATAATTCTCTCAATTTCCTGTAAATAAAGTAGGTCTAAGACTACTTTCTCAAAATATCCAATTGCCCTGCAAGGGCTAAAGTTAAGGTTTGTATAAGTTTCATTGAATCAAATATTGGTTATACCTGGTAAAGAAAGACATTGTCATGTGATAATGGTTTTAAATCCTGTTTGTGCTCTGCAACTAAATAAAATAAAATTGTATCCCTTTTAATTAAAAACAGGTAGTTTTTCATCAAATCAGCATTTAGAAAGAGTAATGGAGAAATAAATCTTCCAAAAGATAAATGTGTTAGCTTTCTCATTGCAGAACACAATACCCAGCACCATGCATAAAAGGAATAGAGGTTTCATTTGGCTCATGTTTCAGGGGATTCAGTCCATGGCCAGCTGACTCTAAGGCAGAAACATCATGGTGGAAGGGCTGTGATGGAACACAGTTTCTTAGTTCATGGTGGCTGGGCAGCAGGGAACAGTGCCAGAGAGGAAGGGACCAGAAACTAGTCATAGACACCCCACGCCAATCAGACCATACCTCTATGACCTACCCTGACACAGCTAGAAGTGTGTCCCGCCAATCACCAAGTTGACTTTCCTCACTAACAACCACATTAAATTAAAGAGATTTTCCCCTCTTAAAATAAGCACAACTCAAGTACTATACATAACAATAAGTCAACCTATACAACTTGCCAAAAAGCCAGACAAGTCAGTGAAAAACCATTACTCAAGCCACTTACTTGGCTTAAAGGAGAATTTAAAAGGGTAGGTTTTCTACCTTTCACACTTTATACGAAGCTGTTTCTCTCATATAACTATAAGTATTTTTTCATATATATATGTATATATATATATATATATGTATATATATACACACACACACACTCAATGCCTACCATAATAGCATTTTGCTATTATGGTAGAGCATTGGATGAGAAGTTTGTTGTTCAGGGCCTTGCACCAAGTAGGTATCTACTTTATCTGAAGGTAATCAAACCATAGAGAATTAGGGGATTGAGAAAGCTGTGCTGTTTCATTAGCACTTAGTTGGTAAACTCCAATAAGTAGTTGCCTTATTTTTAGAAATTCTGCTGCTTCATAAACTAGGAAACTCTGCTATTCATTTTACAATTTTAAAAATACAAGAAAGTGAGAAGAATGCTATAGTTTGCTTGAGAAAGTTAAGAAAGCCAGAGAACCTCAAGCATAATTTTGTGTACTCTTGCAATTTTACTCCTTGCTCAAATGTGTTTCTCTTACATGTAAATATATCACCCAAAGCATATTATGTTAAGGCTAAACAATTGAGAATTGCCACAGGTTGAATTGTATCCTTCCAAAAACTAGGTTGAAATATTAAACCATGATATCTCAGGATGTGAACTTATTTGGAAATAGGGTTTTTGCAGATGTAATTAATTCAGTTACGATGAGGTCATACTGGAATGAAATTGGCCCTTAATACAATATAACTAGTGTCCTCATAAGAAGAAGAGAGCATAGAGACAGAGACATTCAGGGAAATGGCATACATGTGACAATAGACACGAAATTAGCATGACATGCCTATAAGCTAAAGAATACCAAGGACTTCTGATAAACACCAGCTGGTAGAAGAGTAAGAAAGGATTTCATGGGGAGTATGACCCTGCCACAACTTGACCACAGATGTCTGGACTCCAGAACTGTGTTACAATAAATTTCTGCCATTCTGAACTACCCAGTTCATGATTCTTTGTTAAAGCAGCCCTAGAAAACCAATATAGAGAATAACCACACAGTGGTTTAACTGTTGTCTCTAATCTCCAGTTTTTTAATACCATCAAACAAGAGAAGACAAATGCACATGGGATGAGATGATACAAATAACATTTCCTTTCTCATCTTGAGTTTTGTTTGACCAACAAAATGCCTTAACAAAAACAAAGCGAAACAAACGCCAGTACCCTTCATTGTTTCTTCTTTTTGAGATATTTGTGGATAATTGAAGTGATGGACAAATGCTTATGATTGCCAGGCCTCCAGAGCCTACATAGCTGTAAAGACATAAAGCCTATCCCTTTCACTTCATGCATTTTTAACAAAGGTGCCATCTGTGGTCCAACACCAGAAATCTCTTTTAATGGTGATGATATATGAAACTAAGAACACAATCTGATTTTTATTTTCAGACCCAGGTACATGAATTTGAGCTTACGGGGCAGCAAGCTAATGCAAGTTAGGAAAACCTTGTTTTTAAGACTGTAAACTGTATATAACTTTGTGAATATATTCATATGCATTATATTAAAATAGCTTATGTGTGCTTAAATTCTAGATTATAAAAATAGCACACAGCTGAAAACTGGATTTTTCAGTGGATGCTCTCTCCTTCTGTGACCATGGTAGTTTTCTATGTCCTGTCTTTCCGGCACAGTCCTATTTGCCATTTTCAATCTTAATCCATTTTCACAAACAAATTAAGGCACAGAGCCGGATGAGGTATGCAACTCTACTCTCTATCATTTGCTTCCCTATGCCTCTGTCAGAATCAATAAGTACTCTTTCAAAAGAGGTGGGCTAAGCAACTCATTAACCCTCCTGCTCACAGCTTCCCAAATACGGGTGGTTTGTTAGGCGCCCTATGAAATTCATAGTGCAAAGTGTAGCTCCTGAGTACCATTAGAGTCCTTGCAGTACAGCCACAGAGCTTGGGGAGGGAGAGATTTGCTAGTAATAATTACACCAGTGAATGCATATTCTGTGATTCATTCATTCACAGCATTTTCCAACTAATATATTTCCTACATACAAGACATAGGTTGTTTTGTTTTCAGAGAGTTGTCCAAGCCTGGTGTGTCCTCATTGTTTAAATCTGTCCTTGACCATAAACAACACTCTGAAAATTTCCAGTTTTATAAAACACTCTTCAAAGGACATAAAAAGAAAGTTCTTCAAACTCAAAGGAATGACTTGCGATTGCTAAGTTGGTTAGAGTGAATACAATGCTAGGCAAACACTCCTTCAGCAATTCATGAGAGTAATGCGAATAGCAACACCAAAGAAATTCACATGCAGTATTGAGGGTTAAAGGAACCAGATGAATAGAGATTTTGAATGCATCTATGTTTTAAGTTTCTCACTCTCCTTGACTTTAAAGTATGATAACTTCAGCTTATTCTTCTAATTCTTTTCTTACCTTTGGTTTAGAGGGTTTTATTGTTATTCCTCTTAGATTTTCTAACTCTAAGAGAAATGATGTGAAAAATAACATCAGCCTGAACTTGGTAACCTCTACTTCATCATCTTTTTAGTTTGACTTGGCTAAAAGCCAGTGTAGCTGCTGTTTATTATTTCAGCATTAATAATTACTATGTGACTCATTTCCATGTAAATTTTTCTCTTAGAGAGGTTTGATTTAGAGCAATGTATGCATTAGAAATAAAACATCATATAATTATTTACTCAAAAAACAAGAGAGAGCAGGGTTGAAGAGAGCATGTCTCATGAGATTTAAGACTGACAGATTAGCAGCGGAAAACCTTTTGTCTGAAAAGTAAGAAAATGATCTTGAGAACTAAGCACAATATACCTCTCAACTTGTCAAAACCAAAGAAGCTTTATATATACAAGATGTTCAACCCTCTTTTCTCATAAAATTCATCTAGATTGGAAAATAATCAAATTGAAAATAAAACGAAATCATAAATGCATTTCTGTAATTCAAAAATAGAAGGCACTATATAAGATTTTTCAGATATAAGATTTTGCTACTTCTTGATTTCCAATATGTATTCTAGTATATTAGAATACACTAGTATAACAAAGTGATAGTCCATCAATTATTACCTAAGATTGAAATTGTAGGGAGAATAAAATAATAGCTCCCTACCTTCTAAGCACTTACAATATTCCAAGCACAATGTTATGTTCTTTATTTAACAATTTTTTTTCAAATCTTCATGTTAAAATTCAAGATTTACTAGTGTTATTTCCATTTAACAGGAAAAGAATCCGGAAATTCTAGGGATAAACTAAGTTGTCCAAGTTGATGTACCTGAAAAATTTCAGCTGGGGGTCACATCCAGGGTTACTTTAGAATGGTGTTTTATTTAATCCAAGCAGTCTTGTTGAGAGAAAAATTATGTTAAGCCCTATTAATACACTACACTTCTTAAACTCAAATTATTCCCCACATTTAATGAATTCACTTATTTGAGGACTTGAATATACTAAATGTAAAACTAAGTTGCCTTTCTCATTCCCTCCTTCTCTTCCTTCCTCCCTTCCTTCCTTCCATTTTTGGTCCCTTCCTTCCACCCTCTCTTGATTTCCTTCCATCTCTAACTCCTTCCCTTCATCCCTCTCCTCCCACTCTGTCTTTTTCTTCTTCCTCTGCCTCCTCTTCCTTCTCTCTTTCTCTCTCATCCCCCTTTCCCCTTTAAAAATAATTTGAAGGCATTTATAATTATATATATATATGAAAGACCACTAAAAGAATCAATGACCACAAGTCTTTGTTAAATCAATGATTAAAAATTACAACAGAACCTCTTTTGTAAAATTTCAGTGCTTCATTACTTTAGTGTTTTTGTTCAACATAATGCACTGAGGTGCTCCTTAATCTAGAAATTGTGATGATTCTGGGAATGCAAAGACAAACATAAACATCCCAGGCTCTTCTTTCATAGCATGTGCTGTATGTGATTTCTGTTTAAAGCAGTGGGAATAAAGGAGCTAAGTAACTGTGCTCAAGAGAATCGAAAGCAGACAATTCAGGAGGTCCTAACTATTCTATAGAATGATTGTCATGAAAACAGCCCAGCATGCAGGAAAGCAGTTGTATAGATCAGTGGAATAGAACAGAGAAACCAGAAGGAAACCCATGGATTTACAGTCAACTGATTTTTTGACAAAGACGCTAAGAACACATTTCAGAAAGAGCAATCTTTTCAATAAATGGTGTGAAGAAGTTGCATGTTTACATGCAAATGCAGCTAGACCTTTCTTAAGAGTTACTAAAATACTCTTAGAATTGATTACATGCTTACACGTAAGAATCAAAGTACTGAAACTGTTAGAATAAAACACAGGGAAAAATGCTCAAGACATTGAGATGGACAAAGATTTTTTTTTTTTTTTGTGGATAAGACCCCCAAAGCACAGCAAACCAAAGCAAACATGTTAAAATGGGATTATATCCAACTAAGAAACTTGTGCCATTAAGGAAACAGTATCAAAGCAAAGAGCCAACCTAAAGAAGTGGAGGAAATATTTGCAATCTGCACAACTGGTAAGAAATTAATACTTAGAATTCATAAGGGACTCCAAACTCTCAACAGCAAAAAACCCAAATAACCCAACTAAAAATAGGCAATATATAAGACAATCTAAAAATATATTTCTCAAAAGAAGACAAATGGGCTAAAAGTATATGAAAAATGCTCAATATCACCAGTGTTCAAGGTAATGCAAATCAAAACCTTGAGAGAGCCCATAGCCCTAAGAATAGCTGTTATCAAAAAGACAAAACACAGCAAATGCTGGTGAAGGTGTGGGAGAAGGGGAGCCCTTCCCTGCACATTGTTGGGGGAAATGTAGATCAGAAGAGCCGTTATGGAAAACAGTATGGAGAAGACTTAAAGACTGAAAAGTAGAACTACCATATGATCCCAGGAAATAAAATTAGTATGTTGAAGAGGCATCTGTACTTCCATGTTTATTACAACATTGTTCACAATAGCCATGAAATATAGTTACAAAAATAAATTTAAAGTAAATCCATTGGTGGATGAATGGATGCACAAAATGTGGTGCATATACACAATGGAATACAATTCAGCCATGAAAAGAATGAAATCCTGTCGTTTGTGACAACACGGATAGAAATAGAGATCATTATGTTAAGTAAACTAAGGCAGGCACAAAAAGACCAGTAACACATGATATTACCCATATATGGAATCTAACTAACATAGTTGACTTCCTAGAGGTTGAGAGTAGAATATTAATTAGTACAGGTTAGGGAAAATAAAGGGAAGGAACAGGTGGGGATAGTTTGACCAGTGCAATTAGACATGAAGAGAAAGTTTTGGTGTGCTATTACACAGTAGAGGGACTATAGATAGTGATCACGTACTGCATATCTTCAAAATCTAAGGAAATTACTTTAAATGCTTACACCATAAAGCTGTGGGAAATGCTTGAGGATGTAGATAAGTTAACTCGATTACACAAGGTTATACTTATGTCAAAGCACCACATGGTACTCCATTAATAAGTACATTTTCATGTACAGGACTAAAAGAAATTTTTAAAAAATAAAATGAAACCAAATTCTAGAAGGGCGTACAAGGCTCTATAGCGTGTGGTGTCTGCTTATTTTTCCAGCCGTGTCTCCAATTACCACTTGCCTGTCAGATCACTAACTGCAGCCCCAGTGGCATCCCAGCTATTCCTTGATCATACTTGAGGCCTCTGCTCCCAATGCTCCCTGTGTTCTGAATGCCCAACCCCAGATTATCTGGTGTCTTCATCATCATTCACAGTCCAGCTTGGGAGTCATCTCCTCAGAAAGGTCTTCCAATTGAAAATAGACATTTTCACATCTACCAGCTCCTTCCCCTCTTTATCATTCTACCCTCAATGTGTTCCCAGTACTTATCATTCTCTGAAATCATCTTACTTACATTTTGTTGCATGACTTTGCTCTGAGAGTATAAGTACTTCAGAGCAGGGACTTCGTTTTATTGAGGTTTTGCCTCTCGAATCCTGAAGCCGGGCCTGGCAGATAGTAGGTATTCAATAATGCATTTTGAAAGCGTAAGTGAAAAAATGAGCCAGAAGAAGTAATGGTATAGGAATTAAGACAGAACCTCTGCCTACTGCATGAGACCATGGAGGGACTTAAGGCAGGGAATAGCTCTGAATAGTGGAAGATGTGTTCAGGATGAAAACAAAGCTCTAGTTTCCCATTCTGTGACATGGAAAAGTTACTCTTCCTGAACTTTAGTTTTCTCAATTGCAAGTGGAGATAAGTTTCATATGCAGCCAGTTTAAAGATTTAGTTAGGTAAAATAATGAATACATAAATGTATACATAAGGAGTAAGCCACAGGAAAGGTCCTCAATAGATAGTAGCCATTATTCTCAATATCAAGCCAAATGAATTTTTACATGCACACCTAGAATGTGGAAATTATGAATAAGAAAGCTCAAGAACTCGCTATTCCATTTTCTTTTTTTCCTCTAAACTATGCCTTTTAAAACAATTTTTATATATTTGCAGAGGTAACAGAAAATCTAGTATACTTTGCATATCAAACAAAATATTCATATAGGCCGGATATCCAGATGTAGTCAAATAATAAATTGGCCCATAAAATATGAATACTTTACCTAGCAATGAAAGAGTAGTACACATGAATAAAGGAGATATAATGGTAGGTCATAAAATATGATCAACCTAGTTGAAACAAAAGGCCTTAGTACCTCACAAGTGGTGAAGTTATTAGTGGATTATAGGAGTTCCACGTGAGTGAAGAAATCATGTATAATGGTTACTCATTACATACCCTATTTATTCTAGGATGCCTTTTGTGAAGCTTGTGTTTTCAATTAAGTTTAAGCAAGAAGAGAGAAAAGCAAAATACAAGAATATATCAACCATATTTTAAGATGTGTTATTGTAGAAATTTGGTCCATAATAATCAAAGGAACTTAACTCAATGATAAAGCAAGTTTGGTGTCCATTCCATGTACACACAAGCCACTTAACACTAATTTAAATTGAAGACTTTTTTGAAGCAGAATATTTTAATGTGCTCTTTCTAGGAGGATCCTGTTGGCCTGTTCCCTCTCTCCTTTGTATTATTACTGTAACTACTTTTGTAGATCCAGTTTTGCCACTACTTCTGTGATTTGGGGAAGTATAATTAATGACTCTGACCCTCAGTTTCCACATTTGATATGTTAAGAATTCCAGTGTTGCCCATATCATAATTCAAAACAAGACAATACTTACAAACACTGGAAATCCTTTAAAGTACCATGCATATACAACATGCTATTACAGAGCTTTTAGCACAGGGCCTTTGTATCACGAGTGTTCAGTAGACATTTAATGAAAGAACAGAACCACTGTTATAATAGGTCTAGTCTTTTTATATAGAGATTAATGGGGGAGAAAACTGAGTTATCACTGGTATACAAATTATTTATTTATAAGTGGCTGGCGACAAAGACTGAAAATCCACAAATCCTTATCTCATATTTTTTCTTTGTTAAAATACTTCAAGGATTCAATTTTTTGACCAACCCTAAAGTTGTTTTGTGCACACCAGCAACTATTTAAAATATTTTTTCTTTGACTATTTTGTACCCTTTAAACTAGTTTTTAGTGGGAATCATTTAGTAGATTTTAAAATATATCACAGCATTTCAATATGCTATAATACCTGCCAAAAATATTGACATGTAAATTTACTTTTGGAACAGACGCTGTTAGACAGCACGTTGTTAGCAGAATGCCATTTACTTAGGTTCTGAAATTCAATTTTAGAACCTGTTAAAATAATCACAAGAATAATTTCTGATAGCTTTTGATGCAAGGACACACACAAAAGACTAAGATAATTAAAGGAGCAATCATTTTTAATTCAGTGAAACAGATTAGTATAAGATACTCCCCTAATTAATTTAGGATAAAATATTTTATTGTTCCCAAGAGCTAAATCTGAAGCATTCAGTTATCTCAACCTTTCTTTCAATTTGCTACTTCATTTCATTGATTAATCCTTCACTCATCTTTTTAGGGAATTTTGGGCGTGTGACAGGCAATACCTTAAGTTTAAGAGAACAGAAACAGTTAAGTATAGTTGTTTTACAAAAAGAGGTCATATTTTCCTAGGCAGTTCTAATGAAAAAATAAAAAAGGATCTCTTTAAGTATTGCTTTAATAAATGCAAAAAGACTTTGATGATTAACTTTCAAAGTAACTAACACCACTGAAAATATCTTCAAGTGGACTTAACTAGCTAGTGATAGTTTAAGTGGCTTCATTTTACACAGCAGTGTCTTCTTAGTTTCTTTCTTATCTCTAGGACACAAAATCAACACCTAGAATTTAAAAGAGGAGAAGTGTATCTAGGTACACTAGAAAAAAAAAATTTTATAACTCAAGAATTTCTTTGCCAGCTTTTGAATACTCATGGCACTCTGCTTATAGTACTGTCTGCCAGGTAAAACAGCCCTGCCAGGCCATGATGATTGCTCTTATCTCCAAGCTTTGCATATGTTGCTCTTTCTAGCTTCCACACCATCCTATCCTTTTACCTACTTTCTGAAAACTCACTTGCAGTTCTTTCATGTGTCCCATTCTTCTGTGTCTTTCCAGATGAAGCTCAGCAAATCTTTCCTCTACCTCCAGAAATCATTCCCAATTTAACCCACCAGCTCTATTTTAGTCCTGAGTAAATACAGTAAAAGAATCTAAAATTGCTTCCCTGTTTCAGATTCTCCATTGACATCTCATTGTACTCACAATAAAATCCAGATTGCTGGATTTTACAATATTTTTTACAATATTTTAAAATCTATCCATTGGCTAGCTTTCCTACTTCATTTCCTTCTAGTTTACTTATTCCTTTGCTCCAGGTACACTGGCCTCTTTGCTATTTTGGTGCATTAAATATGATACTGCTTAGAACCTTTGTACTGGCTGGTGTCTCAGCTTGGAATTTTCTTCTTCTTTCTTCATGACTTCTTTTCTTACTTCATTCCGCTATCCACTTAAATTCTGGCATTTTAGAAAGCCTTCCTTAAATACCTATCTAAAATAGTACTTCTCTATGGGCCAGGCATGGTAGCACACGCCGGTAATCTCAGCACTCTGGAGGCTGCGGCAGGAGGATCACTGCAAGTTCAAGGCCAGTCTAGGCTACAAAGTGAGTTCAAAGCCAGCCTGAATTGCATGGTGAAATCTTGTCTTAAAATGACAGAAAGTAAAAAAGTACTCCTCTGATACTCTTTCTCCTTTCGGGGCTTTTATGCCTTCATTGCACTTGCCGTTTCCTCACAGTGAATCATACATTCAGTTGTTTATTGGCTTTTCCACTCACAATAATGTAGACTCTATGGAATCTCGTCTGTTTTGTTTAATGCTAAGTCAGCATCCGGAAGAGGGTCTGACACATAATAGTTGGTCGGTAAATAAATTTTGAGTGAATAAATGATACCACAATAGCCCAGTCTCTACAGGTATCATGGTCAGGGGTGTTATGTGTTCTTCTATCTTCTCCCACTGCTATATTAATGACAACTTCTATTTATTTGCTGTATTTTCCACTATACTGTCAACTGTTAAAGGACAGAAACCATGTCTTATTCACCCTCAATATTTAGGACACAATAGGACTAGAATAGGATCAACTAGTATCTGTCATGAGAAAATGTATTATATATTCTTCACTGTGGAGGCCCTGGGCTAGGTGTACAGAATTTAAATCTTATATTAGTGCACAACTTTTTGTAGAACCTAAGAAAGAAACATTGTCTTACTCTTCTCTGGTTAATCTTGCACCACAAGTGGCTGGATTCCATATGTGATGATATCTCTTCGAAATAAACCCCTATTTTACCTTTACCAGAATTTATATTTCCTTATTAAGTCACTACACATACTCACAGACACTTTTAAAACAGATTTCTATAAATTCCATGTATTCAACTTGTATCATATATAGACAATTTTTTTTAAAAGAGAGGAAGGAAAAAAATTGCAGAGCTCCAAATTTGTGGAAGCATCTTTCTTTTTAAAATGTATGCCACAGGGCTGGTGAAATGGCTCAGTGGTGTAAGCGCCTGCCTGGCAAGTGCGAGGTCCTGAGGTTGACCCCTGGTACCCACACAAAAAAAAATGTATACCACAAAAAGAACTTTTATAGCTGGTAACTTTTTAAAGATTTTCATCAAAATCAAATTTGAAATATGGTGACCATTTTGACTCATAATTTTCTAGGAACCCTGGGATACAAGTGTGGGAAATTCTGCTAGAACCAGGATTAGTTCTCTTTCTGGTGAGATGTTCATTATTATGCAAGATGTGGGGTAACAGCTCACCTTGCATTTTAACTTTCTATTTTAAAAGAACAGTGCTTCTATTAATAAGACAGAACCACAAACTGAAAAGAACAACTTTCTCTTAAAGAATCCTTGACTTTTAATGCATGATTCTATAACTTAGAATTTCATTTATTTATTCATTTATTTTTTATTATACCTTTTCTGTGGTGTACATATTTAAAATCCTATACTTTAGCCCTCTCTGTGAGTAAATGTGGCCATTGATAGAAACTGTCAGTCAGGCACTCTGCTATCCTTTTAGAAAGGTCTGTTTATATCAAATGGCTTTGATGTTTAGCACCTGGTGAATGACAACCTGGGCTTACTGCATGCTGCTTAAGCAAATGATTCGCCCATGTAATAGCAAGGGTCTCCTGGTTGTAAGGTAGGAACATTTAGTTGAATAATAGAAAAAATAGTCTACTAATACATTCATTTTGGTAATGGTGAATTTAAAAAGCTGCTTTTTCCAATAAAAGTGTCATATTTTGCATTAGTAATATTAGCTTTGATTAACACTGTAGTAGCATTTTTGTTTATCTGCACACAATATATAAATGACAAATGCAAAAGTTCATTAGGATGAACTACTTAAAATATCATAGGAATATACAGAATAAATAAACAGAGGCATATTTCTTACAGACTTTTTCACCCCAAATATATGCTACTCCTTCATAAAACAAATTACTTACCTTAGGTCCTGAACAAACCAGTAAAGGTAATTATTTATATCAGCAAGCAAGAGTTTAATAATTTATAATTTACATTAAAATGTAACACATGCACTATTTACAGAAATATGGATGTATGAAAAATATTATGCATAAGTATATGCATCTCATAGGTCTTCACGTTAAAGAAGTAGAAACAGCTGGGAGGGGGATGCAGGTGGGGTAGGAGAACCTGACCACCGGAAAGCAAAAGCAACTATGCTATACGTTCTATTCAGGATTATAAAAGCCAAGAATTCATAGCTGAATGAATTCTTGAGATGCCAGCACTTGAAAGATTTGATTTCAGATTGTTAATATTAAACTCAAGTACGATAGAAGGAAATAGTTGCTGAATATTTTCCCCCTGAGTACAGTTTGGTTACTTTCCTGATCCATGCATATAGTACATGATCCGTAAATGTGGATTAACTAAAATACAAGAATCTTCTGTCCCTAACTCCATTGGAAAGTACACGTGTGTTAACTTTTCTACTCTGAAGAGAAAGGTAAGACTAGTGTCCTTAAAGGCAGCAGCAGATTTACTGAGGGTGAGTCATAACACTTAGAGAGGAAAACCTATTTATTTTTATTACACAACACTTTTCACTAGGACCATTTATAAAGGCCAAATGACAGACATGGCTCAAGATTAGACGCATCCTCAGTAGACAGCTGGTGTGCTCCTGCCAGTGTGTAGACTTAGATGAGTGACACTGGTAAAAAATAGCCAGCAATCCAGGGAAGAGGGAAGCAGAGAAAAATAAATTCCCCAAAGTGAAAAAGGAAAAAGCAGGCCACAGTAATTTCCCTCTGGACTAAAATGTGTGACATGAGCTTTTGCATTGAGTCAGAATTTGCAGAATAAGAGGAACTAGGAAAGAACCTAAAATGTGGAGAATAATGTTGCTATTGTATCTGGGAAGGCTGAAATAAAAAGTTACTGAGGGCTTTTCCAAACCTACAAGCATAATGGTGTGTTATTTCTCAAAAAGAACTTGCTTCTAGGAAAAAAAAAATGAGGCTTATTTTCCTACATTCTGCTCAATTACAGTAAGGAATTTAATAACTAATCAACTAAAGCACATAGAGTGGAAAGAAACTTCCTTGTATTGCAGCAGAAATGAATGCCAAGACTTACCAACTGACAAATGATATCTATGAAGTACACTTACCGTTGACCATTTTTGAAACTTATGATGCTGTTTCTAGCTTCTTCTAAAAATGACATTCCTGTCTATATTTAGCATTTCTAAGTATGTCACGCCTTGCACTTAAACTAAGCAATAATTTAGTACATAAATTTGCATTGGGATTTGAGGATCTTTTGATAAACATGTTTTATTTGTTCTCCAGAAGTAGCCTAAAAACTCTTGTCCAAGTTTAAAATAAATGAACTGCTCCCCAGAAGCAAATGAGATATTTATAAGATGTACAAATTCCAAAGAATGAATGCTTTCCTGCACTACACAATCATAATAAGGAATCAACAGATTCTCTTGACGCCATCTGCACAAGTTGCAGGTAAATTGGAATTGCATTCTCTCTAGCCATATACCTTTGGAAGGAGAAGGGACTGCCAGGAGATCCCTAGGGCCACAGGGGAAAGAAGTGATATTTAAGAATCGTCACCAACTAATACATTGTCTTGAGCTCAATAATCATTTGTCAAATTAATACGGAATGGCTTTTAATATGGAAGTTACAAATATTTCAGCACAGTATAACAATTGCTACAGATAATAAAAGTCACCTAGAGTTAAATGATAGTTTTCTAGTAGAAAGAAACTTGTACAGTTGTAATGTCCCAATAAAGATTTGGGAGCACATGGAGGGAATAAAATTATGAAAACAACTTCAAGTGACTTTTTTTAAATTAAAGCATGGGTGAGAATTCTATTATATGTCATATTGCTATGTTCTGATTCTTTAACCTAGAAATACTTAAAATATTTCTTTTGGTAACATATGTTTCTTATACATTTTCGTGTATCCCTATTTTTTAAAGTGGTAAACAAAGTGAATATAAATTAAAAAATCTAAGTAAAATCAATATGATTCATTACTTACAAATTAATTATTTGATATATGAATAAGTCAGTAAACACATGAAAAGCCTAAGGTGTTTAAGGATATGCATATATTTGATAAATAAAACAATGAACGTATAATACAGAGGATTGAGTTCAATTGGGCGACAAGGAGGTTCCCTTAAAAAGAACAATTTTAAAGACACTTTGTGTCTGGAAAGCTGTTCTCTGGGTAGGATCTCAATTATCAAGAAAGAAAAAAAGAAAATTTAATCACTTCACCTTCAAAAAATTAGTTTCTGAGGATGGCTGCTGACAAAATATTGGTGGAGTAAACTAACCAAAGAGTAAGGAAAGAGGGTGAACAGAAAGACAAGAGAAGAGGACCTACAGAGAGGGTCTGTTGTGGGAAACTGTAAGCAACAGGAGTGAGCAAAGGTCTGTTATCTTGAGCTACATGCTATTTATTATGCAATCCTGAAAAAATAACCCTTGTCTTTGTTCTCAGGTTTTCAGTATTTGGTTTAGACCTCACCGTTTTTATTGCAATGAAAAGTATTTTGTTGAATATTACATGTAAGGACAACCATACTTGTTTTTATCTATTGCTTTATCCTTAAAGACTATTATAGAAAATTTCAATAAAATACAGAAACAGAGACTAATATAATAAAGTTATCATCGAACTTAAAAAATTAGAAACTCGTTTCAATTTTATTTGCAGAAAGGTAGCGGTTTGTGCCTTGTGTGCCTGGACCAGTTGATAACCAACTGGGTTGCATGTAGTTATATACAGTATCCATTTTCCCAGCACTTCTTTACGGACTGATTTTATCACTTTAGAGGTACAGTTTGTTAGATTGTCGTAGCATCGTTTTAACCTAAATACCATACTTTACCTAAATACCAATATAAGTGACTAAGCATTTGATAAAGGAAAGGTTTTTGTTTTAAGAATGGAAGTACTCTCTTTGTAGCAATATGGAAATTAGACTACGCTTAGCTCAGGATTAAACAAGGTAACTCAGTGGTGTTAATCCCATCGCTGCTAATTTAACTTTCTTTTGGCTGTAATGTAATTGATTAGTACACCTATGATTATAAAAGATTCTACCTGAGTGGCTTTTAGTGTATTCCTGAACAACATAATCAAAATAATTTTCAGAGTTTTCTTTAAATTGGCACATACACATCATGTGTGATTGAAAATGGTAGTAAATTAAATTTTAAAACTTATTACAGCAGAAGGCACTACTTTAATCCCCCTCAAAATACTTGCCCTCTGTTTGGACACTCTTATTCCAGAGTTCTTGCCACTTTCTGAAGCAGTTCTGGAAATTCTCTTTCCTGAATGTCTTTACTTGTGCTGTCATGGCTGCCTCAAGGCCCTGAATCAATTTAAAATGTTTACCTATCATGGTCATTTTAACTTTAGGGAAGAGCCAGAGTTGCATGATGCCAGATCTGTGAATAAGGTGATGAGGTTGCAGCAATGACTCTGCCTTTGTGTTGGATTGCAATTGACAATAACATTCACCGTATTTTTTAATCAAAACTTGTAAAGACACTCATGAAATAAGACATAGAGAATGCTTCATAAAGTGGTAAAGATGATTGCATAAGTGTTCCAAGAGGGGGAACAGGACCAAGAGCAATGTGTCTTATGTAATAGTTTTCTTAAAAATTTAAACATTATCTGTATATTTCCTTATAGATACACTCTGTATATTTACACACTATATATTTACACTCACATCTACACCCACACTTTGTGATGAAGAGAGAACACAAACTACTCTGAACTTCAAATTTCATTCCTCATTGACGCATATGATATATAGTTTTTTATGAGTTACTGTGTTCAAAACAGAACATAATTACCTTGAGTGATATATGAAGGGATGGCTATTATTTCAACTAGTCCTATATAACCACGTCTCTCTTTCTCTCCATTTCTCTTTGATATGTTAGTCAAAGGGTATGGAAACTCCTGAAACAGAAGCCTGTGAAGGATTACAACCATGATTGGTTGAACCCCACTACACTGGAGACTGCACAATACGGAGAACATGGCTAATACCTCTGTTCACTTTAGAGCCAAGTTGAGTTTTCTAATTTCGGCTTCTTTAGTTTTTGAATGAAGTTATAAAATAAGATGACTTGGGTGAAGCTCCTACCACTTGCTGGCTACATAAGAGCTTTTCAGTAAACAGTAGTTCTCCCTCTTCTCAGCAGCACAGGACAGATACATTACTTAGATACAAAACAAATCATGTACTTGCCTTGAGATGCTAAAGACGAATAGCTTTTCCTTGGGTAAAGTCAGTGTATGTCGAATACTGCCCCGAAACCTGAGCTGCATCTTTTAATCTTTTCCAGTTTATAAAAAACTCCTTGGATTGCCAAAATGAACTGGGATATTTATTGGCTGTTGGGAAGGATGAGTTACTAGGTTAACTTAAGAGCTCAACTGTTTCACAGTACCTTTGTCAGTTGGATGAGAAACATTTCTACTGAGCCAGGTGGGCGCAGGGTGTAATCTTGGCACTCTGGCAGGATGGCACAGGAAGTTCATGAATTCCAGCCCAACCTGGGCAATTAGCTGCTTAGGGAGACCCTGGTTCAAAAGGGGTGGGGGGAGACTGGGGATGCAGATCAGTACAAAGGTCCTGGATTCAATTCCCCAGTACAATAAAAAGAAGAAAAGAAAGAAAAGCAACGAAAAGCAAAGAAAAGACAAGAAAAGAAAAAAAAAAAAAAAAAAAAAAAGAAAAGAAAAGAAAAGAAAAGAAAACTTTTCTTCTAACCAGCAGAATTTATATCACTACCTGCTTCTACGCTTAACAATGCTAGCAGAAATGGGGAAAATTAACCTGATAACAATAAAAGTAATAGTGAAAATTTCTCCTATGAAGGATGCAAAAATTGATGTATCTTTCAAGGATTTAGAAAACTAACTTATTCTGTATTAAATCTGCTTGTAAGGAGGCATGCTATAAATGCCCTTAATCGACTATGTGCTCCAAAGCCATTAATGAGCTACAAAACTTGGGTCTGAGTTGATCCAGAGATTTCCTGAGACAGCATCTATAAAGGAAAATAACTTTTTTGATTAAATAAAGTGATAATTGAGACATGTATATTTAATTTTAGAGAATATTTGTTTAGAGACAGTTATTAGCACATATTTAAAAGTGATGGTGCTAATTACAACAAATCCTTTCTCATTAAATTAGGTTTTGAAGGACTTTTATTTAAAATCCTCTTCCTAACAGTTAAACAGTGGACTTCATTTTAGCCATTTTATTGATCACCATAGAATTAGACCCTCAAATTAGTTTAGATCAGTGTGGATTTACATTATAAACTATAAAAGTTGATTCACAGTCATGACAGACATGGCAAAAGAAATTAACACTTCAAAATGCTACCAATTTAGTGACCTACTTTTCAGGAAGATTAACCTCTAGTAAGAATGTGAAACTAAATTAAATTCCAGTTAAATACAAATATTTTTCTTCCCATACTGAGTCATCTGATTCAGACCCAACAGGGTGCAATGTTACCTTGCTTAGTGAATTGTATAATTATTTATAGATTTTCTCAACATTAAGCTTCCTCCTTATCTAACTTTACACAGGCAGTCTAGTTAGTGACTCTTATAGCAATACCCTGCTGTATAATATGGTCCCTCATGGTAGGTCAGGGCCCAGCTGCATTTTTTTTCCCCATTCTTTGTTGATAGTTTGAAAACAATGACTGCATGCCACATTGATTTTATAATTCCTAATCTAATGTCTCCACAGGGGGTTCTAATTCCATATAATGTGTATAAAACAAAGGGATAAGTGTTATTTATTATTGAAAATGGAAGTTCCAGGACTATTGTGAAGTTTTATATTTATTGATGGAATTCTAAAACTAGGTTACAGAAAAAAAGACATTTTTGATGAAGCTTCATTTTGATGAAGCTTTAATGATAAATAAACAGCAAGCCTCAGGAAGTTAGAAAACTTAACACTTGACAGCAACGTGTCCATTTGAATCATTTTAAGAATGTGAACTAATAATACAATGCAAATCAAATTTCTTATAGGGCACAAGATTTGCTTTAAGATGAAAATGCTTCCATGTTAATTGAATGAAATCTTTGAATTCTTAAGAGTGAAAATTTGTGTGATGTGTATGTACATTTTAAAGAATGATTTTTGTCTTATATGATGTTTTTAGTAGACTTTAATCCATTTCTCTTGTTGAAGAACAGAGAGAAAAAGACTTCTTAGAAATATACTGGAGAGAACATCTTAACAAATCAATGTAGAGGTTAGTCATGATGTTATCTAAAGGAAGGCCTCCTGGAGCAGACACAACTAGATAAAATACCCTTTGAAGGCCATCATGTTATCCATAAAGAGTTTCAATAAAATTCCTCATCATAATTAGTATGCATACAAGTCTGAGGGACAGACTTTGCAATTAGAAGTAGGACAAATGCATGAATTCATATACTTTATTGGGTTTATTAGCATATTCTATCTCCATAGTCTACCTATGTGGGGGATTAAATTATAATCAGGATGATGTTATTTGAGAGTAGAAGCTCAAGAAAAAAAAAAGTTAAGTGAATTAAGTATAAAATGACTTCATTCTAGGGTGGCTTCAGGTACCCCTCTCACAAAGTAAGCTGCTGAGCAGTAACAGAGGGAATCAGTGGAGTCCATCCACTTTCCTCACCTCCATCCCCCACCACAAGAATAACCTTGCCATATGGGTTAGAGACACCAAGAGGCTGAAGGCTTAGTCTAACCTCCAGATTGAATGGGAGCTGCTAACAGATGGCTGCCTCTATGACTATTTCTATGCAAAACACTTACTTCCTGATGCACAAGCCCCTTGTGTGTGTGTGTGTGTGTGTGTGTGTTGTTTACATTAGAGTTAAGCCCATTGTATGGCCTGTGAGCCACCCTGTCTTTTTCCAGTGACAGTATGTCTCTTCTCTGATCCTTTACTTCTTGCTTTTACACTTTACTGTTCCATGGACTAACTCACTTTCTGTAAGTCCATGTCCCTTTAGGGACATTTCTATGCAACCTCACCCATACTAGGATATATGATTGGATATTTTCTCTCAATGAAACAATAAATATGGGATACATCTATTATATAGATTAAAAACAAATAAATTGGCATAACAATTTGGATACATTAAAAAATTGTTCTATCTTTTCAAGTAATAAAGTGTTTTAAGGACTGCAAAATAAATTTCTAATTTATTGATGTTGCAATAATTTAATGTAGTTGATAATTAGAATTTTCTGTGGTTGTAACAATTTACTGAACTGTTTATAGCTCCTGAGCACTATTCTTATAAATCCTATATTAATTAACATGTGAACTAACGTATGGCATCAGGGAAAGTAGATTTGAGATTTCTTCCTCAGTTTAGGTTCTTTGTTATTTACTCTTAGTCTTTGTTTTGATTTGTTTTAGGTACTATGATGTCAACATTATGACATTACTGTATTATGACAATGAACAAAAATGTGTTCATGCTCTTATTGCACATAAAGACAACTAGAATTTTAACCAACGAAGACAAACCATTCTGTTTAACTTTTTTCTTTTTTATTCACAAACCATGCTTCTGGGATTTGTTTGAAAGCAACTACAGGGTAGCATTGACTAATGCTACAGGAGTGCCAGCTTGGCATAGATCTTTGAATTACCTCAAAATGTTTGTTTTAAGAGAAGTAACTGCTTCTTAAGTTCTATTAAAATTCATTTTTAAAAGTGCTACTGTAATTTAACAATTTCTTAAGACAATTTGTTGCCCCTTTTGCTAAGACAGATTCCTTATGGGCAGCATCAGCACTTTAGAAGCCACCTACCTGAAACCACAATACCAACTATAATGGGGCACTTTGTAGTATCGCTAGTAGTATAGAAGAAGAAGTCCCAGGCTAGGAGTTGGCATACTTATATTAAAGTCCTGACTAGCTGTCAGCGCAAACAAATTATTTAATCATTGGCTGTTGGTCTCTGATATGGGCTAAATGATGTCCCTGCCACCGCCTAAATTTATTTTATCGTGTGCCTTGAGCTATTTAAGATCAATGAGTCTTGATTATTTCTTTCAATTCACTAGACATGGTACAGCACTTGACACTTAGTAGGTGCCAAAACAAAACAAGAAACCAAAAACACAAAGTGTGTTGAATGGCTTTGAGTTCTTCACATCTGAGTTTCTGTTCCTGAAATTTGCATTGGTTCTTCCTCAGAAATACTTTGGTCAAAATGTGAAACAATATAAAGCTATTAACTTATACCCTTTTGGAAACAGATACAGTGTATTTCTTTTAGAATTCAAAGTTACAATAATGGCACTGCAATGTAGTATCTAGACATTTCAGATATATGTAAAAGAACAAAAGCTGTCATTAAACACAGAAGTCAGTACAACTGCTCACCTGTGACAATGTCTACAAGAGAAGCAGCGTGGTGCCAGGTCAGCTCCGGCTCTTTGGCGCTCATATCTGAAACAGAATTCTTCTGCCCTTTCCATAGCATGGCGAGGTTTTGTTTTCATCAGCCACCTGTGGACAACTGACCTTTCTGCTAGATAACGTGTATCTCTACCTTCTGCTAGCACACCCCAAATAAGTTCCCTATGATCTCTTTCAAGCAAAATTTCTCAATACAGCCGTCAATCTCCTGGGATCCAACAATCCATACAAACAGAAACTTGACTTTAATATATGAATATGACAACCACAGTTTACTCAGGGAGAAAAATAGCTCCCCCCGACCCAGCCTATCAATTCTTTTTTAGCACTTTGTGAAAATGCATTTGGGTTTTCAGGGGGCCCCAATTAATATGTAGTTACATGAAAATTTTAAAATTATCAGTAGTAAAAAAGGACTTAGGGAGTAGGACAAAGGATAAGGTTAGAGAAGTTGGAAAAAAGAAAAATAAAAATGGCAGTGGTCATAATTCATACAGGTCCTATGTATATTATTTTTATCTGCTCAAATGAAAATTGAATCATGGGGGAAGAGTTATTGAAGCAAAAATCCCTCCAAACTTTAGCAGTTTAATTGGTAGCATTTGTAAAATGTGCAAAAGGTTTTACATTATTATTTTTACTTCTATGAAATGGAACAATTTCAGTTTCTAGACCCTATTATTTTAAGTTTTAACTTTTTTTTTTCCTGAATTAAGTGTGGAAGATTATGGTAACATAATTTGGCACCCGGGCCAGCCTTAGCATTCTTCATTCTTCCCAGCTGTATATGATTACATTTTCTATTTTGTGAACCATGGGGACATATGGTTTTTTCATCAAAAAGTGATGAAAGAAAACTTATTTAGGAAAGCTGAAAATGTTACCTAACTGAGGAAGCAAGCTTCTTCGGCTGGACTTTTTTTTCTGCTTGGCTCCCAAGCCGTTTAAGTGGAGCACGTGTGTGTAGAGTGTTGAGGGATGGGGTGCAGGTAGAGAGCACGCATACAAACAAAGAAGCCAGAAACACGTAACTCACAGGTTTAGTCAAATTCTGCCTTGTTCCTAGTGTAACCCACCTCCCAAAAAAATGAAAAATAATGAAGAAAGAAGTGATGTACATAGAATACTGATCAATTTTCCTTCCTTAAAACTGCTAAAAAAGTGAAACTGCTCATTTAACTTCCAGTATCCCTGGATTTAACTGGAAACTTGGCTGAACATGACAGTTGTGACTTACATCTACACCTTGAACAAAATACAGGCTTCAGTTCCCACCTCCGCCTAATGAGTTAGGAATAGAAGGTGATAGCAACTACCAGGCCTGGCAGTCGGTCTGAGTCTAGTTTTGACTGCCCTGCAAGGGCTCTGTAAGCTGCACACCTGGTGTGTAAGCTCTGGTCATATGAAAAATGACCACATCCTCATAAAATGTTTGCTTCCCTTTTGGGAGCTCAGTTATGCTGCATTAAATATTCTTACTCTAACTTAAGAACCATAAAGCAAATGAGTTTGTACAAACAAATACTTAAGTGGGGAACAGTATTGAGATTATTTTAAACACACATTCTTTTTCTTTTCTTGTTTCTTTCTTTTTTCTTTTTTCTTTTGAGTCCCTCCACCAGGCAGGCATATTTTTCCTGAAAGTGAAATGCAACTAAAAGTTGTATCAATGCAGTTTTCATTTAGCAAAACAGTCTGGGAGCACAAAGATGATGATCTCATTTTCTAGGAAATAGTTTTCTTTGACAGAATGTCTTAAAGGACCGATACTAGAAGTGTTTTCTTTAAGGTAGAGTTAGTGTCAAGACATTAAATAGGAAATTTGTCTTATATGAAAGCATTCAAGAAATCCAGAATTTTTCCCTGGATAGCAAGCAATTTTCTATGGAAAAAAAACAGTCATTAAATACTCAAGAATGTGGCTGGAGAAGTATTTATCTTGGCTGTTATAATTATGCTCTTATGTTAGCTATGAACACCATGAACATTATAATTTGCATTTATTTATTAAAATACCTAATTAAAATAGACTTCCAGTACTCTAATATGCAGGCACCATTTCTAAATAGGGAGTGTTGAGTCTTTCAAATGGAAATATTTTTCTCTGTGCAGACCACTCTATTCTATTGCCACTGAAATGATAAAATAATTAGAAGTCCAGCCCAATAGCAATATTGGAATGTGCTTCAGAGTGAGCACTTACCTCAAATTGATGTTTTCTCCACTTTTTCCTATAAATATTTTTCTTTGTTAAGGATTAAAATGCTGAAAAATTTACAAATAATATACCCAGAAATGAAGAAAGGGCTGAAAATATTTTACAATGCTTTGTTTAAATATAATAAATCATAATCTAAAAGTGATGATCATAATGATATTAGTAATTACAAAGGAAGAAATTTTTTGAAACAAGAATAAAGAGACATAACACATTTAATAGTAATAAAATTACACTGAAAAAAACAACAGACACCCTGTGTTCACTCTGTATTTTTTTCTTAGTGTAGTAAACTTTCATGACAGTTCTGTTTTTACCAATATGCATACATACTCTAAGTCTGAATGTTTGGGTTAATTTTTCATTAGACCAAGCAATGCTGACAAGCATATTAAGGTTTTCCTTGCTGATAATGAATGCCTAGAAAGGGTGTGTCTGTTTTGATCTAATCATAATTTTGAAACACTTGATTCATAATCATGACTGACTTTTCTGTTCAAAAGCTTCCTTCTATTATTAGTGATAAAGTTCTCAGTGCCATTTCTTTTGAGGAACAATTCCATGAAGTGGTAGTAATGTGGAAGTTTAGTAGGATCCACTTTTTGTATGAAAGTGTTTTGCTTTACGGAAGAATAGTAAAGAATTTGATAGTAACATTAAAAGAAGGAATTACAAAGTACAATGATTTTCTCAGCAAAAAGTCATATGGAAATTTGATATTTTTCCGGTAAATTTAACATTTAAAAACAGAAATATTCATAAATCTCACTCCTTGGACTCTATACTCAATAACTGGCTTTAGGATGTATTTGAAATGGTTCTTTTTATTTCATTTTGTTCACTGGATAAAATAATATTCTGGAGACAATTTCAAAAGGATGGTTTTTAGAATATAAATATTTATAGTGAAAACACTTGATTTTTTTCTTCAGGAACATCCTACAAGTCATATGAAAGGCAAAATTGCAGTGATATGTATCACGTTTATATATGCATAAAATATTTATGTAATTTCCCTTCAAAGCAATAAATCCAAAAGTCATTTTTTAATTCTTACTGTATTTGTCTTTCTATACATAGTCTTCGTGATATGCTGGTTTCCATGATATCAGAACCCTCTGTATTTCTCGTTATTGTTTTTATCTGCCATCCTTCTCTCTTCTGTATGATAAAGGACATGTGGTCTGACCTACTCTTTTCTCTGCTTTTTTCTGTCTCCATTCCCTTGACAGCTTTTTCCACTTCCTTCTCTGACCTTTTGTTTTTTAATGGTGAAAGTCTTGCCCTCTTTCATTTTCTCATTTTTCATTTACTTAAGTCTTCCTTCGTATAATCTCCTGCTTCCTATTACCAGCTTTAATGAGACAACACCAAATAAGCTGCTATCTACAATAAAAGACAGCAAACTTTTTCTGGAAAGGGCAGATATTAGATAATTTAGGCCGCAAAGCCCATATTGTCACTGTTGCAACTGCTTAACTTTGTTGTTGTTGTACCAAAGTAACCATAGACAATACTGTAAGGCATAAATCAGTGCCTGGCTGCATTCCAATAAAACTTTTATGTTATGGCCTGACTTATATCCCTCTGAAATTCAAATACTGCAGTCCCGACTCCGACTAGTTCAGAATGTGACTATATTTGGTAACAGAATCTTTAAAGAGATAATTAAATTAAAATGAAGTTATTAGTGTGACATAGTATGACTAGTGTCCTTACACATAAGGAAACTAGGACATAGATTAGTACAGAAGGAAAACCACGTGTCAATGTAGGGAGAAGACTGTCACCTACAAGCCAAAGACAGAGGCCTCAGGGAAAAGAGGCTGGCCAACAACTTGCCAACTCCTGTACTTAAACTAACAAAATATATTTCTGTTGTTTGAGCCATCCAGTTTGTGGTACTTTCTTATGACAGACTTCTCAAAAAGATATTATTCTTCTGATTTTCTTCAGCCATTTAAATATGGTGAAACTATTCTGAGCTCACAGTGGGATGGGCCAGATTCGTCTGCTGGACCTACTTTGCTAACCCTTGATTTATTGATCTTTCCATCCAGTTTATAAGAGAGTCTACTCAGCATCTTTACTTTCTCAGATTTCTCACATTCAATTTGTCCTAAGTAATTTCCTCATGACTTGACTTACACATTCTCCTTTTGTGTTCTTTGCCTCGTCCAGCAAAACCACCACCTGTCTAACCTTACACCTGGTGATTACACTAGATTCCTCCCTCCTTAATTTCCCATATCTAATAAATGACCAAATCTACTAAATTTAACTTTGCATATTTCCTTTTCTTTGTGACATCTTCTGTACATAGTCTGTTGTAATACTCTACACATTTGTCCTAATTTTTAATCTGACCTGCCTAAGCCATTGTTCACACTACTGCCACAAGATTTTTAAGAATTTAAATCTGTTCAGGAATAGTGGCACATGCCTCCATCCCAGTATTGTGGAAGACTGAGACAGGAGGATTGTTTAAGCTGAGACTTGACAATTTAGGAACATAAGGAAACACTATATCAAACTAAAACATAAAAAAAGATGAGGGTATAGCTCAGTGTGAAGGCACTGGTTTCAATCCCCGGTATCACCAAAAAGAAAAAAAAAATCTAAATATAATAGCATCATTTTTCTTCTATTCAAAACCTTTGAAAATTTCTCTGATATCTAAAACCTAAATGTTAGAACACAATACACATTGTTTTCTCTGAGATCCTATTTCATCAACTTCATTCCTCGCTGGACTCCTCTTTCAACAGTTTGAGTGTAATACTTACATTTATTTCTAGGATGGGTCACAGGTTACCTACCTTCCTGCCTGTGTTTGCACTGTTCTCCTTGTAGCGCTTCTCTTCTTCCTCTTAGGTTCACAGACACTTGCTCTTTGATCCCAGTAACTATTTTTTATCTTTAGCTCTTACACTAGGCTTAGCAAAAGTAAGATCTTTATAAATACATTGATTAATCAGCTATGATCAAAAGAGGATCAGAAGAGCTGTGTGAGAGATGTTAACATATATCTTAGCACAAGCAGATATATGTGAGGCTACCAAGACCGTGCATGAAGCTGGGTTTACGGACGATTAGGCTGCAAAGAGCTTGGGTCAAGAAACCCTGTAGTTTCAGAAGTATCTCAAGGAGCTGATTTTCCTCTCTATTTTCTGCTCACTACCTCCTGTCACTTTATTTAGGAGTCTTCCATGCTAGACAAATACGTTGTCTCTAGCTCCAATTATCAAGTTTTACATGTCCTTCAAGGTTCCATTCAGAGTTGCCTTCCTTCAGGGAGCCTAAAGCCTGCGCCCTCAATTCTGGCTATTCTTGACTCTCTTGTACCATAAAATATCTGACTGTTTTTAATATGCTTTGAAAATCGCTGATTGTGAGGGTCGAGTTTCTTCACCTTGTAAATACATCTTAACGCATAGCCAGGCCGAGCGCCACAAAGGTATTTGAAGGACCTGAGGCAGAGTGTGTTGTGAATTTTCCCTCCCATACCTGAGAATCCACTCTTTATTGTACCTGTGAGTTTTACTGAACTTTTGAGAAACCTGCAGGTAATGTTCCTAATCTAAGAAAAAAATACGAATGATCACACACACAGACACACACACACACACACACACACACACGTCGCATGCACTTTTAAGGTTTCATGAATCCCAGTTTATCAGACTATAACTTCCTTTGTGTACAAGAAATACATTGCATTTTTTAAAACTTAGTACAGTCCCTAGCCACTCAATAAATCTTATCTAAAATACATAGAACTAAACTAAAGCTTTTATTAGACTCCATTTCCTGCATTTGTATTCCATGTGATATTTACCACAGTGTCTCAGCCATAATAGTAAATTAATAAATATTTGTTAAATTGAATTGAATTCTGCTTTCTTTGTATCTCAGAAAAACACCAATTACAGTGATATAGGTAGATAAGACTAAATAAATATTTAGACTGACTCTGCCAACACTTACTCTTATTGTTTTAACATTCTACACACTCGAATCTACTAAATTAACTATATTAGTGTTAATAGATACTCTCTTTTAATCTTTTTTCATGAAGTGTTTAATTTTAAAGCATTTGGGTTATAAAGAAACAAAGTAGAACTCATTTCTCCTTTATAAATGTCACTACTTTCTATTTTGGGAGTAAAGTGAATAAAGACTACGTCTGAGAATTCTAAAATAAAGCATTTCTATCAGTGAAGGGAAGGTCTGAGGCTCCCTTTTCTTCCACAATCAGCCCAAACGTCTCACCACTTAAAACACATTCTCTTCTGCTTGGGTAGCAATCCTGTTCTTAGCAGTTTTTTGGAATAATGAATAAACCTCTTCATAATGACAGAAGTTTGAGGCTTAAAAATAAAATAAATAATTAAAAAGGAGAAGGGAGAGCTGACTGATTGGAACGACACCAAATTTTTATTTTCAATGGCATTTGTCGCTGCTAGAAGTGACACAATTTATGTCAGTCTAGGAACTTGAGGTAACCAAACACAAATTGCAGTGGACCAAATTAAAGTCAGAAGAATTGTAATTAGTTCATTAGATAAATGATGTGGAGAATTTCTGAACTTAATGGTGAGATACAAAGCAACAAAACATTTATTCAAGAGGAAACTATATGAACAGAGGTAAAATGAAAACAAAAACCTAACTTTCTTTTCAAACAAAGCAAAGATAAGATAATGGAAAGAAACATTAAAAAAGGAAGATTCAATTAGCGAGGAAAGGGAAAAGGAGAGAAATCCAAGTGGGATTTTCTAGGAAGGAAAGGGATGTGATGAGAGTTTAGATCATCATCTATAAATAGGCTTCTATTTTATAAATCCTTCAAGTGACGGACAGACTATATGGTGAATCTTCTCGTCCCTAGTATGCAGTCTTACAGCACACACCTTATAAGGCGACATGCGACAGTAAGTACAGAGAACTAGGTCTGGAAGGTGATGTGGTCTTCTCTCTTTCAAAATCCAAGAAGCAAAGTGATAAGGAGAGAATCTGGCAACATTGCAAAAATTGTCAGGAAGGCACCAGAGGGAGGGATAGGTCTTAGTAGACTATGAAATAATTCAGATAAATAGTATGTTCTGCTTTATCTAAGTAACCCACGTGAGGGATAATTGTTAATTCTGTACTATAATGAACCTTCCTTCGAATAACACGGACAGCCATTGTACCTGCCATTCTCATTCACGAGTGTGCCCGACCCTATGATCCTTTGTTATAAGATCTGCTCTCAGCCTTTTGTTCTGATTTTCAGCTCTGTAAGTTGCTAGTTGTGGTAGAAAGAGATCGAGGATAGAAAAGTGGACAGTGTGAGAGGGCAGATGTTTTCCAGTTAATTCTTTGGTGTGTTTGTTGTGTTATCAAGATTCTTTTCCACAACATTTTGAAATACTTGAATCAAAGAAACAGTCTTTGAAATGAAATCTTATGTTGTATCATTGTATAACATAATGCTTTCTCTCAGGTGTTTATTTATTTATTTATTTATTTTTTGTTAGCAGACGATTGGCAAATGCTTCTTTGGAATATGGTTTTTTGGCCATTATTGATTTTCTTTTTTTTTTTTTTTAGAAAAACATGCTATTGGTAAACTAAAATCAAAATAGATACTAAAAGTCCTGAGACTTTCTCGTGGACACAGCGAACAACAGTGATTGAGATGAAAATACCCACGGCTGAATGAGCCTGGACTATAGATCTCCCTTCCTCAAGGTTCCAAGGCACTTAAAAAGCTATGTCTTCTTTTTTTAGTAAGGTAAATATTCACAATTTCCTTTAGTCACACATCTTGAGAATTACTGTCTTTTCCTTCCTCAAGCCTAAAATACTATGTAGAACTTTTTATTTAGTATTTTTATTATTTCAAAAATTGTATTGTGTTCTTAAAATTTATAAGAATTCTATATTCTCCATTGGCACTTTTTTACTCTTTCTTTCTGTGGTGTCCCTGAGCTTTCAAAAATAGATGCAGAAGTAATGATTTAATGTGATAAGTTAATATGGCCAATAAAAAGTTTGCATTTCTCTAAATACTTTTCTTCTTTTTAGAATAAAATAATTCATTCTTTGAGTCATTCTCCAGATACAATACCCTTGTTCTCATTGTCTAAATTTCTTTTGCTGATCACACACAAAAAATCAGGTTTTACCCATTTCCATCTTTGACATTTTTGTCGGATTTTATATGCCTTACATGGGGAATCTCACTTTTTATTCCTTTACCTTTTTTTTTTTTTTTTTTTTTTTTTTAGTACTGGGAATCAAACTCAGGACTTAGCCCTTGCCAGGCAGGCACTGTGCCACTGAGCCAGCTCCTCAGCCCTTATTCCTTTGCCTAACAGCTCTTAAATCTTTGTCTCTAGCCCAAAATTTGTTCTTAAATTTTAATACTATAAAACATATCCACCTGCTTATTCAAAACATTCTTAAAGAAAGCTATTACTCTTGGAAGTCTATTATTCCAGACCAATTCATTCTCCCAGACTGCATCTGACAATTAAGATTTCCCAATTGACCTGGGTATTATTTTGAACAATTTTCTCTCCTTCACAATTTTCTTTCCACCCTGACTTAATACAGTGGCACCTGGAGATTCATCAAACACTGCTAATTTCTCTGTGATACATCTCTCAAAATTATCCCATCTGTGCCATTCCCATTGCTACTGTATTAGTCAGCTCTCCTGTTGCTGCCACAACACCGACACCCACAATTTAAAGGAGGAAAGGTTTGACTTGGCTCATGGTTTCAGGGAACTCAGTCCATTTTTGGTTGGCTCCAATGCAGAAACTTAACTGCAGAAGGGGATGGCAAGAAAGCTTCTCACTATAAGTGACATCCCCCCTCCTCCTCCCCAAACCTCGTCATGGTCTGGAGGAGTTTAGCAAATTGTCTTCTTTCAGTGGGAGCCATCTTGGTGGTCCTCCACGCTCACCTCATGGTGGTCAGGAACCAGAGAAAAAGAAAGGACCTGGGAAGAGAGGTATAACTTTCCATGTCTTGCCCTCAGTGATCCACCTCTTTCAATTAAGCCACCTCTCCTAAGAGCCCATTCAGCCAATGAACTGATTAGTGAATTTTTTTTTTTTTTTGTAGATACCGGGGGTCGACCTCAGGACCTTGCACGCCAGCAGGCGCCCGTGCCGCTGAGTGATATCACCGGCGCTTTTTTCGTATGTGGGTTCTGGGAGTCGAACTTGGGCCCTCGCGCTTGCCAGGCAGGTGCTTACACCACTGAGCCATCTCACCAGCCCCTGATTAGTGAATTAATCCACTGATGAGTACAGCTAACTGCCCATGATTCATTCAATCACTTTCCAAAAGCTCCACCTCTGAATACATGACAATTTGGGGGACAGTTTATATCTAAAAAGTATCAGGTAGGTTCTACTACAGTGTCTTAGTAGCTATTGTCTAGGAAAAGTACATCCAATGCTGTCTCTATTATTCCAATCCAACTTGTGTACACTTCCTTGTTTCTCGTTCTAAAATGAAAATATAGAATATTGATTCTAGAGTCTAGAGTCACCCCATTCCCTTCAATAAAGTTTTCTGCTATATCTTTTAAAGTTCATTTTAAATCTCACTCTTTTCTATGAATAGTTTTATATCTTGTTATTCATTGTTTCACTGAACTGTATTGGACATAATTCTGCATCTAACCCCTGGGTATTTTAACTGCTTTTAATAGTAGCTATCTAGTTTGCATTATATATATGGACCATAATATATTTTAGTAGTCCTCTCATTTTTACCATTGTACACAATGATACAGACATCATCCTTGTGCATAAAACTCTGTACTTTTGCACACTATGTGATTATCTCTGAATCCAATTTCTTGGGGTAGATTAAAATAGGGTCAGTTATTACCTCACACGTAGAGGGCTGCACTAGAGGAGAGTAACCCTGAAGTTTTTCAAACTAAATCTTTTAAGATGGATGTGACGCATGCTTTATTTTGTCCTGGAGAGTGACATTATCTTTGTTATACTTGGCAATAAGTGTCACTATGCTTTGTTCTGGGGGAAGACACTACTGTCTTCCAAGTTGGTAAGTAAGCTTCCTCTTTGCTTCAGATGAAGGCATCATTTATTTCTTTCAAAGCTGTTCCTTACACAAACATCCTTGAAACTGTAGTCTGGGACAAAGGGCAGCCAATGTCTTACTTTTCAAGATAAACACAAATCCAAGGTCCGTAGATAATTATTTCTGTATAATATCCACCCCTTGTTTCTGAAGTTCTTTGCTTCTCTGAATGTTCCCATGAGTCCACAACTCCATTGGCCTTTCTTCTAATTGATTTGATAAACAGAAACTGCGAAAACTCTTATCAATTTTTCTCATACAAAATTTAATCGAAGTTGTAGTACTGTAGTACTGACCTCAACTATTCTCAGAGTACTGCATCCAACCAGCTGAATAAATCATACAAAGCATGATGTCTTACCTTAAAAACGCATGTGGCTTTCTAAGTCTCTGTTTTGACCATGCTACTAAGTTTGAGGCATTAATATAGATATATTGATATGTGGAGGAAATTTTGTCATTCATAAGCATCTTGGCCAGTAGAGTTGTTAATCATTTCAGCTAATATCAAGGAAACATTTCATCCTATTTTTTGTAAGTATATTATTTTCAGTGTGGTATACCTGCCTGAATGAATTATTTTGGGGGAAGATATCCCCCAAGTAATCGAGGGTGGCCTCATTTTGAGAGAGCACCACAATTTTCTGATGACAGAATGATCTAGAGCTAGGTGTGGTGATGCACACCTATAATCCCAGCACTCTGGGAGAATGGGGCAAAATGATTATGAGTTTGAGTGTAGCCTGGGCAATTTAGTGACTTAGCAAGACCCTGTCTCAAATTTTTAAAAGGCTGGGAACATAGCTTAGTACAAAATCCCTGAGTTCTATTCTCAGTATCTCTCTCTCTCACACACACACACACACACACACACACACACACACACACACAATATAGTGATGGTATTTCTTTAAACAGTCTAAAGTGTTCGCATCTGTAGTGCTCAGAGGACAGTCATAGCTCATAGCAAAGTCATTCCTGGAAAGGAGATAGGGTAATGCCTAGCTTCAACATAGGGTAGTCTTAGGTGTAAAAATAGCTTCTGTGGGGAAAAAAATGCGCTGTGTGAATCCTGTTTTCATTTAATGTGTCCCACTGGGGTGCATTTAAACAGGTCTAGCTCATGACAGGAAACATGAGAAGTCTGGGATATATACATGTAACTATCCAACAATACATGGTCACGAAAATATATTTTATAAAATAAAGAACTGAGGCAAAATTTCTTCTCATCATCCTAAAGGTTTATTATACTGTATTTAGATAATTTAAAAAGATCCTAACTAGATACTGTAATATCTATTTGCCTTTTGTCAAACTACTCACAAGGGGCTGCGGATATAGCTCAATGGCACGAGTGCCTGCCTGGCAAGCACAAAGTCCTGAGTTTGATTCCCAGTACCAAAAAACAAAACAAGACAAAACAAGACAAAAATGGTTATCCATTTACAGAATACAAAGACTGTAGAATAATCTTTGTTGCGGTTTTTTTTAAGAAGTGTCAGCTTTTTTATAGGGTATATATATATTTAGAAATACTGGAAGAACATTTCTTTAATGACTTAAACTCTTAGTATTTACTGACAGTGAGGTGGAAGAAATTACACTTTGCACCATGGAATTTGTTTTTTTCCCCTAGAATGCAAGGGGTATGAAAGGTGATGCTTATGACATGTCCTTTAAAGTTATACAGTTTTAATTGTTCTAGTGAGAAATAATTTTCCAGATCCCTATCTAGGAAAGGCAAATGTATAAATTGATTTCCTATGTACAAATCTACCCCAAGACTGGCATTGTCCTCTTTGCATGGAGAAACTACTGGATCATTCACAAGGTTTACCCGAGTTCCACAGAGAAAACTGGTCAAATTCATGTCTGCGTTGCACCGGTGATCTCCTCTATCACTCTTTTTGCTGTCTCTGGCCTTAGTTGTTCTCTGCTTTCAAGGAGACCTCTGGCAGGAGAGCAATAATCAAGGCAAGCTGAGAGCTAGAGTATTTCAACTTGTTTGTATATGCTTTCTCACCTGGCTTTCTGTGAAGCTCTAATAACAAGAAAAGGTGGTATTGGCTTGTTAATAATTAATAGCACCCTGTGCAAATGAAGCACTTCTGTCATAGGGTTTCATCAGTAAGGTCATGGTACAATAGGGGTTGTGGGTTCTGTAAGCATGAGTGCTATTTGCATATGTCAGAACAGACCGGGTGTGCTAACAGCACAAACACTTCACATCTGCTTCTGTTTACTCCCATGCTAACACCCCAAAGTGCAGCAGTCCTATGTTAATTGCTCAGTTACACACTGACTGTTGATGTGTCCTCCACAGAGCTTTTCATAAGTGCACTGTTGCAAATAAACTGCTAATGACTTTGCTTATTCCCGCCACCCTTTTAAGGAAATCTACAACATACACACAGATTAATGATTCCTCTATTTAGCAGAGTGTCTCGTGACTAGGCTTGCATAGCAGCAGTATCAATTAAGTAGCAATTATCTGCAAAGTGGAAAAAAAGGGGAAAATATAAATAAGTAATGAGCATGATGCCAAAATATCTGAGAACAACTGGAATTGAACTCTAAGGCAAGGGCACCGACTACAGAACATGTTTCCCATCTTTTCTTACACCTGAAACCAAAGAGGCACCCGCAAAAGCTGGAACAAGATGAATCACGAAGGTTCATGGGTGGTTTTTTAAAATTTTATTTTCTTTGTTTTTTTGAACCAGGAGTCAAACTCAGGCAGGCGCCATGTCGCTGAGCTATATCCCCAGCCCTAAAATTTTATTTTCAAGGTGACCACTGTTTTGACAAATGGAAGATACACCTATCAAGAGCTAAATATCCTTATCAAGCAGGTTACAAAAACAAAACAACAACAACAACAAAAACTGACCATACAAATTTTTCATAAAAGCTACATAGACTTATCAAGCAAGTTATAAAAACAGAAGAAAACTGGCCCTACAAATTTTTATTTTATGAAAGAAAAAGATAAAAGCATGCGAAATTTCTTTGTGTCTCAGTACCAGAGGTATCACAGAATCCCAATTTATCTCTCTATTCTTATCAAGCAATAACCATGATCAGTAGCTCAGAAGACTTACCTGAAAAACTCTGTGCTATTTGGCTATAAAAGAAAAGACTGTTAGGTATGAGAACATGAAAGTGTCCAAATTGATGGAAAGAAATGAAAGACAATTCACAAACTCTGTTTTTATTTGCTAATCTTGACTTATAACAGCTAGATAGACACTTACAGCTTAGGTTTCCCTCAGAAGATACTCAAAAAAGCAGAAAATGCAACACACGCACAGAGTATGTGGCCAGCAAAGGACAGATCAGTAGCTCTGCTCCTTGTTACTTAACAAAGATCTCTTGTTGTCTTCCAACAACAGCAATAGGCTGGGCAAAATGTATATTACAGCAGATAACCAAACGTTTTATAGTCTGTTTGATGAGATTAAAAATGCTTGTAATAGCTTTTTCCGGGGCTCAATGGTTGCAATAAGCCATTTATGGTCTTATTTTACTTATAGTGATCAATATTTTCAAAATCCTAAATAAAGATATATGGTTTGACATATATATATATATATATATATATATATACACACACACACACACAGATACACACACACACATATATCTATCTATCTATCTATCTATCTATATATATATATACATATATATATACACAAACACATATATATGCGCACACACACACATATATACATACATATATATGAAAAGAGACAATCATAAAGTGTACTGTACTGGCTAAAATAAGATTAGACTTACTCCCATAAAACAGAAGTTTACAGAACAAAGCCACATATTTTTCTATAATACCACTCTGCAAAGTGAAGCGTCTGACCGTTGGGCCGCTCTGCTCCCTGTTGTAAGTCAGGCTTCATTAAGAGAAACCAACAATCAGTGCAGCTTCTACACCTTCGGATCAACATTGGTGTTGAAGCCATGCTACCCTCGGAGAGCTCCCAGCGCTCTAACTAAGTGTAGGAGCCAGACCAGGCCACTTCTGCCCAGTGATGGACTCCTCAATGGGGAGTTTGTTCAAGAGTCCACACTGGCTGGTCTAAGACTTCTGAGACGCTCTGCGGTCTGGAGCTCAGCCTGTCCAAACTTCCTTTCCCTTTTGCTCTCTTTTTGCAGGTGTTGGATCTGTCCTCTTTCCTCTCCCTTTTACCTTTCACAGGTGCTTCCTCTATATGCTATAAATTCAGCTTCAGTTTGATGCATTAGTTTCATGCAAAGAAAAAAATCTTACTCATTCTCTTAACTGAAATAATTTAGACAAATTTGTTCCTAAATTCAAAATATGATGTCTCTACCATAAGTCATAAATCCTAGACTAACATTTAAACTGCCACATAGTGACTAGGCAGTATAGAACCCAAACATGTACAAAAAAGAGCATATAGCTGGGCATTGTGGTGCACGCCTATAGTCCCAGCAATTGGGAGGCTGATGCAAGAGGATCGCCATGAGTTCCAGGGCAGCCAGGCTTCATAGTGAGTTTAAGGCCAGCCTTAATTGCATAGTGAGACCCTGCCTCAAAAAAAAAAAATAAATAAATAAATAAAAAATAAAAAAATTGCATATATAAAAGTTACCTGATCTCACATAGATTTTTTTTGCCAAGAAATGTTTAGATCACACTGGAATTCCCTCTAAATAAGTTACGAAAAGATTTTTTTCAGAAACGTATGGTTTTCACAATTGTGAATCAGAGATAGTAAATCTGTTTATCTTTTTCACTATTGCTAATAACTTATTTCACTCTCAGACTTATAATTTCTGGCTCCTTTTATTGTTGGTCTATGAGTCCCTTATTCAGTGGTTCTCAAAGATCACTATCAATAAGGATCTTTCAACTCCAAAATATTCATTCAGCAGATTAGCGTTTGTCCTGAATCTGCATTTTCAACAAGCTGGAGAAGCTACCCACTGTCCCACCTGTGATTTTATTGCATAAAATCTTGGGATATAAACTTTGAAGATACCGTAGAATTTGAGTTCACTTTTTTGCTATGGTAAATCACTGATATTTTTACTTTCAGGATAACCTGAAGGACTTGAGCATTTTTGTTTCTTAAAATTAGAACCAGAGAACTAACTTATTCTCTTGTTCTTCTGGCTCTGCCCTCTTTTGCTGCCAGCATACAGAGTTGTTCACTTCCTAGCGTGGTATTAATCTCACCAATAACTGTTCGGGGATGTTTACCTTGGAATAGGAGTTAGCTTTTTGAGCTGAAATAGAGCTGAATAATTTCCACTTATCTTTGAGTACCTGTCTCACCAGAGTATCAGCTTTGAGCTTATACAGTTGTACAAGGAATCTTCCTATTCCAGTTACAGCTGGAGTTAAAGGTAGAAAAACTATAGATTAACTCTAATGGGTAAATGGATCCACAACTGATATCACAGAACATAACATGAAATGAATTGGTAACTGGTCTCTCAACTGAGCACTAATTTTTAGCTTGGATCTCTTGCAGGAACAATTTCCTTTAGAATGAGTAAAAAAGTTATATTTCTGAAGTTTCTTTTCCTTTTTCCAGTGGTTTTGCTGATTTCTCTTTTAAGCTGAATGCTTCCTGAAAGTGGAGAAAGACTAATCAAGACTAAGGATACGGTAAGAAGAAAGGTGAAGGAATAAAGCAATATCTGAAAAAAGGCCTAGATATTTTGTCAGTGTTTTCTGAAAACAAACATCTGCTCCCATTTGAGTAGAAATTCAAATTCTTCTGTTAAAAACAGCTTAAATTGCCATAGACTAACAAGGAGAACAAGAAAAACTAACTTCAATAGCATCCTTGAGAATTACATAAACACTGTGATTTCTATAGATTCGTGATGATCAAATGAGGCTTTTTTGCTTTCATATAACTTGGAGTTAAATGTGGTACATATTCCTGGAGAAAAATGTAAGAAAAAAGGATAGGAAAAACTCATAATTTTTACCCTAAAATAAACAGAGACATTGTAGTTTAGAATACAAACTTTGTGTTTTAATTAGCAAAACACAGTCCATTAAGAAGTGTCATAAATAAAAATGTCTCCTTAGTCTAAGACCTCATATCCTACAACAGTCTGTCTTCTTTCTCAGTGATTCAGGGTAAACTGGTGGGAAAATTTAGGAAACACTGCAGTGGATTGTGACGTGTGTGGTTAGGTATTTCCTGAAAAGAGCCTAAACGTGCCCACTTTGTTATTCTAGTGACTGCCCTTGAATTTTCCCTCTCAACTTGCAACATATGGAGTTGAAAGCTATGTGAGAATCGTGCGTTTTAGTTGTGCTACCAAGGGTATGCAACAGGATGTTACAACTGAACTATTTCTGACTCTTTTGGCTAAAGCCCCAAGACAATATTTGCCAACTATTCCACATTTTAAAGTTAGACCACCTATGTAGGACTTGCAAGGAAATAGCGGAAATAGAGAAAAGAACCCACAGTGCCCTTTTCCCCCTGCAGGTAACAACCTACAGCAGCCAACTGTGAAGGGAAGGGGAGGCTCTAACTGTAGGTGAAGTTTGATATTATCCTGAATGGGTATTTTAGTTGCTGAAATGAGACTGTCTCCTTGTGAGTAGGTGTAAATGGACAATTTTTTTAAAGTACGTTCGTGACCAAAATATTGTGGGATTTTCTTTCCATTTCACCTCAATAACTCAAAAAATAGCCCTACAAAGTAGGTTTGAGTACAGTGGTGCAAAAAGTTTTTAAAAAATTTATTGATATACTTCTGACTGGGACATGAATCAGGAAGGAAGAAGCTACACAAGGAAGCATTCAGAGATTTACATTAATCCTTTACTTTTTGCTTGCTTTAAGGCTCTAGGATGCCTACATTGATGAAAAATAAACTTCTACCAAATCAGGACTTTTCTTTTCCTCCTTTTTTTTTTTTTTTTTTTTTTTTTTTTTTTTTTGTGGGTACCGGGTACCTGTCGACCTCAGGACCTCGCGTGCCAGCAGGCTCCCGTGCCGCTGAGCGATATCACCGGCCCTTTTTTCATATGTGGGTTCCGGGAGTCGAATTCAGGACCTCGCACTTGCCAAGCAGGCGCGTATGCCGCTGAGCCATCTCACCGGTCCTTCTTTTCCTCTTTATAATAGAATTCTGTACTTACCTCTGTTATAAGGTATATTGAAGTCCTTATTGCTGTTAGTATTCATTTTCTCTGTATTTTATAAGCTTTAAAATATTGGAATGATATTTTGTATTATCTTTTATAAATTCTATAGTCTTCCACTTGATGATGCTAGAATGATTTTCTAATTTCATTGAAAGTGTTTGGTAATTTCAAAAAAAAAAAACCCTAAGGCTAAATACAGAAAGTGAAATTCCATATATTCCAGACATCATATATATTGAAAATTCCACCTATCATCATACTCCTTTTGGATAAAAGACTATTGATATTTTTTCTAGTACATTTTTTATGTCTCTGGAAACTCTATTTCACCTTCATTTTTGAAGGATGTATTTACTAAGTATAGAATTCCTCATTGCGAATATTTTGTTTGTTTTGTTTTTCTTTCATTACTTAAAGACATTGGTCCATTTCCTCCTGACTTGCATTTTTTCAGTAAAGAAGTCTATGGTGATTCTCATCTTTCTTCTTGTGCATGTACTATGTCTTTTTTCTCTGGCACTCAGTCTTTTTTAACTTTGGTTTTCAGCAATTTAACAATGATGTACTTAGAAATGTTTTCCTTTATATGCTGCTATGGTTAGGGTTTTCGTGATCCATAGCTCTTTGCCTTTCTTTAATTTTGAAAAGCCTTTACTATTATCTATCCAAATATTTCTTTTCCTCTCTCTGTTCTCCTGTATCTGCTATTACATGCATGTTAGGCAATTTGATGTTGTACACAATTTTTGGAGGCTGTATTTCAGATTCTGTCTATCTCTCTCTTCTTTTTAATGTGTGTTTCAGTTGGAATAGTTTATATTGCTATATTTTGAAGTTCACAGACTATTTTCTTTCCTGTGTTTAGTCTGCTAAGCCTAATGAAATAATGCTTTCTGTCTGATATCATATACTCCATTTCTAGCATTTTTATTTGACTTCTTTAGAGTTCCCACCTCTCTGATGAAATTTCTATGTTCATGCATATTGTCTATCATTTACACCTATATTTCTTAGATATATTTTCATAGTCATTTTAGTTTTTCTCTGATTGTGTCAACATCTAAGTCTGGTTCTATTGATCTGTTTATGTCTTGGAAATGTTTTTATTTTTGAAATCATTTGTATATCAGGTTTTATTATAGCATTCCAGACATCATGCATAAAAGAACAGTAGAAACCAAGGTAAATAATATTTATTTTTGGAAATAGAATCATCTCTTCTATCAGGCTGCTCATGTGGGCTTGATTTATTGCAGTCAGCAGTTTACTGAGATTTTGTTGCTATAGTTACTTGTATGTTCCAAGGGCTTCAAATTACTCCAGAAGCAGATTTCTCCTCCCCTGTGTTTAGTGTTGGGACTGTGATCGCGAAAGGTTTTCTCAGTGTTCCTGCTCTGTGTTCAGCTTTTCAGAAGGCACAAATGCCTTCTGTTTGCTTCCTAATTTTTGACCTCTCAAAGTCACAGACTGTTCCTCAAGCAAAGAGCGTATAGCTCTACAGCGAAGAGGTGGTTCCTGCTTATCTTCTATCCCTAGTATTATGCAGGGCCTGTGCACTGGGCATTTCAGGGAGAAGATCCTTCAGTTTTCCAATTTCTCCAAAGACAATCAGTTTCTTCCTCCAACACAGCAACATATCTGAAGGGTGGGGACCTTCCCTTCTTCCTTAGCTCTTACAGCCAATCTATGACCTCTGGCAGTAGGAGGATTGACATGCATGCCCTCCACCACCACTACCACCAAGCGGCAGCCTTAGCTGTCTTGTTTGTCAGGATAATAGCATGCATTCATTTCCTGCTTCTCTATCAGCTATAGAAGTCTTTTCCTAGGATAAGTGGAGGATGATAAGATTGGGGTCAGGTTTTCTATCTTCTTTCTCTTCAGTGGCCTGGAATGAGGAGCCAAGAGATTTTCTTGCCCCTTGCCCCACAGTAAACCATAAGATCTTTCTGTAGTGGGTACCGATTCCATTTATATTCTATTGGCCTGAACCCAGTCAGTAGATCATATCTAATTCTAAATGGGGACATGAAGTTTTCCAATGTAGACAAAAGGAAAATTACAGAGTGATAAATACATGGCATTACCTCTGCCTTACCCTGATGATGTAGAAGAGACTAAGTTTAGAACCCCTCATTTCCACCATCTTTGGCTTTATAATCAGAACTCTTGACAATCTCTCCTCTATCTACATTGTCAACTTTATTTTCTCCCACATCCTACACATGTACTCTGGGATATGATGATTATTTAAATGCATTTAAAATGCTGTGCTTTCTCTTGAGCATGCTTTTAGCATATGTTTTCCCTTCTTTCTTCATTGAGTTTCCTTTTTTACTTCATAAACCCAGGGAATCTTCTTCCGTTTTTATCTGAAATGCTATAAAACTCTTCATTTTCCCGTCCTAGCAGTTATCAAGATGCATTATAATGGACTCCAAGTTTTTTGAAGATAAGACAGAAAACTACAGAGACAAGTGGGTAGGAAGCAGGTTTTATTTTTATTCAGGATACTATATTTGTTCTAGTGGCCTGAGAGAAATCTGGTTGCCAAACACTAACCACATTATTTCCCTAACTCCTTTGTTTACACTAGTCTTTCATCCTCCTTCTTGTGCACGTGATGCTACTTAATAAGTGACTTTAAAAAATTCCTAATCTTTAAAACTATTTTAATAAATATAATAGATAACACTGATTATTATTAATCTTACTATTTCATACATATTAATTTGTGTAATTCTCAAAAGAACCCTATGAAATAATTTATTATTATCCTTATTTAATAAATAAAAGAAAGAAGCTCAAAGAGCTTAAGCAACAACTTTACACAGCTAATAATAGTCAAGCTTGAGATATAGAGCCAGAGAATATGGCTTTATGACCCAAGTTCTTTGGGTCAGGTGTCCAGTCTCTGCACAGTTAGCCATGGCAATAATATTGATGTTAATTTTTACCGAGAACGATGTGACTGTGTCATTCAGAATCTGGATAGGAAAGAAGAGATAATACGTTATTGTTCATTTAACAGTGAAATTCTAGCACAAGTTGTTAAACAATATTGGAAGATTGAAAAGGCAAGAGGAAAACACTGATGTTACCTAGGCTCAGCCCCCTACCACCCTTTTTGTTCTTCCTCACATTCAGCTATATGAGTCCATTGAGGAGTTAGGAGGAGGCAGAAAAGATTGCAGGACTCGCACCCTAATAATGGTGGATCAGTCAGGATCCAGCAAAGCAATAAAAATCACAGTAGCTATTTGAACAGAAGAATTTAATATAAAGAATTGTGAACTTGGTATAAAGTATAGGGTAAAAAAGCACTCTAGGGTATACTGAGCTGGCAACTCCAGGATGTATTCCTAAGGAGGAAAAAGGGAATAGCTGAAATCATTAAAACTTAGCAGAAGGTTCCATGGAATGTGAACTCAGAAGAGGCTTTCCAGGAGCCTGAGATCCAGGTTTCTGAGATTGCCGGTATATTCCTCTCATGGCGATAGTGAGCTGGGGAGTAGGGGAAGCTGTATTTGCAAGTGTTTGAAAATATGCAAACTAAACTCAGATGCTTTTACAGAGCGGAATCACTACTACTTGAATAAAGGCTCAGCACCAGTGCTGCAAGGCCTACTAAGGAGAGAAGTCAACCCTAAGATAGCAAGCCTTTCCCTCCTCCTTTCTCGTAGTATATTCCCACTAGTGGCCTCTACTGGGCAGAGCCTAAAAGGAATGTTACCATGCAGTGAAAGGCAGAAATGAGCCTTGCAGAGCTTCAGCACTATTATCCAAAACCCAAGTATGCAAGAATTGGTTTGGAGGAAGGAGACAATAACTCAATAAGAACAAATGCACATAGGAAGGTCTTGGGATCTATCTTTGGAGGAATGAACTTAATAAAGAGAGGAAGCTCTAATTTCAATTATAACTCAGTGTCTTGAGCAGTCTCCATCCCACCTGGAGTTCTGTTGCACAGTGACCAGTCCTTCCCAGTGAGTCATCAGGCCTGGAGCCTAGCTGATGGACATCATTCAGCAGACAGAGAAATCCATCTTCTACTGCTTCAGTAAATTTCAAAAATAAGGTAGAGGTGGGATGGTAAGAAATGCTTTGTCAGGGCTCCTCCCTTTTTGTTCTTATTGCTTTTGATGTTTTCCAACACCATGAACTGTTGCCTTCTGCCATGTGCCACTCTGCCTTGGAGCCAGCAGAGTATGGACTGAAATATCCACAAAGTGTGAGCTAAATAAATCTTTCTCTCTTAAAAAAAAGAAAGAAAGAAAGAAAAAATAAATGCTTTCTCAGGCTAGGGATATAGCTCAGCGGCACAAGCACCTGCCTGGTAAGTGCAAGGTCCTGGTTTGATTTCTGGTACCAAAAATAAAAAGAAATGCTTTCTCTCAAATTTCAGAGATGTTCCTAGTATACAGGAGCTCATCTTGAGTGAGATACAGAAAAGACAGTTGGACCATTGTTTGATACACATGTGGTATCAGTAGGGATGACTGTGTACCTTAAACATATTTGGACCATGCCTCAAGAAATGTTCTTCCAGATCCTCAAGAAAAGAGGCTTTGGAGAAACAACAAAACAAAACACAGGCTCAGAATTTTAAATAAGTACCTGATATTATTAAAATAGTCCATTAGAAAGATTCCTAGTAGTAGTGAGGTGTTGGATAAGAAGGAGGGAAAATCTGGAGATAGCCACCCCAATTAGACAACTAAGACTATTTTCTGAGCCTTGGTTGTAACAAGATGGGAAAGACAGAAATGTAAATACCATGGAAGAGCAAAAGAGAAATGAGGTTACATTAAAGGAAACGCATCAAAGGAATTTATAGGCTGTTGTTATTATGCTTATCTCCTTTTCTAGATTCTGAGCAATGTGTGTTGATAGCCATTTTCTCATTTATCATAGTGATGGAGGGAAGAGAGAACAGGCTCTAACAGAAAGACTCTGATATTGTTAAAAAACCAAGAGAGCAAGCCTTCTGTGAGAACAGCTCAAGAGTAATACTGATGGAGAACTGACGGAGGCCTGCCAAAATAAATGTGAATGGTGCTGGCAGCTGCAAGACTGTAAATTGTAAATTGCATGACATTAGCAGGCCTCCCTGGTGGAAATTGGCAGAGTCATGAGGTCCAGTGTCATCAATAATTGACATGCAATAAAAGCTGAGTTCATATGACTATGGCATAGACAGAGAGAGGTACACATTGCTTTGGAGTCCTTGTAACGACTGTGAAGGAGAAGGAACCTGCAAACTCCACAGTCCTATTACTGGAAGGGACCACCTTGGGGAAAGGGCAATTATAGCAAAGATGGTGGAACTAATGTTACACACTTTAATAAGTTTCCTCTACAAAGCAGGCACTTTGCTAGGTATTACACAAACATTATCTTATTTATTTCTTATAAACAAACTAAAAGTTGATACTAGTATAATTATACCCACCTTACAGATTAAGGAATTTGGAGTTAGAAAATTAAAATAAATTGGTCAACATCATATGGATATAAATGGAAGACCCAAGTTCGCTGTCTCAAAGACTCTGATGTTAACTACCAAGTTTTGTATAGAAGCTCAGGGCCAATAGTGACTTTCACTGCCAGTCACTGCTGTCCTTGCTCACTGTTTTCTCCCAGTTTATATAGGCTGGAAATTGAAGGTTCTGTCTAACAGCATATAAGAATGATGAACCACATGGATAAAATCTATAATCTTAAGTATATTTGAGAGCACACTCAATTAATGTTTATATTTTTTCAGAAAAGCTACCATAGGTGTTTTAGAACCCAGTAAATTATTTGATTAAAAAAAAACAAGTTATCATGGTTTAGTTTTACCTGCATATATGTGTCAAAGTGCTAGCTATGAAGTTATGGGGTAGCAGCACTTTAAAATACAGCATTGTGTCTTATAGAGAAAAAGAATTGGACATGAGTTATAAAATGGTTATAAAGTCTCTTTCTTTTGAAGTCATAATCACTGTGACCATGCAGTACCTCTAAGCCTTCAAATATAAACGGATTCTCTCTGCTGTCTGATTGCAAGCTGCAGGACGTCATTGTGAGTATGGCATGAAATATATCATTTCTTATCCTCATCTCTCAAGGAGAAAACGTGAGGTAAGGAATAAGAAGGGCACTGATGACATTTTTACTCTTTCAGATTTTCTCCATACAACATTGTACGTTCTCCAAAGGTGTTGCTGTTAAGACCCCAAAGAATAAACATGTTAGAATTGGGAAGAACGCTGAGTAACAATAGGGAACTTATCACTAATTGCAACACAAGTGGCCCTTACAGCTGAAAATCAACAAATCACTTTGCTCATCACCTAAGAAAGAACAGAAGGATTTTCCTAATTGAAAATCACATTTTTCCCCACAAGTGGATCTCAGACTACTTAAGAATTACAGAAATGGTTCTCTTGTATTGGAAACTTGATCTGGGATGGAAGAGAGAATGAGAGAAATTAGTGTTCTCAACTCTTTCCTTGTCTTTCTTCTATCTTATTCATCTTTCCCAGCCCTTGCTCCCTAAGAGATTATGTGACTTTGGACAAGTTAATCACTTTTTGTGGTAATTTTCTTGTTGCTAAAGCTAAGATGATTGGATTTGTATTTTATTTCAGTGACTTTTCTACCATCCTGTGATTCTGCCTTTTTATTTTCCTACTTACAACTCAAAATTGTTTAAAAAGGGGAAAACAAAACAAAACAAAACAAAACAAAAAAACCCAGCAGAGGACCAAAATACAGAAAATAGAATAAATATTGCAGGTTTTAGTTCAAGGAATTATTTGGCTGTTAAGCAATATTTGCTTAAAATATAAAGATATTTGTCTTTAGATATTAAGAAACTTCTCTTATTTAACTGGCTGGTTCTTTGTAAAAATAATTTTCTTATCTCTTTGAGAATATTAATTTTACTTATTTTAAAGTCCATTTCTGATTATTCTATTAACTCTTCCATTGTAAATTCAAATAGGTGGCTTCATTGGCCTAACTTTCACGGTGTTGATACTTTTCAAATATTTGTGATTTTTGACTGTGAATTCAAGTTTGCAATTAATATTTCCCACTAGATTGTCTACTGCCAGCATAAATATGTGGAAGATTTTTGATAGATGTGCTTTAACTGGTTAAGGTGCTCTTGTTTATTCTTTGGCTACCAGGAATTTTATTGTTAATTGGTTTAATCTACCTATTGTATCAGTTTATTTCTCAGACCTGATTTTTGTCATCTGATGGTCAGCCACTTTTCAGGCTTTCTATTAATATTAAATAAAATTCTTGTAGTGGAATGCCTAGTATATGATCATTGAACTGTATATTATATATCATATTGTCATCTTAGAATAGGTTGATAAAAACAAAGAGCTGAGAGCAAAGATGAAGAATAGTTCTCAGTATCAAATTCTCCTTATGTCAGAAAAAATCTTTACATTTTATGTTCTGGAATATGTAGGATAAGAGAAGTTCTTTTTGTTTTTGCAGTGCTAAACCAACCAAGCATTTCTGAGAGACATCTCATTTGGGAATGATCTATTATCATTTTTGCATATTGCTGAATTTGATATACCAATATTTTGTTGAGCAGTAACCTATCTTCATGAGGAATGACTAAAGTTTTCCTCTTCTTATACAGTCTCTTATTTATTTTACAGTCTAGGATATCCTGACTGTGTAGAATGAGTTGGGAAGTGTTCAGGAAGGGTTTATTTAAAATCAGTAACATTTTGTTTTCTTACATGTTTGTTATAATTCACTAGTAAAACCATCTTACTTTGAGTTTTCTGTATGTAAAGTTTTTTAATTAAACATTGCTGGGTTTGGGCCAAGAACTCTTCTTAGAGAGATGAATGACGAGAGAGACAGAGAATATCTTTGTGGGGGGGGGTGGCAGGGGTTTTCACCAGAATGGAGTGAAGCCCCAACTGACTTAAATTCCCAAATTTATTGAGGAACAACAAAAGGAATAGAGTTTTGCTGAGCACAGATGTTTGTTTTAGGTAGCAAGGCATGGTGACAGTTTGTCTGAATAATTAACTTTTATCTGATTGTCCCCTTGGGAGCTTCCTTGTTTTCCCCTTGAGGTCAATCTCTGCCCCTCTGGTGAAATATTTTGTCTCTAAGATGTTTGGGTTCCTCGGAGTTAGCAGTCTTCAGCCTCCTGAGGCAACCAGGCAACCAGAGCAGACATTGACCTGTTGGGTGTCACAACTCCACCTAATATTGTTTCTCTAGTATATGTAGGCCTACTCAAGCTATATATTGTCTTTTGAAGAATTTGGTAGTGTTTTCCTTAAGGAATTGGTTTGTTTCAACTAAGTTGCTTAATTTTATGCTATCAAGTTACTCAAAATAACTTACTTAGCAATTTATTATCTACAGATCTTGTAGTGATGTCACCTTCCTCATTCCTGAGTTTGTATTCCATGAGTTCTCTGTTTTATTCTTCACTATGATGCATAGAAATGCATCCATTTAGATCTTCCCAGAGAGCCAGTTTGTATTTATTACCTTGTCTTCTTTTTCTGTTTTGTAATCCAATTTTTTCTATTTTATATTTATTATTACTCTTCTTGTGCTTGCTATGGTTTTTATTTTTCTTCTTTGTGTAGTTTGCTAAGCTGGAAGATATGGATGTTGATACAAGACCTTTTTTTTTTTTTTTCTTTTCTGACCTGTGTGTATAATGCTATTATAACCTCTTCAGTGTTACTAAGTACCACTTTAACAGTACTGTCTTAGGTACTTTTCTTGTTGCTGACACACAATACTCAACACCTGCAAAAGTTTCAGTCCATAGTTGGCTGGGTCAAACCCAGAAACTGCTGAGTGGAATGGCCAAGCACAAAGGAAGTAAAGAGCAAGGAGGAGCCTGGGAGGCAGATACGCTCCTCCAGGGTACCCTCACCCAGTGACCCATCTCTTCTGACCAGACCCCGCCTCCTGGCAGCACATTCAGCTGCAGATTCATCAGTGGATTAGTTCACTCATGAGTATACTTCCCCATGATCCAGTCACCTTCCAAAAGCCCTGCCTCTGAACTCGTGAGAGTTTTGTGCGACATTCTGGATCTAAACCATAACAAGTATATCACAAATTTTTTGCCTGCTTTGTTTTCAAATTTTTTCAATTTGAAATACTTTCTGATTTTTTAGATTCCTTCTTTACTCGATAGGCTATTTAGAAGTGCGCTGTATAGTTTCCATATCTTGGGAGATTTTACAGTAATCTTACTGATGATGATTGTCCTCTTAGCATTTTAAATAGTGAACTACTTTGTATGGCTTAATTCCCTTTACATTTATTAAAATTTGTCTTCTGATTCACAGCGTGGTGTACCTTGGCAAAACCACTGCAAATGGAGGTATTTGTCTTAATCTCATTTTATTTACTATAGCATTTGTGAGGCGGAAACTCACTGTGATGTGTTTTCGTATAATATACTATGCGGCCATTATGTAGCAATTTTGAGGAATATGCAAGCAACGTAAGAAAATCAAAATGAAATAGTATGTGACAAAAACAAGACACAACATTTTATACACCCTTTGAGTATAACTTTATCTACAAACGTGTTTGCTATTTATGTTTTTTTGGGATACAAATAACTACAGGCGTAAACAGTAAATGCTTCTTCTCACTTCCCTAAGATCACATCTCAGTTGAGGCAACCTCTTTCAATGTTGACTCCATGATGTCAGTGCTGTATCGATTTCTCTGTTCTTCATCTCGTCATCCTAACATGGCTGAACATGTCTTACTTCAGATCTTCCTTACACATTTCATTTTAACAGGAAGTAAAATATTTCCCTGGAGAAATAACTTCTCTCCCTTAATCTGAGTACCTCTCTGCTTACTCTGGCCACAATTTGGTCCTATGTCCTTGCTCCAAGAAAATCCGAGAAGAAAAGTATTTGGCATTATTAACCTCGGTTGTAGGGTTGTAGTTTTTGTCTAGCAAGAAAATAAGATTGGGAAACAAGTGATAGACTCTAGAACAATAAGCACATGAAAATATTTTAAAGATAAACTCACCAAGACAATAACACATAATAGCTTATAAATGCTTTGGAACTTTTTCTACATTTTTCAAAATTCCGAAAATACGATCACAATAATTTCATAAGTGATTTATTTAATTGGAGAAGAATTATATTACCTCAAGTTAGAGAAAATAATCTGACACTATTTAAACTTTTCTTTTATTCTTTCTTAAAATAATAAGATCAGGGCAGGTGAGATGGCTCAGTGGCATAAGCGCCTTCCTGGGAAGCGCGAGGTCCTGAGTTTGACTCCCAGAACCCACATATGAAAAAAGGGCCAGTGATATCACTCAGCGGCAGGGGCGCCTGCCGATGCGTGAGGTCCTGAGGTCGACCCCCGGTACCACACACACACAGACACAATAATAATAATAATAATAATAATAATAATAATAATAAGATCAACCTGGTCATCTTCTTTGATTACCTATTACTTATGAAATGGTTAAACATTGTTTTCTTACATTAGAACATTAAAAAGAGTGGTAAACTGCAATCTCTTTCCCATTCAAAATGTCGTTATGGTATAATGGCATCAGGTTCAACATAGAAGTATAAAATTATTAGTGTAAACATATATTTTCCTTCAGGAGGAATAATTCTATTTCTTCTAATATATTTTATGAGAACCCTACACATATTAATTTATCAAGTTTTAAATTGCTTTGGTATTAATAACACTTTTAAAAAGGAACACACAAATAAGTGTTTAGCATCAATTATTATGCTTAACAAATGTACGTAAATCCTTCTGTAATTTAAACAATGAATCACTGTTAAAAATTTGACTGCTGAAGTAGTTGAATAGCTCTCTTCATTCTTGTTTTTTTTTTTTTTTTTTTTTTTTTTTGTTAATGGGTACCAGAGGTCGACCTCAGGACCTCACGCACCAGCAGGCACCCGTGCCGCTGAGCGATATCACCGGCCCTTTTTTCGTATGTGGGTTCCGGGAGTCGAACTCGGGCCCTCGCGCTTGCTAGGCAGGCGCTGATGCCGCTGAGCCATCTCACCGGCCCTTTTGTTTTGTTTTGTTTTGTTTCATTCTTGGAACACTTAAGGATTTTTTCCCCCCATTCGTATGCCTGGAGCCAGGTCTGCGACTCTTTAGGAAGGCAGGAGGTCGATGTAGGTTCTTTAATTTGGGTGTTCACATAGGCTGAGAGAAACATCAATATCTTAGAGAAGGTACTTTTACAAGACAAAAGAATAAGAGGTTTGGTGAATACAGAATCAATGATGGAATTTTTTTTTTTTTTTGTCTTCCATATGGTCTTATTGTGACATTTTCTTTATTTCTTCTAGATTAACCAGTTATATAATTTTAATTTTAACTTTTGGAAGATATTATTTTGCTTTCATATTTCCCACAGAGCAGTCACAGGTAAATGGTATTTAAATCAACATGCTATAATTCAAGTTTTAATTCTTTGTGCTTACAAGTGAAGATAGAAGGAGAAACAAACACAATACTAACAGTAGCTCCAGTATAAAAGCGTTGTTCCAATTTCACATTGTCTGATTTATTTAAACATTTTGGCCATATCTTATTTTTGTCATTTTGCAGCTCTTCTTCATTTCTGTGTAATCTTTTATTACCTCCAGTATACACGAAAATGAAAGTTTATTCAGATAAATTTAAAAAGACATAAGTAAACTTTTAAAATACATTATTAATATTAAATATTCCCAGCTATTAATAAGCAGTTCATAAAATTAACTTACATGTTCATTTTTTTTGCAAATCTTAATACACCCGGTGCAAAACAATACTGACATCTCCAAAACAAACTATTCAATATGCAGCACTGTTTTAAACCTTTGTAAGATGGATACAGGAAATAATGTGAAGACTTATAACATCATTAATTCCACACACCCTACAAAATGAAACTTGACACAAGATTGTTTTAATTTGCACTACATTCAAATGAACTCATTACTGGTAGGACCAGAAAAAATAGTAATGCATATTTTTCTTTAATATTGATCCAGTACTCATAGCATTATATGGTGGCAAGATTATTTATTTTATAATCTCCTGCTGAGTAGTATACATATGTAATAAAGCTGAGGTAGTATATAAAACTATGTATTTCATCTTATAACAAACCACAGTTTTCTTCCCTCTTCCTCCATACATTCAGAGTAGACTATCTACTGCCTTGAGACAGACATCTTCCTACAGTGACGTAGATAATCAAGTTAAGGGAATTTGACTTGGCATCAATCATTTCTTAATGCATTTAGAAAGCTAGTCTGTAATGAAGATTCTACCAGGCATTTGATATTCAATGATAAGTAGGATGGAGTTTGTAACCTCAAGTATATCTCAGGAATCTCAATGTTTATGAAAAGGACATGCATGCAAACAATATATACCCATCATATGTTCTAGCACCTTCCATACTGAAGGCAATTTACTAGTAATAAATAATACCAGTAGTAATAATAATGCTTGAAAATGAATGTTTACTATGTACTGTTCCAGATAAGAACTGTCAAAGAAAGAAAAAACAAAAATGAAGAGAAAATGATAATTTTGGAGGCAAGAAGCCATCTCTTGTCCATTGGCTGTACTCAAATAAATTGTCCCTATGTATAAAAAAAATGCAATGATGTGAAATAAGATAAATATCCAAGTTGCAACCATGAAAACTTTTTAAAAATTGCATTTGTTTCACCCTAAAATTAATTAAGAAGTAAGACAATTCCTATTCTGAATTCATTGGCAAAGGGAAATCTATATAAACCTTTGAATTTTTCTATCTTCTTAAATAGTTTACCATACTTCAGGCATGTACTTAAATAAGTAGAGTTTACTTTTCTCTCTTGCTTCATAATGAATTTTTCTGGGAAGGTAAATAGCAGTGCATTCAGATGCAGTAGCCCAGGGTGTTGCTGTGCATATGTTGTTCCAAAAAGATTTGTTGAAGAATTAATAAATGAATGAAATAAGGGTCTTTTACTGTACATCCTTTTAGGGTAGTTTTGGTCACAGTTGGCTCATTTAATTTTAGAACATCTACTTTATATGTTATCTTCAGTTGGCCCTGGTGGAATAAAACCAAGAGTAAAACACATTTAGGGCAAAAGGCTCCCGATCCCTACTTTAAAATAATCCACACACTAAGTACCAAATTAATGAAAATTTAAATCTCACGAATACTTTAGGAAAAATCAGAAAACCTAATAGGAATAATAAAGTGTTATTGTATATTTTTTGTGATCAGAAAACCACCTGCGTTTTAAATATAGGTATCTGACGGGGAAGTGTTGCATGCCTGTGGCAGGATTGACTTTTACCCTGTCAGAACTGACCTGGTGCTGGTTATTTTAAGCTCTAGAAAGTGCTATGGTTGCCAAATACTAGGTGCCATCTAGTGGCCATTGGTAGTTAAGGCAAATATTTACAAAACTTTAATAAAAGTATTCCGATTATTTCCTCTGTTTTTTTTTTTCTTGAAATTAGTACAAACTATATTTTTTCTTTCTTAAATGATACAATCCAACTATTACCAGGTTCCAAATATTTCAAATTTACATTCAAACAAGTGAAATACTCTTCAGAAATCTTGTTGTACTGTTAGAATCTTGATTAGTGAAACTTGTCAACTTTGGTTCAAGAGTTTTATTAGCTTGTCGTTAATAGAAGGGATTTTACACATCTAATATATTCTAATTAAAATGAATTTTGGAGAGATTGCATTGTTTGGTAAAAGGCTCAAATTTATGATTTTCTTGCCTGAATTAGAGTTGTTATCTTTAGGATGGATGTCCTTCTAAGATAGACTAAGGATCAACTAAAAGTTGTATTAAAAGGTCCCAGGGTAAAATATTTTGAATGTAGAAAATGAATAACATTGGATTTATGTGGACTATTGGTTTAGATTCATGGAAATCCATAATATTTTGGAATTCTTAAGTAGGATAAATTTAGATCTAGAAAGAAATGTGGACAGACATACAGAATACAGTACTGGTAATGTTAAGAATTCTGTTGCCAGGAACTTGTTGGAAATAAAAGATTAATAAATTTAACCAATAAGTTTAACCAATGATATGACGTTATTAAATAAAGTATTTTATGCATTATTTGATGTTCATATTTACCCTGATAATAATAAAAACCTAGAAAGAAATAGTATGGCTTATTTTATGAATTAAAATAAAAATTAAAGAACATTAGTATCATTATCTTTTTGGCACATAGCGTTTATATACCTTTACTATACAGTTTTGTTATAAGGCACTCATACCATTTTAGCAACAGTTCATTATGCATTTCTATTGATAAGTCATATCTAACTTGAAAACTGCATATTAACCCCACAATAAAAAAAAAGTTTTATTATTAAATTTCTCTACTCTGGTCCAGAAAGTTAGCATTTCCTTGTAGCACTACTGATGAGCATAAGGGAAATAAAATACCTAGAACTTATCAAATATCATTTTCCCCTAAGCCTAGGCAAATGTTACATCATTAATCAATAAATATTCATTGAATATCCACCATAGGCATGGAGTTGGGTATATAGCTACAAACAGGACATGCAATGTTGTCACCTTGTAGAGGACAGTATTTTGGGGCTAATGTTTATGACAGACATTTGATAGACAAAAGTAAGTAACAAAATTTCAGTTGGAGAAAAATAAATTCATGGTAGACTGGAGAATGATAGAATATTTAAATTAAAAATAGAAAAATAATTAAGGGAGTACTTAATAATTGGCTTGGTTACCTGAAAAGTGTGGTTATAGACAATTCCATAATGAATGAAAGATTTCTATTTAGACAGTAATTCGATGGAACATGCTTTCATACAATCGAATGCTGTTATGATCTTACACCTGTCTCTGCTTTTTAAGAACAAATACTAATGAAAATAGTAAGCCATGGCTGTAATCCCTTGCCACACTATCCAAAGCTCTGAAAAGATTTGAATAACTAGGCTATTGAGATGCTAAACTTAGTAAAACATCACACAGAATTGTTTCATTTATTTCACCACTCACCAACTCAACAGGAGCTATCATAAATCTTACTTTCCTGACATGTTTCAGATCTTCTAAGGACTGTTGAGCAGATTTCTGAAGTCTTCTAGTCATTTATAGTTACTGATTTGGTCAGCTTTCCCACCGTGGGACACAACACCTGACACAGTTTAAAGGAGGCGAGGTCTAATTTGACTCATGGTTTCAGGGAACTCAGTCCATGACTGGCTTGAAGGCCTGGCGGAGCAAAGACACTCAGTTCACTGTGACCAGGAAGTAGAGTAGGTGCACAGCACTGGAGAAGAAGGGGTGAGGACCAAGACATAGACCCCTACATCAGGCCGCTGTAATCCATCCAGATCTACCCAGAAGGAGAGAAAATATCTTCAAACTCACTTTATGAGGTCAGTATCATGCCAATATCAAAGCAAGATAAAAAAGTAGTGCGATCACTACAAGAAAATAAAACTACAAGTCAATATCTATGATGAATATACATTATCATCATTAAAATATTTGCAAACCAAATTCAACAACACATTAAAATATTATTTATCATAACCATGTGGAATTTACCCTTGGTCAAATCAAACAAAATAATATACACATTTGAGAAGTGAAGGATAAAAACATCACTATCATCCGAATAGATGGGGAAAATATATCTGACCAAGTTCAGCATCTTTACTGATAAAAATTCCACATACTAGGTATGAAAGGAAATTTACAACATCGTAAGTATTTATGGTGATCAATGGAAAAAAAAAAAAATTTCCTCCAAGTTCTGCTCTAGGCCAGGATTTCCACTCTCACCCTTTCTAATTGAAGTAGTTCTACAAGCACTAGCAAGAGCAATGAAGTAAGAAAATAACTTAAATTGGATAAGAAGAAGTTAAATTATTCCCATCTGCAGATGATGCAATGGTATACATGGAAAATCCTAAGAATTCCACAAAAAACTGTTAGAAATCAAAAAGATACAATGGGGAAAAGATAATTTATTTAATAAATGCTGCTGGGAAAACTAGACTGTCATATGCAAAAAAAATGTAATTGGATACTTATTTACCATACAAAAATCAATTCCAAATGGATATAAAAACTTGAAAATAGGATCTGCAACCTTAGGATTTCTTGATGAAAATATAGATTGGGAGAAAGTATTTGTAAGTCATTCATCTTATTAAGGGTTAATTAAAAAATTAAGGAACTTATAAAAATCAATAGCAAATAAATACATGTATACATACATGTGTACATACATACACAACAGTATCCCATTTAAAACATGAGCAACATACCTAAATTGACATTTCTCCAAAGAATAAATAAAATAGGCAACAGGTATAAGAAAAGGTGTTGAATATAATTATCCATCAGGGAAATGTAAATCCAATGCCCAATGAGATATTACTTCACACATTTGGATGTCAGTTACCAAAAAGATAAAAGATAAATGTTAGAGAGGATGTGGAGAAAAGAAAACTCTGGAACATGGTTGCTGGGTATTTGTGACAGCCATTGTGGAAAACTGTATGGAAGTTGATAAAAAAAAAATTAGAAACAGAACTACCATATACACAAAGGCATATACACAAATGAAATGAAATCAACACTATGTACAGATATCTTCTCTCCTACATATATTATAACATTATTCGTAATAGGATAGAGACTGAACCTAGGAGTCTGCCAACAAATGAGTGGAGAAAAAAACTGGTGTACACACACGCACACACACGCATGCACAGAGAAATGTTATTCTGTCTTCAAAGAGCAGATCCTGCTATTTAGGAAACCATGGATGAAGCTCTGAGTACATTGTACCAAATGCAATAAATCAGACGAAAAAAGACAAATACTTGCATGATTCCAATTGATATGGAATGCAATAGAAGTCAAATAAATAGAAACAGATTAGCACAGGGGTTACAAAGAATAGAGATGGAGATTGGGGAGATAAGAGCAAAGAGGATAAAGTTGAAGTTTTGTAGGATGAGTAAGTCAGAAATCTAAAGCACAATATGCAAATGTAGTTAATACTACGATATCATACACCAGAAATATGATAAGAGAGTAGATTTTTGTTACTCTTCTCATGCACACAAGAAAGGTAACTACCTGAGATGATGAATATAATATGCTTCACTGTAGGAAACATTTTACTACGTATAACAACACACATTAAATATACATGGTTTCACTTTCTGTGGACTTAGTTACCCCTGGTCTGCCATGTTAGAAAATACTAAATGGAAAATTCCAGAAAAAATTAATTCATGTATTAAACTGCACATTGCTGTGAGTACCTATGATATCTCTTGCAATCTCACTCCATTGTGTCCAGGACATGAATAATCACTTTGTTCGGCATATCCACATCATATATGCTTTCCACCCTCAAGTCTCTTAGGAGCTTAGATTATCACATCGACAATTATGATATCACAGTGCTTGCATGTGGGGTTTGGCACAATACATACTTTCAGGCTTGGAACATATTTCCGTGGAAAACTGAGGACTACTGTACACAGTAACATATAAAAATGAATGTATTCCAGATATCACATCACCCTAAAGAAAAATCTTCAGTTAAAACAAAACGAATATTAAGGCACTGTATGTGATTTTTAGATAACAGAAGAAAATGTTCCTGTGCTTCAGGAAGCCCACATGGCACAGCTTCTGGTATTTACTCAATTTTAAATTGCCTTTGAAAATATCATTATGTTAGAATGCATACAAAGAGAATCTAGCTCAAAAAGACATTCAATAGCTAAAATTTCTAAACAATGTTACAGTGCAGAAAGGAGGCTGATGCAAGAGGATCGCCACAAATTTGAGGCAAGCCTGGGCTACATAGTGACTTCGAGTGCAGCTTGAACTACATAGTGAGACCCTGTCTTAAAAAACCAAAACCAAAACAAAACAAACAAAAAAACCAATGTAACATATTTGTTACCAGATCTGTTTGCTTCTAAAAACTTTACTGATTTCCATACTCATAAAACAACATATTTTTGTGCAGATAGGAAAAATAGTTAAGCCATTAAAAACAACCCACAATTTCGTGTGAAGAAAAGTGAAACGAAGCACCGGTTGACTGAAAAGTGTTCAGAAAATTATTCCCAGAATAGACCTGGAAATAATTTATTTAACTACATTACTGAGTGGGATAAATTAAGTGTGAATATTCCAAAATTATGATTGGTCTTAAAACTTTTACATCCTGACAATGGGCGCAAAGCATCCTGCTTTGAAATGTATTTTACCTGGATATTTAGTAGTTTTCCTGAAGGATGTTAAAATGTTAGCGTAACCCTTAGCGCCAAGGAGAGTAAGTACGTGTTTTTGCTGTCTGGAGTGGGGAACGACTACTTTTCAAAGATGTCAGATTAATTTATCTTTTATATTTTTCAGTCATTTAGAATTTTTGATGCTTAAATGAAAGACCCTAATGGCTAGGGCCAGCTTGGTCAAACCTTGAAAGCCTGTTTTACCCAGTAGAAGGATATCCAATAGGTATCCAGTAAAGTAGTATTTCAAATACTAAAATATCTGTTCTGGGGACTAGAATTTCATGTTGGAAGAGAGCACACTAGTGGTTCTAGCATTCTTGCTTTATTTAAATCCCTGTACTCTTTTACTTATTTGTTTATTTATTTTTGTGGGTACCGGGGGCCAAACTTAGGACCTCATGTGCCAGCGGGCGCCCCTGCCGCTGAGCGATATCACCGGCCCTTTTTTCGTATGTGGGTACCGGGAGTCGAACCCAGGACATCGCGCTTTCCAGGCAGGTGCATACGCCGCTGAGCTATCTCACCGGCCCCCCTGTACTCTTGAACATAACTTAAATCAGGTACTCTCAGAATCTCACTGGTGGAAGGGACCTAGGAGGACACCTACAGAACTTCCTTTAGTGACTGGAATCTCTTCCAAGAGCTCGTGTAGGAGAGAGCAGAGAGCGTATCCTGCATGGAATGCCCTTGGGAAGGGATATTTGTTCACTGATTCCTCAGTCTTTCTTCTTTTCTTCATTCACTCAGCCAAATGGTGTCAAAGTATAGCACTTCTTTGGAATTGTAGACTTGAAAGAGTATTTAAAAATTATTATTATTTCTGCTAGGTGTTATGGTGCATACATGTGATCCCAGCACTCTGGGAGGTAATAGGATGGCAAGTTTGAACCCAGCATGTACAACTGAGTGACTTAGCATGACCTCATTCATAAAGAAAGGAAGGAAGGAAGGAAGGAAGGAAGGAAGGAAGGAAGGAAGGAAGGAAGGAAGGGAAGATCTGGTAGTTTTGCAGGAATGCCCTGGGTCAGTCTCCACTGCCCCCTACTGCCCAGCAAAAATCACTGCCTTACAGGTAATATTCTTCAAAGACTTAGACTAGGGGAATAGAGTATGTACATTTTTAGGACAAATATAAATTTAAAATAAGAGACAATTTTCCCTGTTAAAATATAGGAAGATACAGTTATTATAGCATCTTTTTTAAACTTGTAAATTCCCTCCCTGCCCCTTGGAGATACATATAAATCTTTTAAAGCCTCTTGACAGTTTAACAACCCAGAAATGTCTTTCTGAAGGGCTCAAGAGCCATCTTTGAAATGTAGACATCAAAGGAGAAAGCAACTCTGCCCATCAGTTTCTGAGGGAGGGTAGGAGCCCAAGGGGTAGATGCCTCACTCCAAGTTCAAAGTTACCTTCTGTCATAAAGATTTGCTTTTCTTTTTTTTTTTTTTTTTTGTAAATCCAATTACTAGGTAAATTTAAGATAAATTAAGTGTGAGAATCAATGTTGTCAAGTCCTGTTGCTTGCGGATTAGTTAACCTTTACTTTGAGAACATGTATGTAATCAGTCGCGTCTGTTTGATTATATAACAGGGTGAGATTGCTTTATGTCTTTGTCATCTCCTAGGAGTTGTCTGTGTTGGACATGGCATTCTGATTTAATGCTTATTCAATAATAAAATTGTTTTCTTTCTCTTCTACATTTGCCAAGAGGTTTTTCAGCATTGGAAAGATTTTACTTTTAATTCTATTTCCCCAACAATATACAAATGTTTTCAAAGCATAGTTGATAAGTCAAATGTGTAATTTAAAAACAAATTCCTGCCATAGATCTGTTGAGTTAGAATTTCTTGGGGTCTAAGAGTTTGTGGTGTGTGTATGCTTACATGTACAGAATGGTGACTCAAAGAATCCTAAGAATCCTTCTTCGTTTGTTGCTATTTTTACAATACCAAAGAGAAAAATTATATAATATCTCTCAGAAATTAATTATAATTTCTTTCCTTTTCTTTACATTTATTTATTATCATAAATTTTGCATTATTTTCTTCACATTCCATCATTCCCTTATTAGCATACTGGTTGATATACTACACCATAAACTAAGTTTTAAAACTTAAACTTTAACAGGATTATTTTCCCCTAATTTGTTCATATTTAACTACTATGAAAAAAGCAAAAAAAATGCATCATTTTTCTTCATTTTCTATTGGTTGTGAAAAGTGATAGTGCTATCAAATATCTTCATATATAACACATTTTAAAGATATTTGCTCATTTTATTAATTTATACTACATGAGGTTCATAGATACTGTAGTTTTTTTTTGAGTAGTTAAGGTTTTATTTTATAGTAACCTCTTTAGACTGTAAATAAGAAAGTATTTTATTTATTTAAATGTTTAAACCAATTAAAAAATTTGCATTGCCAATTTACTATGCCAATTTTCAAGTTTATCTCTCAGATTTTCTGTCTCATCTTAATGCGCATTTTATTATGGCTAAGTTTCCCAAACTAATGTATATATTTGTGACTGTGTATATTATTAATAATATATTTTTATCATTCTGCTCCAATTTTTTTTCAACAAAGGATGATTGCATGTGTTAAGGAAGATTGGAGTGTCATAATTAGTTATTGATTGAAAATAAAAAACATTATTCAATTTTTGTCAGTTTCTCTGTTTTCCTGGGTCAAATTCATCAGAATGACACATTGTTAAAGTAAAGCTTCAGGGTTTAGTTCTTGAACTTCGTTATTTTCTCGTTAGTAAAATCTGAGTTCAATTTGGGAACATGATAATCAGAAATGCATGCAGATATTAAGTGTGTGGGTGTATGTATGTATATTTTATAAATTGTGCTTGCTTAGGCAACTTCCAAAGAGAATCTTCAAATGCAGTATTACCAAGTTGAATATTATCTGATTAACAAAGAAGTCCTGGCATACTGGGAGATTATTATGAGATAACCACAGCCCTCAGATGTTGTGAGGCACTGGGTGCAGCTAAGTGTTTCCAGTTCCCCACGGGTGTGATTAGTTCATGATAACAATGTTCCCTTGAGTTGTTTTATTGTTTTCATAAAGGTCTTTATTGTGGGAAGATGTTTATTTTTATGCAGAAGGAAGATGGAGTTGACAGTTGACTGCTGAGTGAATAGCAGTTATTTCTGATTTATTCTCAGTGGTCATGACAAAGCTGCTCATTTAGAATGCTTCCCAGCCTATCAAAATGCTTTGATTACCCTAGTATTTTTGAGGTAAAGCCTACTTTCCATATTGTGCAGCTGTGTTCTCAAGTTAATGGTGTGAGTTATCTAATGATAGAAAATGACCCTTTTAGTAGAATAGCTGCATGTTAAAAAAAAAAAAAAAAAAAAAAAAAAAAACAGGGACCAATGCTTCTGGAAGAAAAATTGTGTTAATCAGCTTTCTGTCACTGTAACAAATACCTGAGATAATCAACTTATAAAGAAAAAAGATCTATTTTGGCTCACAGTTCTGGAGGTCCAGTCCATGACCAACTTGTCCTGTTGCTTTGGGCCTGTAGTGAAGTTGCAGATTATAGTGGCTGTTGCTCATCTTATGGTTGAGAAGCAAAAGAGAGGAAGCAGAAAATACCAGGATCCCAGAATCTCCTTAAAGACATATCCCCAGTGACCTAATGATTTCCCACTAGACCCTTCTGAAAAGTTCTAAAACCTTCCAATAGCACAGGTTTGGGGTGAAGACTTTACCACATGGGTCACACAAAAGATCCAAACTACAAAAAATAAATTTGAATTATTTGGGTATTCAAATGAATGGCCTTTAACCATGTGAATAAGTAGATCAGTTGATTTGGGAAGTATAAGTGAGTGTTGGTGAAATGATGAGCTAGACATCAGAAGGCTTCACCTCACTTTGATAGCTCTCTATTTTCTGTTCACAAATCCAACCCCATGTCTCCCCATTGGGGTGAGTTTTAAAAGTGTCCATTGGACAGACAGTTCCATGTAACACCCAGTGGCTCCTAGGTCAAACAGAATGAAATCCGAACTCCTCACCGTGACCTAGAAAGCCTCAAAAAGCTGGTCCCGATGACTCCTCACACCTCGTGCCTGACCTATCACAATTTTCTAGCTCTGCCAGTCTTCTTTCACTCAAGGTCAAATTTTTTCAAAGTGCTTTGCATTTGCCATTCTCTTTCTGTGAACCATTACCTGGCTTCCTCATATTCCAGTTTAAGCTCTACTATTAATACCTTAAAGAAACTTTTCCTCTTTGCCCTCTCTAAGATGAGCTTCCTACACATATTCTACTATACACACTGTTTTAATTTATTTTCTTAATTGACACTTATTATTTGTACTTATTTATGGAATACAGTGTTATTGTTTGAATATATGTATATAATATGTAGTAATCAAATCACAGTAATTAGCATTTCCATATTCTTAAATATGAACATTTGTGTTTTGGGAAACTAAATTCTTCTTCTCTAGTTATTTTGAAATGTATTGTTTATCTTCTTAGACTATGGTTGCCATACTTAAATATGTAATATTAGAGAAGTTATTTCCTATCCTCTTTCCTGGGAAATAAGACCTATCTAGAAAACAATCAGCCTTGAAAACTAGAGCTAGCCTCAGTCAGCCTACCCTTGCCTTACCTGACTTCCAGAGTAGCCACAGAGTAAGAGAATAGTGACAGCAGGTAAGGCACGGATAGGCATTTTTGATCTCTAGTTTTCAAGGTGATTTTTTTTCCAACTAGGTTTTATTTTCAGGGAAACTAGGTACCTTCTAACTGTGCTTTGGTTCCCATTTTCTACCCTCTCACTATTCTCTTCTATTCTACTCACTACTTCTCTGTGATTAGCTTCCACAAATTTGTGAGGACACACAGTATTTGTCATTCCATGCCTGGCTTAGTATTTCACTAAACATAATATGATCCAGTTCTTTTAATTTCTTCATGGCACATACTGATTGTGGAAATACACTATTAAATTGATTGTTCATGTTCATCAATACAATGTAAGTTCTTACAGGTAGAGACTGTCTCTATTATTCACATTTGAAACCCCAGTTTCAAATGTAATAGTCATATGAATATATGTTTAATTAATATATATCCAACTTGCTACCACAATATACATTTGTAATGGGCCATTTATCATCTATCCTCCTTCCTTTTTCCTAACAGAACTCAGAGGTTTTATACTTTATTTTTTTTTTTTTTTTTGGTGGGTACCAGAGGGTTGACCTCAGGACCTCGCGCGCCAGCAGGCACCCGTGCCGCTGAGCGATATCACCAGCCTCTTTTTCGTATGTGGGTTCCGGGAGTCGAACTCGGGCCCTCGCGCTTGCCGGGCAGGCGCTTAAGCCGCTAACCTCTAACTTCAGCCAATCAGTGTCAGGGCAAGATGGATTGTAGCCAGCTCCGAGCAGTGGGCTCCTTGGCCAGTAAGCAGAAGAAAGGACATGATCTACCTTGAACTGGTAAGATTTCATGAAGGATTTGGCAGAGATGTGCAAGGAGCTCTTCTTTACTTTTCTGTAAGAGCTTCAAGAACAGTTTTTTCTCTTTTCTTCTGAATATTGTAAATAAAATTTTAGAACTCACAAGGAGGATGAGTGAGGAGAAACTCACTAATTTAATCAGAAGTGTTTATATCATAGAACAGATGTTATTTATTCAGAGAGGGTATAGGAAACTGAATTTTTATAAGAGTATAAATTGTTGGGTTATGGGTTGGGGTTATTTTGTGTAATTCAAAGAAGCAAGGAGTGCTCTTGCCTAGAATGACTTCCTACATGCACAAACAAAACCAGGATAACCAGACCCTAAGAAAATCATTACACAGTCACTCTTTATGCAAACAGTGCTTCATACTGCACTATGTAACTTCTTAATGAGTTTATTTATGATGTTTTGATTTCCTGTTTTTATTAGAATAGTAGGTTACTGAATAAAATTTAAATGTACTAAATAAATAGTTTTAACTGTTATGGTGTTCCAGAAATAAATACAAAATTCTCTAGAATTTCTAAACCAACATTTGAAGTTAAAAGTCAATATTAATGGAAGAAAGTTTAGGTTGCCAAGAGGCTTAATATTTGAAAACTAAATATGGTGTGAAAGCTAGCAAAATAAATTAGAACTGAAAGCAGGATGTATTTTGAAAAGTAAACACAAATCAAATCTTAAATAGGAAAGTGAGTATTTAATTTTGAAGTGTAGAGAAACACATATAAAGAATGATGTAAAGATTGAACAAACTATGTAAGAATAATTTTATTTATATAATACTGCATTCCCCTTAGACAGTTCTGAGCTTTATTTGTCCATACTGAAATATTATACATAAAATATTTACTAGTGATTTCTTGTAGCCTTGAATAATGATGATAGTAGCTAACATTAGTAAGTATTTACTAGGTAACAGGCAGTGTTGATCTTAGATTTTGTTCGTGTTAATTCAATCTGGTCTGAATAAACTTAGAAAAAAAGGAAACTATGCATCAAGGAATAATGACTTGAAAGTTCCAATGGGAGAGACAAGAATTTGAACCCAATCAGTCTGGTTCCAAAATTTTTGTGGGTGACCTAATCAAGTGAACCCCAAAGCTGATGTGTAAACAGTAACATAATTTGCAGCCAATACAGTAGGGTACAAATATGTGTTTGGACATGATGTCCTTGCTTTTATCAGACCATGTTCAGTAAACATTCAGTTGATCATTACCTTCTCTGTATGCACAGACTATCTTAATGAAAATGCTTTTTTAATTGGGTAAGGTGTAAATAAAAAACAAAGTATAGTTGCCATTTATGTTATTTGTTCTTCAGCTGAAAAAACACAGGGTGACAATTCAGTACAGTAGATATGACTTCTTTGGCCTTATTAATTTCCTGTTAGTCTACAAAATTGTCTTGACCCCTTCTGTTTTGTTCTGTTATATTAATTAGTTTAATAAAAGGCAAAAATATGACAATGGCTTGCATACCCAGAAATTTTCACCATAGCAGTAAGTTTTCATGAAAACCAAGTTAAATTGAATTTAAACAAAAGGAGGTGACCTTATATGATGGGATGTGAAGAGCACACAGTCTCTGTGATATTTTGACCCAAATCTTACAACTTCATTTCAATTTTGACAAAGTACCAGACCAAACTGAGGAACATGCTATAAAACATGGGACAATTACTCTCAAAATTATTATGGGTGTGAAAAATAAAGATGAACATATTAGAGAATACTAAGAAGATCTAATAATAAATATAGCATGATAACCGGGAGTAGATCCTGGAACATAAAAAGGACATCATTGGGAAAACGGAAAATATCTGAATCAAGTCACTAGTTTAGTCAATGTTTGATACCAATGTTAATTATTTTTAGTGATAAATGTACATTTGATAAGTGTATATTATGCATGGTCATATACCACAGCAACAATAGAAAAAGGCAGAGTAAGGTGATATGATACAATTGTAATATTTCTATAAATCAAAGTTATTTCAAAAGAAATGTTGAATGAAATGAATATATAGGCAAACAAAGAAGCAAATATAACTGTATCATCTCTCTTCCCAGAAAGGAAGGACTGAAGACTCTACATGTCTCTACATGAAGACTCAAAATGACTGCTATGAATTGATTCAAACGCAATGGTATTTAATGAAGCAACACCTACCACTATGGCGAGGATGGTATCTCCCTAGTCATATCATCAAACGTGAGTGTTGGCTCTTTCATATGTTGGACTTAGACATCTCTTTGGTTAACATTTGATCTGATTTACTGCCTAGTTTAAAGTGGTAATGGTATAGATATGGTCAGAGTACGAATTTCACTGCAAACTTCTAACAGCTGACTTGTTTATAATTTAAGCGTATGTGTTATTCTACTCCAAAATAGCCATTCTGAAAATCAAAGTTAGGGAGTGTTTACTTGCTCTTCATATTTGTGCTTCACTTGAATGACAGTGATTTAATTATTTTTTGTTAATGTTCTTAAGAACTGAATAATAATAGTCCTGGATCCTCTGCTCACAGTGGCTGTAAAATCAGATATACTTAGTCAAGCGACTTACACATGCGTAACACTGAAGTACATGCCTGTGCCTATTCTTCCTTCCACAATAACCCATCTTCTAAATAAATGTTCTGCTGAGTGACCTGACTTCCCTCACCCTGCCTCCCACTTCATCCACATGTACGTTCTCGTAGAAAGAAATCATTTGGTTACAATAAACTAAGAATAAAATTTTCACCTTTGATTTTGATGCTATTATTCATTTTTCTTATTCTTTTTTTCTCATAATACTTAAAAATAAATAAAATATTACCTAATCACTTAATAGCTAAAAATAATCAAATAAAAACATGTTAAATATTATTATAAGGAATAATGGTTCAATTTCTATATCTCATCAAAGTCTCATTTCTGAAATGCTGAGTGTCTGGCCTGCATTATTGTTAAGTGACCCTTTTTGCTCTATGGTTAGGTGCAATTTACATCTCTTCTCTGAAAATGGCATAAAATAATGTGCAAATGCTCTTATGCATTTCCAAGAAAAATATTTTCTTTTAATGACTCCTAATTAAACCCTGTTTTATGCAGGGTGTGAAAAGTTGCCAAGATGTGTAAAACAATTAGGATGACAAAAAGCATGAGTTTTAAAAAGCCATTTCACTTGCGTAATGTGTGTGAAAATCCAGAATAAGTCCTAGGGGAAAAATTAATTTTAATAAGCTTTCTTCTTGCTTAAAGGCTATGTAAATTGAAGGCATGAAGAATGGTTTATTAATAGATCAGGAATAATATGAGAGTTTGATACTGTGGAAGGAATCTATTTCAGCATCAACCTGTTACTGTCCTTTTGAATTGTAGAGACAATTGAATATTTATTACAGTTACGATATGTTGTGTCTCCTAGAAGCATAATAATAGGTAAGAAATGAAGAAGTGATATCTTAAATAATTTTTATGAATGTATATTTAATTGCTGTTTGAGAACACTGCTTATGCTATTTGCCAAATGTAGTCGAAATCTGTTCTTTAAAACTCCTATTCTCATAGCTTAGGAAATGGTCACATTTTAAAAGCATTTTGAATTTATACCTTCAGGTATAAATAAAATATACCATGAGTACTTAACAGCTTATTTTTAGGTAAACATTATTGAACAAAAGATGCCAGAAGCTATAATACATGACTATCTCATGAAATTCATATTCTGTAATCTAAGCATTTTATTAAAATAAAAATTTCATGTAATTTTAGTTATAATTATAGTTAAATGTTCAAATTCTAAGGTGAAAAGCCTGCATAAAGATTTCCAGAATATTTGTTTTTACTAGGTAATAATATCCAAGAGCTTTCTATATCTTTTATGCTACATTTAACTTCCAGAAGAACCAAATGATGACTGGTATTTTCACAATAAATTACCAAATGCAAAACAAGTGACGCAAACAACAGAAAAAGAATGTTTCCATAATTATCACAGCTATCTGTGGGAAAGTGAGATAACAAACTTCTTGTTAAAGATTTAGGCTTAGAATCAGATATACTGATGTTATAGTTCTGACTCTGCTCTTTATTAACATGGAGATTTTGGCTCAGTAACTTGTCCTCAATTTCTTCAACTCTTAGTGTAGAATAATTAATTACAAATGGTCTGTTCTTCATTGGGTGAATTAGTGATCACATAATAATGAGGTTTGGCACTTAGTTAAAACTGTTTCTTTATAGTGGCTATGAATGGTTAGGTCTCAAGATCTTAAGAAACCAGGTGATGGGAATTTTAATATATATGAGTAATGCACCCTGGCAATCATCAAATGAGGAAAATTATCTCATCTTGGATCTCAAATAGAATGTTTTCTTCCTACCGCAAGTCATGGCATATGGCTCTTGCCAATGAGGTGGAACTTCGGAGTGAACATAGGATAGTGTTACTCTCAGGGGCAGGGAGGGGTAGTAGGAGGGCTGTTCCTGGCATGGGGCATGAGGAGCTATTGGAGCTCTCCTAATATGCTGCTTCCTGATCCAGATGATGGTTACATATGAGTATTCACATCGTGAAAATATAACTGGTTGACATTTCTGTGTTTATACTATACTTCAGTAAAAGACTTTTAGTTTGTATCCCCTAACTAGCCATACTTTTTGAATGATTTATTTTCTTGTTCTTATTACACTTTATATATTATCTATTTTCTCCTTTAACATTCAAATTCTACATAATCCATATTGGATTTTTTTCTGTTTTACCCACTGTTGTATTTACAGCACCTGATAAAAGCCTCTGTAGCACAGTAGGGACTTGAAGCATATTAATGTTTTAAGGTCCGGTGAGATGGCTCAGCGGCGTAAGCGCCTGCCCGGCAAGCGCGAGGGCCCGAGTTCGACTCCCGGAACCCACATACGAAAAAGGGGCCGGTGATATCGCTCAGCGGCACGGGTGCCTGCTGGCACTCAAGGTCCTGAGGTCAACCCCCGGTACCCACACACACACACACAAAAAAAATAAGTTTTAGAAAGTGATATAAAAATGGCTAAAGATGAATGTACTATAAAGAAAATGAGAAAGCTATAAGCAGGTATTCTGGATAAGAACCTTGTTTTTACATGAACTGATAGAGAATTAAGGGATTATAGATATAATTACTAAATATTTTGATCTAGTTTTTAGCAGTTTACATAAGTGGCAATAGCATTTTTAATGACGGATAAATACACATACTGAAAGCAGGAGAAAAACTCTTAAAGAGTAAGTTTTGGAATTTAAGGTAGAATGCTTGCTTGTTTAAGATTAATTTCTGCACCTGCAGAACCTTGCAATGCAAACAGTTGCAAAAGGGGATTATGACATGTTTAGGGTCAGTTTTAGTCTCTTGACAATTAGGCAGCAGGATAAGACCAAACTGAAAAATAAAGAATCAAGATCATTGGTTTTTAAGGCTTCTTAATACACCTGAACACTCTTGGTGAAAGTATTTAAACACTCATCACTAATCATCAGGGCCATAATTTCCATATTGTTCTTGTTTTATTATTGAAATCTTATGGATGTCAGTTGCTGATATATGGATCTACTGAGAACAACATCATGGGCAAAATATGAAAACACGGGATAAATCACGGGTTGTGTCAAGATAACAAAGCATAATCTTTCCAAACAAGAACAGAGGAGGACGAGCATGTGAGAAAACAAGTATCCCCTTCCTAACATCATTAATTTCTTTACTTGCTTGCATTCTCATTGACATATTACTTTACTGAAAAAGTACTTAATGATTAATGTTAATATTTAAGCATTATGTCATAGTCAAGACAAATTTATGGAGAACATAAATTAAACTAGAATATTTTACTAATAAACATGAAATGATAATCTTGTCATTAAAATAATCATTTTTATACTCAGATAGCTATAACTAATATTTATCAAGTACTTATACAAAAATGGAAACTGATAATTGCTCCTGTACAATAAAGTGCGTGGTTACTTTATTTCAGTTTTGCTTAGACACGAGAGGGTGTTATCCTGTCTATTTGAGGAAGAAACGGGTACTCATGGAGAGTTAGTAGATAGCCCATGTCACGTAGATGCTGATGTAGTAAGGTCTGAGGATCTGTAATTTTAACTTCCCTTGGCATACTACCCTAAAAGGGAAATCATACATCAATTCGAAATAAGAGTCTAGACTTTCAGCGTGACCTAGCTCAAATTTTTCCCCACACATCAAGAAAACATAAGAACATGAATTTAAAGTTCAGAATTTGAAGACACAAAAAAGATTAAAATTTTAAAAAGTCAATGTACTACACGATTTTGAGAAAACACGTGTTATATACATTATCAAACTGAACTAAGAGGACTTCCGGTTTCAGTTATGCATGTAAGGAGCTTAGAAGTTGCCTCTGTCCTAACAACAGGTAAAAAAGCTGAACATATTAAAGAACAACTCTTCTTGGATCTGTAAGAGAAATGAGGACATAAGACAAACTGTTACCCCCAAGACTGGACAGACAGGGGAATACAGAAACACAGCGCACTGAGCAGAGACTTGGGAACAAAAACCATGCCAGGAGCCAAGGCTGGAGAGGAGAATCGGGGCTGTTACTGATGAATTGCTGAGGAGCAATCGAAATTCCAGGGGACACAGTCAGAGAAAGACACTCTCACGCATTTGTGAATTTTACCTGCAGGACCTCGATTGGATTCTTACAGTAAAATATCAGAGAAAAATCCTTTTATGATGTAGTTAAGAGAAGGAAAAAAAATTAGCCATTCTGTTCTTTTTAACAAGGCCTATGTTCTCAGGGGAAATTATTTAACGTAACCACTCTTATACTGCTGGGCATAAGTGACCTGGGGAAAGGGAATACCCAACCTTAGTCTACTGTAATTATCCTGTTCCCACTAAGAGAGGAAAGAAAAATTGAGAAACACGTGATTCTCATAGTCCAGACACACAGGTTTACTAAAGGACTGAAATCTGATCACAGGAGTATAAAATATTTTCCCTGCTCCTACGCATTACTAAAGGTCTATTTATGCCAGTTCATTTACATGGCACATCCTTTTGTCTGGTACAATATTCATTTTTCAAGAAAAAAATTACAAGATGCATTAAAAGACACTCCCCCCAAGAACATCCCACAATTTGAAGAGAAAGACAAGGTAGGAGAACCAGATGGCAGAGATATTAGAAACATGAGATTGGGAATTTAATACTACAATTAATATTCTACATGCTCTAATGGATAAGGGAAGCAGGAAGCAAGGACAGATGAGGAATGTGAGCAAAAGGGTGACAATGCTGAAAACAAAGAAGAAATGCTAAAGATAAAAAACGTGTAATAGAAATAAAAAATGCCTTTGCTGGGCTTGTTAGTAGACCAGACAGAGCTGAGAAAAAAATGTCTAAACTTGAAGACAGATTAATAAGAATTTTCAAAACTGAAAGGCAAAGAACACAAAGACTGAAAAAGAAAACCATAACAGAATAGTAAAAGGCTTTAAGAGGTACATAACGATAATATCGAAGGAACATAGAAAAAGGAACAGAAAAAATATTGGAAGGAAAAAGGAATGTGAATTTCTCTAAAATAAATGGTAGATTCTAAAATACATATCCAAGAACTTCAAAGAAGATCTATCAGGATAATTGCCCCCAAAATGACACCTATTTATGTCATTTTTGAAGTACAGAAAGTCAAAATCAAAAATAATTATGAAAAAAGGAAGAGAAATAAATACAGTATCTGTAGAATAACAAAGAAAATAATTACCTCTGGCTTCTCCTTAGACGCCACGGAAGCAAGAAAAAGAGGAGGGAAATATTTAGTGTTGGGAGAAATAAGCTACTGACCTAGACGTTTGCCCCTGTAAAGTTACCTTTCAAAGTGAACGAGAACAAAGATTTTCTCAGACAAACAAAAATAGAGCTAATTTATTGCCAGTAGACATGCCTTATAAGAAGTCTTTAAAATAGTTCTTCAGAGAGAAGGAAAATAATATAAGATAAAACTTCGGTTTCTGAAAAGCATCAGAAAAGGAATAAATGGAAATAAAATAAAAATCATTTGTTTTTCTTAGTGTTAATTGATCTAACAAATAATAGTTTGCTCAAAATAACACAAGCACTCCTTTACAATAAATAAATAAATTGATATTTTAATAAGGCCAACATAAGTTTAAAATATCATGTGTCAAAATCACATGTACTACACCTAAGCCTACCAAACATTGTAGGAACCTGATACACTGCAGAGCATCCGTTGCTTACCTCAGAATTGAGGCTGACAGGGAACTGGGCCTCACAGAAAGCATCCCACTATCCCAAGAGGGTGTTGTACTAAATGCAACGAGCCCAGGAAAAGATAAAAATGGTTTCTGCTGAGTGGATATCACTTTTGCACTACTCTAACATCAAAAATGATGCCAAGCTACTGTAAATTGGGGATCACCGATAATATTAAAAAATGTATGTAGTTATGTATCCTTTATATACCTTATGTATGTATGTGTGCATCTTTATGTGTATATATATATATATATATATATATATGTGTGTGTGTGTGTATGTGCGTGCGTGAAATGAGTAGATAGCAATAATTCGAGAGACAAGAAAGAAAAATTAGGATTACTTTTTAATAAATTACAATATACATGAATTAATATATTGTTATTTGCATGTGGATTGGGTTTAGTTGTAAATGTATGTTGCAATCCTTGGGACCTAGTATTTGCACTCTGGCATTGCTCCGTGAAGATGCAGGCATAACATAAGTCAATGAGAGAGAGAAAGATGGGGGGGCGGTGTACCCGACTTCAGGTTTCATTGAAAAAGATGAAAATGAGTTTCTGCTACTCTTAAAGTAGTTAGGGAAATTAGGAAGAGATGACGATAGGGCAAGTTAGCTATTGGAAATGCCTTTGATACCAGCAAAATATTGCATTTCCTGGCAGTTGGGATTATTTCAAAGCAAAGCATACATTGTCCAGGCTCAGAGGTCTGCTGCTCTGATTTATGCAGGGTCACTGGATTTTCATCTGTAGTACAGGCCGTAGGCAGCATGAACTTACCTGAAACCTCAGAAGGGAGTAAAGATAAAGTTGGGAATTGAAATTCACAGAAGTCCAACTACTTTTTCTCAGTTTCTCTTAGCCTTTGCACAGTTACAAAGCTTTCAGTAAGGAGAAACTTTAGATTACCCAATCCAGGGGCGGTGAACCAGTGGCACGCGTGCCACTGTGGGCAGGCAGAGCCCTCTCTGTCAGCTTAGGAGCTAAGTGTATGAGCTGTGTTTTCTAAACCAAAACCTCAGTATTCAGGTTTAATTGCAGTGTTGGCACTTTGTGATAAATAAGTGGGTTTGGGGCTGCAGTTTGGGCATTCAGTCTCTAGAAGATTTGCCATCACTGACCTAATCCAGTCACTTCACATTACAGATAAAGAAACTGAAGTCCGGGAAATTTCAAGGATTATCCAAATTCACAGTCAGGTAATGGTAGGGCTAATTCTGTACTCCAGGCTGCTGGCTGTAGCACAAAGCACTTTTTTTACTGGACTGTGCTTTAATTTGGTTTAGGTTTTATGTCATGAAAATATACAGTTTACCACAAATCTAGAGCAAAAAAGCTTTCAAAGAAGGCTTAAGGGAAATCAAGTTGTTTACTTCCTGTTAATTTTTATAACAGATATTTATTTTATTTCTTTAAAATTTACTTACATATATTCATTCTCTTGGCCTGGTAATGCAGAGAGTAGTTGAAGACAAGAGAGTTGGCTAGGAAAGTGGGAAGTACGCTATCTTGCACTGGGGAGTCCAAGCCATGGTGATATATGTCCAGTAAAGGCAGTATATACTTCTAGTCATCAAATACAGAGATCTATCAGACCAAAATGTCTTAAAGTACAGTTTTTCTTTGAACAATGTCAACTTCATCTTATGAGTAAATTGAATTTCAAAAATAACTAGTATTGTGTGAATATATGTGCATGTGGTTTTTTTTGAGACAAGAATAATATAAAAAATAAATTTTTGAGAAAGACAAAGGTTAAATCTAACAGCAAGACATTCTTTTGGGGCAGTCTTACAAACTAGTGCTCTACCACGTGGAGAAAGCTCAAGGGAGGTGCAGAGATATCTAACTTGTAGGTCAAAAGAATCAACAAGGGAAATGTTAAATTACTTAGCTGTCACCTGCCCTAAATTACTATTCACTACACCCCACAAGAGAAAAAATATCTATTCATAGTTTTTTCCATTATTTTCAAATAGCTTAAATATATGTTGAACTGTGTTTGTCAGGTTAAGTAAGTTATTTTTGGATGTGTATTAGGCACTTAGAAAATACTTTAACTCAGTAAAATTTAATGATCATTCAAAAGTCCCTATTGTTTTCTATTATAAAATATTTAAGGATGAGGCCTAAATTGAAAGAGTTTAGTAATTTAGGAAATAGTTTGGTATTTAACTTTAGGGTTTAGCCTTTTAGTATTTAAATAATGGAAAGTCTTTAATGCCAACTTAAAAAGTAATCATTAACACTAAAAATACTCTTATTTGACTACCTTGTAGCCATATATCAAGTTTATTTAAGTAAGCATCTAGCTACAATTTCACCTAAGCCAATTAATGGATAGTTAGACCAAATGCCAAATGTTAATTAGAGTTGCTAAAATACTGAAAGATAAAGAATAATCCTTTAGGCAGGATATGTAACTTATGTGGAAAAAACTAAGGCATGAATTCAATATTTTTATTTTTATAAGCTGGGAAAAGTCTGTTCTGTCACTGATGATAAGAAAAGACAGTTGGGTGTAACTATGCTTAGACAGAAAACATTAGTTTTAGGCTTACTTACAATCAGATGGTAGGGGCAAAGTCAACAGGCTTCCTTAATATCAGATGGTAGGGAATAAGCTGTGAAAACTAACCTAAAGGGAAAGTCAGGGCTAAAAAATAATTTCTGATTGTCACCTAAATCATAAGGCCACTGAAAAATAAATGGAGGTGTGAGAATTGTAAAACTGTCAAGGAGAGGGTTAATGATGAGAGCTGCAGGTGTAGATGCTATTTGATTTTCAGATAAGCATGAGTAGATGCAGCTGCATATACCTTTCCTGAGCTAATTTTGAGAAAAATTATGAAAGCATGAAATACAGAGTTTATACGTGCTAATTAAATTATTCATTTTTTCTTTTGTGAGGCATATAAATTAACAGCAAACTGGAAAAATAACTGTCAACTGAATCTCTGAAAAATAAAAAATATGATTGTAGGTTGCAAGAATAGTCATTTATCATGTCAGCTCAACTTTAATAGTTACATCCATGAGACAGAATGTTAAGGTCACCATTGATACAGAAGAAATTGGAAACCATCGGTGAGAGCAAATGGTAGGAGGTCAGTGCACATTAGATGCAAAGGTCCTTAAGATCATGTGCAGATTGTACATAGAACGGGTGTAATCACACTTCTCTTGGGGCTACTTTAATAAAGAGAGTCAGCCTCAAGTTGAGAAGGAAAACTTCATGGTGATATTTTAGAAACTATAATGCCCAGTTCATCTTTAAGAGACCTATTGTGTTAACGGTTAATGTTTTTGCAGCTATTTCTCCTGCTCATTTGTTTTAAAAGTTTTTAAGAGGACATAAGCTTTATATTTCTGACTCAGCTAATCTCTTGCATGTTATTGAATCATAGCTCACATATTCCCAAAATAGTGCTGTTTCGGATGTGGGTGAATGTTCTGGATGGGTTGTCTGGAGAGGAAAGGTTATTTCTATCATATAGTTGGTTTAAATTGGAAGCAAAACATACATGAATTTTTTATAACAAAGTTTGAACATACATCTTGATATGTTAGAATCTCCAAGGCTTCAATGAGATTTCAATTTAAAAATATATATTATTTAACCATATGTGTTCTTAAAGTTCTTCCTTCACAACACAATTTTTTTTAACAATTTTTCAATGAACACTTCCAGGACTGAGGCTCTGAGTAGCAACTTCAGAGATGCAAACAGGAATAAGAATAAAAATTGGTTCTTTCATGAAGTGTACTATCATCAGAGGGTGTGAAATGAGATAATACAGAGATATAGGCAAGATTAAATTGTGATGTTTGGATTTACAGTAAAATTGTATGCGTTTTCATATTTCCTAGTGATTTTTTGTCCTACTCTGTTTGCTTTATTGATCCCCATTCCACAATAAAGACATCAACAACTTTGATATAAATACCATTTAAAATAATAGTATATGATCAACTTTATGATTTACAAAATTCTGTTATAGCACAGAAACCAAAGCTAGTTTCTGAATCAGAGCTGTAGCCTTTGTATTGCCCTTACCCATAATGCCTTTCTACAAATCGTTGAATTTCTAGACCTTTGAGTTTGTCCTTAACTCAAACATCATCTCCTCAAAGAAGTCTTCCCTTACCACACTATTTAAATTAGGAAATCCTCTGTTATTCTTCATTATAATACCTTGTGTCTTTAACCTTACAGCATTCATCAATGCAATATTTTAAATCATATAAATATTAATTTGTTTACTCATATATTGACAATTCCTGTCTGTAGACTTTCAGCTCCATGAATAGAGGTGCCATATTGGTCTTATATATATGTATCAATGAATAAATAAATGGCTATAGAAATTCAAAAGTCTGTAAAAGGACATTAATGGGCAAGGGAAATACAAAGCCTTGATCAATCAATCCCTGGAAGGTGGGACAGTTGTATGCATTTTACCAGAAAGGAAGAAAGAAGCTAGATTTTCATATAAGAAGTAATTTACAGGGCCGGTGAGATAGCTCAGCAGCATAAGCACCTGCCTGGCAAGCGCGAGGTCCTGAGGTTGACTCCTGGTACCCACATAAAAAAAAATTTATATATCAATCTGTAATTATTAAATTAGATAAGGCTGATCCTACAAATCTGACCCCTTTCTAGTTAATCCAGATCTAATTCCTCCTGCGTGGATAGAATAGTCACCTCCTATAGCAACAAAGGGGTTTTAGTCTAAAGAAATGTCCCAAGAGAATATTTATGTATGTGTTTTCTGTGTGTTCTACTACATCTGGATCATTTGGTGCTACTGAAATTAATATTTTGTGGAAGTACTGAAAGAACTAAATCCTATTCTTTATAATTTCTTTAATCATACAAAATTTCAAAATTCTTATTCATTCTCAAATTTCCAGAGATGAATTACCACTTTGGGTGGCCACGTCATGTTAAATATTATTACATTTCCTAGGAAGTAGAGTATAGTCCATGAATTGTATTTTAATTTTTATTAAAATATCAAATTTACTAAAGTTTCAGTATATTATTTTTCTTAGATACTGTACCTACAGGACTTTTTTAATTTGCCAGGATGCCCTGCTTCAAGGTGATTTTATGTATTTATGTATTTATTTATTTATTTATTTATTGTGGGTACCGGGGGTCGACCTCAGGGCCTCACGCGCCAGCAGGCGCCCATGCCGCTGAGTGATATCACCGGCCCTTTTTTCGTATGTGGGTTCCAGGAGTCGAACTCGGGCCCTTGCGCTTGCCAGGCAGGCGCTTATGCCGCTGAGCCATCTCACCGGCCCTTCACGGTGATTTTAGAAACAGAGTAATTTGTTACATTTTTAGAAACTAGGTGATTCTACAGAATTGGGCCAGAAATGTATAAAACATTTTATCCAAAATGAAAAAAATTCTATCAAAGTGAAATCAAGAGGAAGAGAGAGAGAGAGAGAGAGAGAGAGAGAGAGAGAGTCTTCTTCTCATTCCATCTGTCCCAACAGTATCTTCTGTAGTAAAACACTAGTTCCCTTTTTATATGTTTATTTTTCAGTGGAAACATTTGAAGAGCTGGGACTTTAATTTTCACATAGGGATTAAAGTGTTGGTAACTTGGAGCCTTGCTATGGAATTGGGTTGAATACATCCTTAAATACATCCTTAAATACATTCATCTCAGTAAATCAGTAAAGACACTTTTAGAGAGCATCAGGCAAGCTTAATTCTGCTATTTCTATTCTTTGGCTGAGATTTCAGTGCATTTTAAAAACATATATAAATTAAATTTATTTTAACTGATATATAAAGACATGAAAATTTTATATATTAATGAGGTACCATGAGATGTTTCAATACATGTGTACATTGTGCAGTGTTTGAAGATAGTTAAATAAATCTCTGTGTGTTCTTAATAAGAGGAAATTACACCAAAATTTCTGGGCACTGTGTTTCAAGGGAAAACGTTCAGAATCCCAGAGAAGTTTTCCGAGATGATCCTACAAATCTGACCCCTTTCTAGTTAATCCAGATCTAATTCCTCCTTCATGGATAGAATAGTCACCTCCTATAGCAACAAAGGGGTTTTAGTCTAAAGAAATGTCCCAAGAGAATATTTATGTATGTGTTTTCTGTGTGTTCTACTACCTCTGGATCATTTGGTGCTACTGAAATTAATATTTTGTGGAAGTACTGAAAGACCTAAATCCTATTCTTTATAATTTCTTTAATCACACAAAACTTCAAAATTTTGTAGGTTGAGTGTGGTTAAGACGTTCATGTGTCTCCTGAAGCTGCCAGGGAGTGTGCCCGCATTCACCAGCAGCCAGATACAGCGCATGCAGCCATGGTTGCTGACTGCACAGGTTTCCAAGATGAAGTGGAGCATGTGGACCTTTAGGCGCTGACTCCAGCTAAATTGGTTAATGACTGGTATCATCTAAATGAGGTAGCAAGCTGAAAGACTCATAATCTCTCCCCATGCGCAGATTTTAATTAAATAATTATAATGTCCGTGTTGTAATTATTTATCAGTAACTGTACTCCTGAGTATTAGCTCTTTTGCCTTCATCTGTTCTGTCTGCTCAGCTGAACAATGATACATTCACTCGACAAAGACAAGGGAAGAATAAATGATTCTTACTCAGTATAAGACTTGAAGAATTATGTCAGCAATGCAAGATTCTTGGCTTTTCATCTGTAATTTTGTGCACTGAGGAGAAAGAATCATTTTCTCATCTATGATATGATATTCTTAGACTTGATACTGGTGCAGTTTATTTTCTAATATTCAGATCTTACAACCTCTGAGTAGTTTCAAGAATATGACGAGAAGTTATGGCTTTCTATTATCTTTCTTAACATTGTAGCAATTATAGCCCTAATGTTTTTGAATATATGTGATTTCTTATATTGGATCGGTTTTAATTACTTTCCTCATTGTTGGGACAAAATACAGGGTGGTTTATTTTGGTTCACATTTTAGAAATTTCTGTCCACATTTGAGTGGCAGGTTTAAACACAAAGTGGCACAGCAGAAGAGTCTGAGCAGAAGAAAGCTGCTTACTTCATGGCGACAGGGAAGCAGAGAGAGAAAGGAACAGCCAGGAAGAGAGACACAGCCTTCCAGATCACACCCCCAGTGACCTGCCTCTTTGCACAAGACCCCACCTCCAAATAGCAAGTCAGCTATAACACCCCCGTAATCCAATCACCTTCTGAACATAGGCGGCTTTGGGGACCAATTTTGATCTGAACCATAACAGGATTTGAGCAATCTATAACCTACAACATAATGGGGATCTCAAATAGCAAAATTTATAAGCAATCCAGAAAACAATGATAAAGTGACAGTTTTGTGCTAATAATATCCATGATGACTCAGGAAAGTGCAGTGATGATGATTTGTGGGACAAAAATGAGGTAAGAGAAGATAAAGGAGATGCTTATAGATGATGTAAAAGAAAGATCTCTATGATTGCCTTTTTTTTCCTAAAAATAATAAATAAGCACTACCTTTCTCCATTTCTTCCGGGGGTTTTAAAAAAAGGAAGGCTTTAACACTAATATATGAAAATTAATTTTAACAAAAATGTATCTTGCACATGAACAGGGTTTGTAAAGCACTATTTTATAGCATTTGTTTTTAAATCCCTCCCCACTTTTGTAATCTTCCTATTCCAATATCCCAACCCATTTTGATTGCATCTTCTTGTTAGAAGATAGTAGCAAAACATAGGTTCCGATTGTAACCTGGAAAATGCATTTGTATTTAGTGTGGAAATCTGAAAGATGAAAATATCCCAACAGCAAAGGAATAACTGGGATAATGATTTTTATTAAAAGTGAGTTGATGGATATATTTGTCTAAGGAAGTTCTTTAAGTTTGAACCAGAAAAGTCATCATCAAATATGACTACATAGATTAAGATAAATCTGACTCCCAAGGTTACAAGAAACAGGAAAGAAATAGGGAGATTTATGTTATGAATATGTATGTTTGTGTGGAGCTGAACAAAGGCAAGATGCAGCTTCTTTAATTTCTGTTAATAGGCTTTCATACTTTTAGGTACCTTTGTTTATCTCAGGCTAGATATTATTCCTAGGTTTTCTTTTTTGGACATGTGGATGTCCAGTTGTTTCAGCATCACTTGAAAAAAAATTTTTTTCCTCCATTGTATTAGTTCTTTGAAAAAAAATAGGTTGATTATGCTTACGAAGGTTTAACTCTGGCCTATTGTGTTCCATTGGTCTGTTCATTCATTTATTCTTTTACAAACACGACACAATCTAGATGACTGCGGCTTTATGGTCAGTCTCGAAGTCAGATACTGTCATTCCACCAACAATTTTCTCCATTATTTATTGTCTTTTGCCTCTCCATATAAACTTTGGAAAACTTTTTTATATCCTCAAAATAACTTACTGGAATCCAGATTTGAGTCACATCAAATTGATAGATCAGGTTGGGAAAACCGACATCTTAAAAATATTGAGTCTTCTTATCCATGAACATGGAATATTTACTTAATTATTTCTCAGAGATTTATAATTTTCTTCATATAGGTTAAGTATATATTTGGATAGATTTACACATAGATTTCATTTTGTAAGGTAATAATGTAAATAATACAGTGTTTTAAATCTCAAAATGCTCATATTCATTACTGGGTTATAGAAAAGCAATCAACATTTTATATTAATTCTGGTTTCTTTTTGCTAATAATTTCTTTAGAATTTTTGTTTCTGTTTTCATGAAATTAGCTTATAAATATGTTTTCCTGTAATGCTTTCACCATGATTTCATACCAAAATTATTTACCTTGTAAGTTGGATTTTTTTTTTTTTTCTTTCTCTCTAGTCTGAGTTCCTACAAGTTTGACACTATGGAGTGTTGAAAGAACTTAATACTGGAGACAATATCACCTACATTTTTCTTTTAGGAGAGGCTTTTAATTACATATGCATTTTCTTAAATGAATACATAACTGTTAATATTTTCTATTTCTTTCCGTGTCCATTTTCATAAATTGTGTTATTTCAGGAGTTCATTTGTGAAAAGCTGGAGATTTATTGTCATAAACATACTCAAATTATCCTTTTAAATGTAGCCCACAAGTTTTGGTAGATTATGTTTTCATTATTCTTCAGTCAAATATTTCTTAATTTTCAATGAGATTTCTTTTTTATCCAGTGACTATCCAGAAATAAATTGCTTAATATAAAACATTTATATTTATTTCTAATTGACTTTTGGTCATTGATAATCCAACTTTATTTCACTGTGATTTTAATCTTAGTACGTTAGGGAATTGATATGTTTCAGAATAAGGTAAATTTTATTAAATAATTCCTATACAATGCATGCATTATTTTCTGTATGTTTAGCACAGTTAAGCTGCAATATCAGGTTTATTCATGCTTTTATCTACATGTTCTTTCAATTTGTGAGGAGGGTGTTAGACTTCTCATAACTTGACCGTAGATTTGGTTGCTTTACATTTGTGTTATATTCTTATTTTATATATTTTGGAAACATCAGCTGAATACAAATTCAGAGTTATTGCCTCTTTATGGTGGAAGATAACAGGAAATATTCTTAGCTCTTCTTGCTTAAAATCTACTTTTTCTGGTATCAATTGTTCTGTTTTGTGTTCTCACAGCATAGCCGTCTTAGTGTTCTTGTGTTGCTGTGATTCTGTGATCACAGAATTGGTGATTTATGTATAAATCTCACTGCTCTGAAGGTAGGAAGGCCAGAGTCAAGCTGATTCAGTGTCCGGCGAGCGCCTGGTCTTTCTGCTTTAAAGATGGCGTCCTGTTCCCATGTTCCTTTAACGTGGAAGGCAGAAGGACAAGAGAGGCAAACTTCCCGAAGCCTCATTTAAAAACATTAATCCATTTATAAGGGCCTTATCATTAATTAATGGTCCTAAATTCCTACTTCTTAATACCACCACAGTGGGGATTAAATTTTAACATGAGTTTTGGAGGGAACCTACATTCAAAATATAGTGATAACTTTTTATATCCTGTGATTTTAAGCGTTTTTTGTATTTCTACGATTAAGGTGAGTCTCTTGTGGATGTCATGTATTTTAATCTCTAATCCAATATGACAATCTTTGTTAGAATGTATGGTTCAAATGTTAATATATTGGGCTGAATTTTATGAAATGACTTTTTATGAACAAGTGGAATATCTGAAATTTTATATGTCTAAATCTGATGATTACTAGTGTATGTGAATATAAATCTACCATCTTAATATTTGTTTCCTATTTCTTAGACTTCCTTTTTCTTCTTTAAATTCCAATCTTATGTTCTTCTGGATCAATTAGATTTACATATTTTATTTTTAATGGTTTTTCCCTATTAGAATGTGTTAATCATACAGTCTTTTATTCTTCCTTTAGTTGTTAACCCAGAGGTTATCCTTTCTTTTAAATGTCTAATATAATTTATTACTTTTACATATGTCAGAAGAAGCTAGGACTTAAAAACTTTGACTTCCTTTACCACAATTCTCACCACCTTTATTATTACTGTTTCCCAGTAATTTACACATTTTTGAACATTTAATAAACTTTTATTTAGGTAGTATTTAGATCAACCCAAACATTACAAGAATATCACAGTTCCCACATACTGCACTAACTTTTTACCCTTTTGCTCCTGTCTTACAGTATGCAACTTTACCACAAATTATGAACCAATATTGAAGCACCAATATTAAGTAAAATCCATACTTTATTCAGGTATTCTTAGTTTATGTCCATTTTCTTTTCTGTTTTCCAAGAGGTTAACCTTGATTTACATATCAATTTTTCATGTATCTTTCAATTCCTCTGGATTTGAAAGTTGTCTGTTGATGACCTTGAGAATTTTGAGTATAAGTCAAGTATTTCATTGAGTATTGTTCAGTTTGAGATTATCTGATGTTTTCATTATGATTAGACAGGGATTGTGCTTTTGGTAGAAAGATCACAGAGGTAAAGTCATTCTCATATCAAGGCTATAATTTATTATATATACTGGAGGAGTTAGGAACCATGTTTCATCTCTTGAAGGCAGAGTGCATATGTCAATTACATATAATTTTTCTGAATGGAAATTTTTTTATTATTCCACATTAATGATTTATTTATATAAAATAAAGTCATTAGTGTTTATTGTAGACTGATTTTAATTGAGTATTGAATTATCGCTTCACTCTAGTGTTCCTGGCTTTGGTCATTAAAGCTCATCTAGTTGGCTTATGTGTCTTTTTTACATACTCCATTGTTTTGGTTTTTGAATAATTCCTTAGTTTCCGACACTATATGATAATTCAGTATCTCCTTACAAAGTCTACATGCCAGTTCTAGAAATAGCCGTTTCTTCATTGACTCCTAATTCTTTTTATTAGGAACCAAGATCTGTATTCTAGGTATACTTGTTACTCATGGGGTGTTGTTGACTGTAGGCCCTCTCAGCAGAGCACTAGGAGATATCTATGGTAGAATATATAAATGTATAAACTGTATATGTAATTATCTATGTCTTGGTAAAGTAAATGTTACTTCATATTCATATCTCTGGCTTTCACCAATAATACATGGCTCATTCTAACTTTCAGCCCTTACTTGCCTGCAGTCTCCTACTCAAAAAAAAAAAAAATTGGCTACCACTATCCATAATCTGTTTGCTTATTTGCTCAATTCCAGTATACATGTATTGTACTATACTTTTTAAAATATACCCCCCATAGGAAATAACTATCAACCAGCACAATGCTCTAGTTTTATAATGTCTACATTTCAGAGTTACTAAGGTAATTTTACTCCTGTATTCCCTTTAGTGAAAGTATGTCATACATTTGTAGTGAAGATTATTTTGCCACATTATGTATTCCATCTCAAAAGTCATGATATCCTAATTGATTACTTGTACTGTAAGGTTCCATGAGTTTTGACAAATGCACAGTTCCCATTTTTTAATTATACATATATTTTAAATTACACAAAATATCAATATTATTTTGTATGTTCAATATGCACATCCATTTAATCAACACTTGAGCACTCCCTTGTTTTTCATCATTTACTGTATTCCTTGATTTCATCCATGATTTTTAACTTTCTGTTAAAAATTCCCTGTGTTGTTTTCTTTAGCACTGTTTTGCAGATGATAATGCTTTAAATTTTTATCTGGCCATGTCTTATTTCATTTTTGAAGGCAGTTATTTGATATTTCTACTATATGTATAACATTTTAGGGGTCTTCCCTAAAATTGTGGAGTAACCACCAGGGGCTCTCTTTCCTCCTAGTGTCTGTATTTCAGTTTCTGTGTCTCCATAACAATGAGTCTTCTATAACCTTTACTTAGCTTCAACACTTTATAAGCTGTCCCATGGCCTTGAAGGAGAAAGAGCCAGTGGACTTACTTTTATGTTTTTCCCTGGGAACTTGTCCCTCAAAGCACTTGCTGCTGCCCTGTAAATTTTCTAATTATTCCAAAGAGATTCACAAAATCATGTAGTTTTTTAAGTGTTCTCAATACAGGGTCTAATGTTATAACAACTAATTTACTATACAAAATTTCTGGAATAGCAGTATAAATTTCTTCAAGTGTGGGCATTTCTGTCTTGTATTCAAGTGTGTTTGAGATTTTGGCACTCTCCGCACTCATAGTAGTTAGCTGTGTGATGCAATCCCCAATTAGTTTGGCTGTACTTTGCTTATTAGTTCAATATATATTAATAATACTGCATTATTTTTATGAGCAAGATGAGATACGGTAGAATGATGGAGACTGTTTTCTAAGGTAGACATGTTTTGAAATTTAGTGAATGTTTCATTTCATCTCCTGGAATGCCTTGTTGTCTTCTGATTATATCTATTTTGAGAAGTTATTCCTGAGGGATGACCCTAAGAACTTCAGTCTGGGTAGAAAACAATTCATTCTTTTGCTTTCTTTTTATTTTCACGTCATATAGATCTGAAATGCCTTGAAGTTCTAAATTTGTTATAATTATGATATCTGTGGTGAGTTTACATTAGTTAATGTGGAAATATATTGTCACTCATTTTCCTCTTTATATATGACCACTGTTAGAATTCATTTTCCAAGACAGTCTCTAGAATGTAGGCTGAACAACACAAATGCATGGTAAAGATTAAGGATTATAGTACGTGTACATTTTTTAAATCAGGCTTTTAAAACCATGGAATTTTTTTGTTCTTTTAGTTTTACTGACCTAACAGATATATTTATTTAATGAATAGAGCCCACACATTTAATGAATAGTTTTGTATTTCAAATTACTGAGCATCCAAAGTTGTTTTTCTATGTTCCCAATTAGCACATTAAAAATCAAATCATCTTATTATTATTTTTAGATTAACATACTATTTTACATATTTGTGAAATACAAAGTCATGGTTTTATTCGTGACAAATTGGGTAATGGTCAACTCAGGATAATTACCAAATCCATCACTTTTAACTTTAATGATTTCTTTTTGAATTATATTCACTACTACTAGAAAAATGAAAACTTTATCTTACTTTGTAATGTCCTCACACATTTATCATTTCTTTGTGGTGAAGCATTCACAATCTTTTCTTTGAGGTTTTTTGGAATAGATAGTACATTATCCTTATCTAAGTCTGCCTACTGTGCCTTAGAACAGAAGAACTTACTTCTCCTATCTAACTCTTAGTACCCACTGGCCAACTTTTGTGGTTCATCTTTCTTCCTACTCTCCCAGCCTCTGGTAACCACCATTCTCCTCTCAACTTCCATAAGATCAAACTTTTTAGATTCCACATATGAGTGAGATCATGTAGGACTTATTTTACTGTGCCTGACTTATTTCATATAACTTAATGGTTTCTAGTTCCATCCCTGTTGTTGCAAATGGCAAAAGTTTATTCTTTTTTGTAGTTAAATAGTACTCCATTGGGTACATATGGCACAATTTCTTTATCCATTCATCAGTTGATGGACAACTAGGTTGCTTGCATTTCTTGGCTATTGTGAATAATGCTGTGATAAATACGGAAGTGCAGATGTCCTTTTGACTTACTGATTTTATTTCATGTGGATATATGTATATCTAGTAGTGGGATTGTTTAATCACATGATAGTTTTACTTTTTAATTTTTTAAAATTCCTTAATACTGTTTTCCATAATGGCAGTACTAATTTTTTTTTGTGTGTGTGGGTACAGGGGGTTGAACTCAGGACCTCGCACGCCAGCAGGCACCTGTGCTGCTGAGCGATATCACAGGCCCTTTTTTCGTATGTGGGTTCCGGGAGTCGAACTCGGGCCCTCGCGCTTGCCAGGCAGGCGCTTATGACGCTGAGCTATCTCGCCGGCCCCAATACTAATTTACATGTATAAAAATATCGTGCAATGTTTCCTTTTCTCCACAGCTTCATAGGCACTTTTTATCTTCTGTCTGTTTTGATAATAGATATTCTAAGTGGAATAAAGTGATATCTCATTGTGGTTTTTTTGTTGTCTCTTTGTTTGTTTTTTGAGACAGGATCTCTCTAAGTAGTTCAGGCTGACCTTGAACTTGAGGTGATCCTCTTGCCTCAGCCTCCCATGTGCTGGGATAACATGTGTGCCACCATGTCTGGCTCATTGTAGTTTTGATTTGCAGTTACTTGGTGATTAGTGACGAACATTTTACCTGCTAGCTATTTGTATATCTTATTTAGAGAAATGTCTATTGAAGTCCATTGCCTGTTTTAAGTCAGATTATCATTATCATCATTATTACTATTATTACATATTTGGGACATAAACCCTTTGTCGATATATAGTGTGCATATATTTTCTTCCATTATGTAGGTTTTCTCTTTACTCTGTTACTTGTTTCCTTTGCTTTGCAGAGGCTTTTTAGTTAGATGTAATTCAATTTTTCAATTTTTATTTTTTGAAAAATATCTTCATTGCAAGAAACATAACATTACAGATTGAATTTTGCTATTATGCAGTGGCTTCTTTAGCCTGCTATACATGTTAAATTATTCCCTGATGATAAATGGCTAATTTTAAAAAAATATATAGTAAAAACTCAATAAAAATGGAGGTGGAAATCTAGTAAGGGGAAGAATTACAGTATAATTTATTTTTAAAACAATAATGCATATATCATAATTAATAAACCACGACTATCAAGATAGATCTAAATATTCCTAATTGGAAGGAAGATTCCTGTTGAATTGGACACATTTAGTAGGGCTTTGAAAGTGTATGTTGCAGCACCATCTAGTAAACTCCTAGTAAACATACCACATCACAGTTTGTTCTTTTTCTAGTAGTAAATATATTTTGCAGAATGTCTTCAGAATCATGGAAAGTTATATGGCTTTTACGAAACAGGTAGAAAAGCCTCAAAGGTAACCCATAGGAAATGTATTCCATCTTGATGCTTTTAAATTCTGATATATATATATATATATATATATATATATATATCATATATATATATATATATATACATATACATATCTTCATTAGACTTAATTTTACATGCTTTTCTTTTTAAAAAACCTTTGTGAGTTTTATCATATGCCAATATTTGATATCCCAGTTGGTTATTTCATTGGCCTACAGATGAAGTGAAAGCATTGACTATTTTATGTACACAATATGATAAAATGGAATGGTCCACAAATCAACTTTTCATTTTAATATCACTCTTCCTGGTGATGGGACAGACAGCTTATTAAATGGAAGAGAGCATTTCACGTGGAAATATATGAGTTTGGAGATAAACCAGCTTACTATCTTTATGACTGTTAAGAAAAAATTATACAACTTCCCAATCTTTGTTTCCTGAGTTTCAGTATGCCAACAATCATGACAACAATAAAAAAGTTATTGAGAAAATGTGCTTTGTAATCCAATGAATATAACTCATTATTTTTCATAATCTATCTCCTACTAAATTTGTTATTGAGTATTTGACAGGTCAGTCTATTAAGAAAGTGACTAAAGAATAGTACTTCTTAAATGCCTGTTGTGTCTTAACTGACTTGTCTGAGTCGTTTTGTCTGACTTCTGAGAAACGTTAACACATTTTTGCATACCATTAGCCTGGCATAATCAATGACAATACAGTATTTCTTGTTAGTTCAAAAAATTAGTTTTTACTCATAAAAAGGAATTACATTAATAACTGAATTTTTCTGGTTTTTTTTTTTTTTTTTTTAGCTGCTCTAAATCTACAATTATGCCTACAACAAATCATTTGGTAAGAAAAAAACTGAATTCCAACAGAACATGTTGAACATATCCAGGTAAATTTAATGAATTTGAATTGCCTGATTTTAAGAAACAAAAGTTAAGTTTACTAAGTTGAAATATTTCCCACCAACCATATGTACAAAAATAAATAAATAGGGCCAGTGAGATAGCTAAGTGACATAAGCGCCTGCCTGGCAAGCGTGAGGTCCTGAGTTCGACTCCCAGAACCCACATAGGAAAGAAGGGCTGGTGATATCGCTCAGTGGCATGGGTGCCTGCTGGCGCGTGAGGTCCTGAGGTCGACCCCAGTACCCACAAAAAAAAAAAAAAAAAAACAAGAAAAACTCCACTGGTTTTTCATCCATGTATAAAGAGTTCATACTGTTTCAATTGATAGGTGACTTGAAGCTTGGGACAGGGGCTGGGTCACATGTGCCATAGTGTCAGCCTGTCAACTATCACATTTCTCAAACACAGCATCCAGTTACTTTGGACAAGAAATGGCCTGTTAGATCCTGACAGTTCCATCACTGCCAGCAACCTTATAATAGTTGGAGAATGAATGCAGTAACCTTTTCATTTAGTACTGACAAAGACTCTGCCAGAAACTTGAAGCCTGAGAGGCACCAAAAGAGGTTTAGCTCAAGTCAAAGTTGAAGCTCTGGTCTTATTTTATTTTATTATGAGGCCTTTTTTCTTTCTTAAAAAAAAAAAAAATAAGGGATGATCGACTGCACCAAGTGGACCGTTTGTAACACAAACACTAACAACCCTGAAATCACCAGCGGAGGCCTATGATTAAAATTCCCATGTCAACTGTTTTACCTACTGCATTAACCTCTAAATAATGCCATTCTGATGACATAGGAATGAAGTGAACTTTTTTATGACTGGACTATATAAAAGTGACAAAAAGACATTAGCAGTAAAGGCTTTTCAGAAAAGGTTGGCCTCTTGGGTATAACTAAGCAGCCTCTGAGAAACAGACAGTGGTGTTTCCATACTTGAGCACCATGCTTTGCTAGGTTATTTCAGACATTACAAGTAATGCATTGTTTAGTTGTACCCATGCACACCATTAAATGCACCACAGTGTGGCATGGATTCAGCAAGTTTTAGTCATAACATGCCAGCTGGAGAATATTAAGGGGGGAAAATCCGTTTTCAATTTCTGCTTAATGTTCTGGTGATAATAATGTAAAGTCACTTCTGTGAATGTATTTACCTTCCAAAGGCTATAACTACTATTCAGTATATAGATACTGAAATAGGATTTTCAGTAATGTGGTATTTGCTTACTCTCTCTTCCTTATGCAGTTTTTGTACTCCTTTCTTACTTTTCATTGATGCATGTAAGTTCCAACGTGTGTCTTTTACTTATAGAGTTAATTAACCTTAACTCTAGATTGACATTTGCGAGGTTTACTGGAGCAACCAAAGTGTCTTTGTAGGCAAGAATTATACAAACATGAATGTATGTTGTAATTGTTTCCCTGCACATTTTATGGCTATCAAAGCCACTTGGTGATCTTTAACAATTACGGTGACATATAAAAAATGTGTAGTTTTCATTTATGCCAAAAAATTTTTTTCATTTGCTTTGCTACGCCAATCATTAAAATCTACCCCAAGGATTCCTCCTTGTCTATTGAGCATGTCTACTAAGAACTGCTCCATATTTAACTCACTTTTAGATCACACCATGGCTTGAGAATTCTTTTAATCTCTTTTCCATTTATAACTGTACTGCTTGACCTTTTTCAGCAAGGTGTCTTGTATATAAAATGTCAGTGAGAGGATTATAGACATGGGACAAAGATATAGTTTAATTAAAAAAGGTCCTGTGAGATTGAAAAAGGTTACTGGCCTAGATCACAAATATTTAATGTCAGATGACTATTTATGAGGCTAAAAATAAAAAAGAAAGAATTTACTGACCATTTGTAATTGACCAGTCATTAAATTTACAATAATTAGTTTATACTTCTGTTTAAAACTTTTGCTTACCATTAATGGTAAATTAAAATATTTAAACTATGAGTCATGCTAGTTATAAAATGAAAATTAATTCAACTTTCCTATAAGTGAGACCATATAACAAAAGTCTATAGACTTGGTTATTTTTAATATCAAGGTCTGAATATTTAAAATTTCATTCATTGCTTAAAAGTGACTTTTGAGAAGCTATGTAAGGATTGACTAAACCAAATGTATTTAAGTAACAAGTGGCTTTCTAACCTATTTATCCTTCCATCCAAAACCATGCATATGTATGTAAGCACAGGTAAAACCATTTAACAACTGAGCTATTTGGACCACTGATTTTCAATGACAACAATTATTCAGAAGGAATATTTAAAAAATCATAAGGGTACTGCTGTAAAAAATTAGTTTGACCAAATTATGGCATCAGAAAATCTAGATGAAAGCATACAGAAAAGCAAATACGCACATACACATATACATGCATATACCTACCAACATGCAGCTGGACCTGATGGGAAACGCCCACAATTAGTAATCCAGAAAGGAGGGTCTTTTTTGACTTCAGAATCTGATAGCTAAAGTTATACCCCTTAATAACCATTGTAGTACATGGAAACATTACAGAATATTAGAAAGAAGTAACTGAAGTTTCACTTAAACTTCTAAAATTAACAGTCCCTTATGCTCTGTAATAAAAATGATACTGATGGTACCAATCTACTTTAAGCTAAATCCTTTTCTCCTAACTCTAAAATTCAAAATATTTCTGGCACCAAACATTGCTTCTGAGCAGTAAGACAATCTTGGGCAGCAGACTTGCAATTCGAAATAATGATTTGTTTCCTAAGATCATGAGTTAGAAATCACATTCTGATTTGTGGCCATTTTCATGGTATTATTTTTAATCAAATATTTCCCCATGTGGAGAAGAGTTTAAGTGATAAAGGAAAAGGAGTTTTGGTACTTTTATGTGAATCCAAATTCAAAAATTCAGATAGATATTCCAGAATTAATAATATATCTGCATTTAGATATTTCATCCAAGACAGAGCCAAGGATAGCAGTCTTAGAAAAAAAAGTTTTTTTTTTTGTACCAGGAATCGAACTCAGGACCTTGTGCTTGCCAGGCAGGCTCTGTGCACTGAGCTAAATCCCTGCCCTGAGGTAAATCCCCAGCCCAAAATAAGTTTTAAGAAATCTAATCCATTCCATAACTGAATGAAATACATCAACAAGGAATGCTTTCAGTATAAGCAGGATAAAAATATGTATTTATTTCTTACTCATTTATTAAATGAAAAATATTTAATTGAATTAAAAATCTACATGCCTGTCATGGTATCAAGTGATTGGGACAAAATAGTGAACTAAAAACATATTTCCCTGCGCTCATGGAACTAAGTCTACTAAGGGTGGGATGGTGACATATTTTTGTCAATTGCAATAATAAAGATGTAACTACACACTCAGAAAACTAATATAAAATCAAAATATTTTATGAAATCTTATAGTAAATGAAGCTGTTCGCATTAGTGGGTGATCTAGAAGAAGGGTGATGTGGGGATAAAGAGCAATACAGTAAGAGGGCTCAAAAATGAGGCTTTTAGCTGAGAACCATGGAAATTCTTAAGGCTTCAAGGGAGACAACATTTGGACAGATGTTTTCCAATTTAAGAATCACAAACCTTCCACAGAAAAGTGCCCGTACTCCAAGAGTTAGCAGAGGCAACCTACAAAAGATTTAGTCTCTCCCTCAAATACAGATATGATAAAGAATCTAAAATATTATAAAATCAATATTTTAAAATCATTTTAATATATAAAAATATCATATACAATAAATTTACATAAATCTATCTATATATGATAGATCCACATTGATTATATATATATGAAATTATAGATTATATATATAGAGAAAAATTTTGTTTTAATAAATTGAATCATGTGTTTGTGGGCACTAGCAAGTCCCAGATCTGCAAGGCAGGACAGCAGGCTGGAGACCCAGGTAAGAGCCATGTTATTATCTTCAGTTGGAAGACACTCAGGAAACAGAATTCCTTCCTCCTCAAAAGATCTGTCTTTTCTTTTAAAGCCTTCAATTGATTGGATGAAGCCTACAATGACTTTATGGAAGATAATTTGCTTTATTCAGTTATCTAGCGATTTAAATATTAAGTATATCTAAAAATATTTCAAAGTGATGTGTAGATTGATGTTTGACAATACAACTGGGTAACTTAGCACGCCAAATTGACATGTAAAATTAACCACTGGAATGAGTAAATAATGAGAGATGTGAATGGTAAAGTGACAAAGTCCCACAACTATCTGGAAAGTTTTCTAGAAAGATGGAGAGTAGAAGTGAAGCAACATTCATAGCAAAATTGCCTGTTTGTCTGGGTTGAAAGAAAAGCATAAGATTTTAGATTTAAGTAGAACATACATCCAGAGTAAGCAATGTAATTAAACCCACAATTAGTCAGTTACTGTGAAATTGCATAACGTAAACATTTTTTAAAAAGACAATATTAAAGTGTTTCAAAAGAAAAGGTAGATCACTTACTACAAAAAAAAAAAGGTGATCAGGATGAGAACAGATTGTTTATTAGCATCGAGATTTGCCACAAGATTGTGGAAAGATATTCTCAAAAGACTCAGGAGAAATGAGTGAACGAGTGGACTTTTATACCTAGCTAAATGCTCAGTAAGGAGAGCATGCAAAATAATGGTATTTATTCAGACAAACTTTAAGAACTTTCTGACTTGCGAATTTTGCTGAAATAAGCATTAAATGACACTTGTAAGTACAAACAATGGTGTATTCTGAAGAAAGAACTAAGAAGCAAGAAGCAAGTTTCCCTAAAGACATTTTAAACATTTTGGTGAAACTAAAGAAACTTGAATCACACACACACAAAATGTTATTTTGATGTGTTTAAAAGCAAGACATATTTAAAATAAAAGGAGGAGATTTCTTGAAAATTAAGTTGTTCTATTATTTAAAAGAGAATACAGATATTATTTAATATTAGACTTTGTTATATCAGATGTGGATATTAAAATAAAAAGACAACTGCTGAAAATAATGAAAATAAAACATTTCTAGACTAGTAGAGAAATAAAAATGAAACTAGAAAACTTGAGAAGAAAATTAATAAAAATATAACATAGCAAACCAAATAAGATAATAGAAATTTGTCTAACTGTATTCTAAAACTTACAAAAAGTATAGTTTTATTAACAATATATAAATCTTCCATTTGATTTTGTTTTTACTCTAGCTTTGTTTCATCAGAACATCAGCACAACAAAACAATGGAAGCATGAAAGTAAAAGAATGGTAAAGGACAAGCTGGCAAGTGTTAAACAAAGTAAAGCTAATGTAAATATGTTAATTTCAAGTGAATTCTACTTTGAGGCAGAAAGTAATCACCTCAAAAGAAGCCCTTTTAATTATTTTAGGTACCCATATTTAGGTTCACTGTAATATAACAAGTAAGCAAACTTCAGCCTCTAACTTGTGGAAACTAGGGGAAACTTTCAGGAATCTCCCTGGACAGGATCTTAGGGAGTGTGATTCTGTTACTAACTGCTTTTATATTAGTCCCTGAGGAGGAAGTTACTCTGGAACCTAGAGCATGAAGTTAAATACCTTTAAAAACTTCCCTTATTGATTTATAGTATTTACTCCTTAGTTTGAAAAACTGAGTTGATTTAAAAATATATAATGATAAACAAAAGAAAAAAAAAGCCACATGGAGATTTTCTTTGCCCAGAATGAGAGAGATAGCCTTTCTCTCATTCTGAGACTTTTGGATTAGTGTCATTACCAGTTTTGTGATTATGCCATCTGCAGACTTCTGACTGCAGTTCAAGTTAACTACCACTAGATGGCACGCTGCTTATTTGCAAGGAACAAATGTCACAGACCTATCAAGCACATAATCATAAGGCAAAATAGGTGATCATAGATGTAGATGATAGCTAGAGATAGAGACACATAGAAAGATACATAGATGTTCTACTTGTCAATAGAAAAATATGAATTAAACATTAGTGTCTACTCAGAATTAAATCGTAGCAGTGATACCAACATAGTCAAAACAGATGAGATTGAGAATGCACCCTCTGGAATTTTGGCAACACTGTGGATGTAACTTTAAGTGAATCCTATGACCACTATGGACTTCCATATCTTATACACAAGCTCACGATATCATTTGAGTCTATATATGAAAGAAAAACAGAATTAAATTTCTATAGGGATCTGATAAAATTTATATATATATATATGTTTAAAAATTGTCATTTACTGTTCTACAAAACATTTTTTATTGGGGATATCCCAGATATGTGTAACCACAGCTCAGGTTAGTCTCATCGCTATGTGGCTTTCAACAGCTCCCAGTGCCAATGTCTTGTTCAAAGTCTGCTGGAAATGAATTCTGGTGATGGTTTGGTAGCTGTTGCTGTAAGATCTAAACTTTGTCCTGTGGTCCCTACCATGGAAGGACCCCAGGGTGGCCCCACTCCCAGAGGAGGCACCTGTACTGCTCTTTTCAAGGCTGGATTTTAACCCATCATCCAGGCTTAGCATAAGTGAGTTTTTGTCTTTTTCCTACCTAGCTAGAACTTTTGCTTTCGCTGAATGGTGACCTGGATGTGTCATCTGATTCTATTGACTCTCTACACAGAAATACTAAAACTTATCTCTCATGGTTCTGTATGAATTAGAAGAGATGACATACGTATAGCACCTAATACGTGGTCATGGGCTGACTTACACTTTGTAGATTTATACTTCTGAGTTTTTAGAAAAAAAATATTCAGGGATAACATGAAATTGTTATGATACGTTCTTACACAAGTCTGATTATGAGTAAAAGAAAGGGTTACCCAGCAATGTCCATGGCACTACTTAGCTAGCTATCATAGGAACTCAGGAAGGGGAAGGACAAGGAAAATTTGTTGCCAGGCTCTTTTAACATAAAAGCACTTGAAATCAAGAATGAAGTAAAGCTTGAGAGGGAAAACTATGAGTAAAATATCATTCAATGGAATCTATGAAAAACATAAGAATATCAAGTAGGTTAAAGGCAATATGAATTATCAATACCATAAATTTAACCCAGAGTCTGATGTTACCCTTAGGTCCTACGAACAGAAGTAGAGTTTACAGTGAGAGAGGTTTTAGTCTTACTATTTGATGGCTGAGGTCACATCTCTAGCACAGTGTGGTATTCAGTTCCAAGTACAAATACTACCAAAAATTTTCTTGCTGTCATACCTTAGGACATAGGTTCCCATGCCCCAGATAAATGGAAAAAAGGGGGCTCCGAGGAAATAGGCTAAGTGGAGGTTTAAGAGTGAAAGATCTCTTTGGTGGCCACTTGAAGGTCCCAGTTAAGCTTCATCATCAAAACTGGAAGGTGAATAAGGTTACCAGGTAAAATCAGGCCACCAGGTTAAATTTGAGTGGTGAAGAGGTGCTGGCATGCTTTATGGTTAAGGAGCCAGTGCTGGGATAGGTGCAGGGAGTCAGGGAGAGGGGATAAGAGAGAAGAGACATTGAGTCACTAAAGGCAATTGTGGCAGATGATTGATGTCTGAACTGAGATCTATGACAACAAAAATGAGCACTACAGTTTGTGACATGCATGGAGTCCTGGGATATCAGAGCACCAAAAACTAATTCTGCATCAAGAAGCTCTGAGACAAAGTATAGGACACTAGCTATAGCAATTGAAAGCTCCTGAATATTTTTATTGTTAAATATAAGTGAGACAAATATACAGACACTGACACATATCGTACGAGAATCAGGAGGCAAAGAGATTATATGAGCAGAAAAATGTATTGTGCTGAGCTAGAAATTCCCAGATCTCTCTTGCTGGTCGGCATCCTTGGTGGTGGTGAGTTTACAAAGCTTGTCTCTCAGAGCACTAATCCTCTGCTAGGCTGTGTGGAAAGGAAAACAAATGAAAAGAAAGATTCTAAAGATAAATTATTCTTTTTTTTTTTTTTTTTTGTGGGTACCGGGGGGACGACCTCAGGACCTCGCGCACCAACAGGCACCCGTGCCGCTGAGCGATATCACCGGCCCCTTTTTCGTATGTGGGTTCCGGGAGTCGAACTCGGGCCTTCGCGCTTGCAAGGCAGGCGCTTAAGCCGCTGAGCCGTCTCACCGGCCCTAAAGATAAATTATTATTAGAAAACACTGTATTCATCATTTCAAAGATTTGTATATTGCCTATTAACATATTAAAAGCTTTGAGAGGTTCTAAAAGTTTTAAAAAATCTTTTAAGTTGATTCCTCACCATCTCACTTTCTCTGGGTGCCACATCTGCTAATACCTCACAGAACTCCTTCTCTGGAGGTCACTGTTTGCCATATAGGCAGGATGTTACTAGAATACATGGATCAAAATTCTGTGGCTTAGGGAGAAGACTACCAGGAAGTATTGGGCAGAGAAATATCCAACATTGGAACAGGAAGTTGAATGACTTTCCTTTAAAAAGGTGATTTTTAGAGAAGCATAAACTAGAGATTAATGTCAAATAATTTCCTACATATCACCAGCTCAAAAGTAAAGGAGGCAGTATGTGAATGCAAACATCTCCAAGTCTATACTTTTAATCAGTCTAACTATAGCAGTTTTAAATTCTGCATATATTTTAAATATGCTAAAATATAATAGAGCAAATATATCAAGACCAAGAGCTGTTCAGTTATTCATGACACATTAATGAGCAAACAAACAAAATTCTCGTGAGCTTCTACTTGGTGTTGAGATAGAGTGATCAGTTAATTAACACAAGTTAAATATATAGTGTGGTATATACTTCTATAAATGCTGAGAAATCGATAAGAACTGTGGAAAAATGCAACAGAGTAAGAAGACCGAGGTGATCAGAGGGGGTAGGAGTAGATTATCATTTTTCCATATGATGGTCAAAGCAGGAAAAAGGGACATTTGAGCAAAAATTGAAGAAGGCATAGGTCTCGAAGAAACTGTTGAAAATCTTGAGTAGGAGTTTGCTAGGCAGAGGGTATAGACAAAATAAAAGCAGGAGTGGGCTGGGACGTACAGTGACTAAGAAGGAGACCAATATGCTGGGTCAGAGTGGGAGGAGGGGAGTTTAGAAAGATATGAAGTCAGATGAGGCCAGAGCGCAAGGTTATTGTAGGGGCATTGTAATGCCCCAGGTATGTAATAACCAGGGATTTATAGACTGGAGAAGAAAAGACTTGGAAACACGTTCACCAGATAGCTATTTTTATACCTAAAGGCCTGCAAGTTGACCGCCACCTTGGTCTTCATCAGGAACTGGCCTTAGGGGCTGGAAATAAGCATGAAACGTGAAAGATTCTGAGGGGCAGATTTGGTTTTGATCTGAGGATTTCAGCGGATAAAAAGTCCTTTCAACAAAAGAACAGATTCCCACAGTAAAGGAGGAACTTCCATCTCAGTGCTATTCCAGCAGAGATGTTAAGTGCACTTGAGAAAAAAAAGCTACAGGTATTAGAGTATTAAATATGAGAGTGAGTTCTATGATTGCTAAGATCTCTTCCAAATCCAAATTCTATTATATTATTATTGTTGCTTTAGATACATCTGCAACTCAGTGAAGTATAAGGTAGGTGCCTTTATTTTGTACTTCATAAAAATTGTGAGAAAATACAGTACACATGACATAACATTCACATAACATTTTTAAGAGGATGGTTCAATGGCATTATTAAGTACATGCACATTATTATGCCACTAACCCCACCATCTATCTCCAGAACTTTTTCTTCACCTCATACTGAAGCTTTGTCTGTGCTTATTAGACAATAATGCCCCATTTTTCCCTATCTCCAGCCCGTGTTGACCACTCTTTTACCTTATGATCCAACATGTGTGACTATTTTTGGTATTTTAGAAGAGTAAAATCTTACAATATCTCTTCTTTTGTATCTGGATTATTTCATTATTAGCGAAATGTCATTAAGGTTCACACATGTTTTAGGCTACATCAGTGCTTTATTCCTTTTTAAAGTTTAGGAACATTCCATTGTTGGTATATTAGTAAATGTCTTCCAGAGAAATAAAACTAATCTCCACATGAAAGGATCTTTTACAAGGTATTGGCTTAGATGATTGTGCAGAGTAGAAAGTCCAAAATCTTCAGTGAGGGCTAGTGGCTTCAGACTAAGGATAGGTAAATGTGTAGAGCCAACCCAAAAGCCTGTATGTTGGAGAACCAAGATGACTGGTGATGTACGAGAAATCTTAAAATACTCCTCTGGGAAGTCAATCTTACTCTATTCAGACCTTTGACTGACCTATGAGGTTCTACATTCATTATCAGGGTAATCCAGTTATTCAACATTCACCAATTTAATGTTAATTTCATTGAAACACACCCTTCACATTGACACATAAAACTGACCATCACAATACAAGTATACTGCATTTCGTTTCTCCAGTAATCTGTCGATGAACATTTTGGTTGCTTACATTTTGCCTGTTGGAAATAAAGCTGCTATGAACATAGGTACAAATATCTGTTTGAGTGTCTGCTTTCAATTATTTTGGATATAAGCCCAGAAGAATATTTACTGGACCATATTGTAATTCTCTGTCTAATTTCTTTTTTTTTTTTTTTTTGTGGGTACCAGGGGGTCGACCTCAGGACCTCGTGTGCCAGCAGGCGCCCGTGCCGCTGAGCGATATCACCGGCCCTTTTTCGTATGTGGGTTCCGGGAGTCGAACTCGGGCCCTCGTGCTTGCAAGGCAGGCGCTTATGCCGCTGAGCCATCTCACCGGCCCTCTGTTTAATTTCTTAAGGAACCACTATACTGTTTTCCACAGAAGTTGTACCAACTTTAAATTCCCACCAACACTGTATAAGGGTTCCAATTTCTCCATATTCTTACCAGCACTTGTTATTTTTTGTTTCTCCTAGCCATTATAATCAGTGTGAAACATTATCTTGTTGTGGTTTTGGTTTTTATTTTCATAATGATTAGTAACATTGAGCATCTTTCATGTGCTTAATGACCATTCATTTTTCTTCGGAGAAATATTTATTCCATTTGAAATTTGAAATTTTTACCATTTGAAAATTATTTTTATTCTTTTTGATCTTTGTTGAATTATAGGAAATCCTTATATATTCTGGATACTAACTTCATAAGATACATGATTTGCAAATATTTTCCTCTATTCTGTGTGTTGCCTTTTTGTTCTTTAGTATTTTTTTTGTGTGTGTGGCACAAAAGTTTTTTTTTGATGAATTCAGATTTATCTAGTTCTTCCTATGTTGTCTATGCTTTTGATATCATATCCAAGACATCTTTGCTGAATCCAATGTCATGAATTTTCACCTCCATTTTCTTCTAAGAGTTTTGTAGTTTTCAAAGTCTTTAATTTACTTAGAGTCATTTTTATGTTTTATAAGGTAAAGGTCCAGCTTCATTCCTTTGCATGTGACATCCACTTTTCCCAGCACTATTTCTTGAAAAGGTTGTCCCTTCTCACAATTGGATTTTAGGAAATAGATGATCAGGATGAAAAGTAACTGAAGGTTAATTAAATCAGACAAATTTTCAACTCATAAGAGATCCTACCACTCCAGCATGTTAGAAAACTTACTGTTAAGTGCTTCTCTAAGTAAAAAAGAAAACAAAAATTGTATATAAAATTTAAATTTGTGTCAATTCATAATGAATATTATATGTATCATTCTGTTTTTATTAAAATAGTCATAGTTAATATTCTCCATATATTTTCTTAAATTGTGAATTTCATACTTAGATGAATACAAATTTTTAAAGTTATATTTTAGCTTATATTATTTCCACTAAACTTTTAAAAATCAAATCCATTCCTTTAGCCTTTCAAGGGTAATTAGGATAGTTTTCTTGTTTTAACCGGTGTATGCTGAAACTCCTACCTGTAGATAATCTAAAAAAAATATTAGTGGGTTACACTCTTTCTGGAGGGCCATTAATGAAGGTGCTGAATATCGTTAGCTTAAGAGATAGATAATTTCTATGAGTGATGGATGTATAACAGCTCTCTAAACTGATAATATCTAGGTCTATCAGAAACTTTTGAAAAACCATGGATCAAAAGTTGAAATTGCCCAAATGTAAGATTGGAGAGGTGTGAATTGTTTAAAATTAAGTAATTTACTCCTTAATTATGGATATATCAGTCTTATTTAGGATATGGAACACCAGCTGAATTTATTACCGGATTCTACCATTTGAAGACTTTGTTTTGTGATTGTTCTTGTAACTTTGTCCTTAAATTAATTCTTTGTTACAAAAGGACATCATCATATTTAAGGAAATAAGTGGTATTACTAGTATTACAATGCTAGTAATGTGTTTGAACAGAAAGCGAAAACAAACAAAAAAAAAAAGCACCTGAAATCAAAGCTCATTTCAGCTGCCTAGCTTTTCAAATAAATATCTAATAAGCACCTACAGAGAAATGCTTAAAATTCGTAGTACTGCAATCCACTTGTACTGTGTTTATGTTTTTATAGTAATCATATTTTAAATAGTTAATAAAAAGTAAATACAGGAAGTAAAGAGGTTAGGGGCCCAGGATATAGCTCAGCAGCACAGTACCTGCCTGGCAAGTATAAGGTCCTGAGTTCGATTCCTAGTACAAAGAAAAAAGAAGTAAAGAGCAGATGCATGTATGAGTCAAACCCTGAAGTTGAAGGATAAGACCAGCAGTCAGAAATAGGCAAAGATAATCTATTTTGTTTAAAAAAAATAACATAATGCAAAGAACAATTTAAAATGCAATTAGAATTGAAACTTGGGTCATAGTTTTTATGGATGAGGATGGAAATGCATATTGGGGATGGGGAAGACTAGTTCAAATTCTTTTATAGCGGAGAAATTCAGCATGTGAGAAATTATTCATGCACCTATTTGGAAATTAATAATACTATATGCCAGTAAAGTGATTTAGTGACAGCAAACCACTTTTAACTTTTCTTTTAAATTTTATTTTAAAAATTAAATAAAGAAAGGCAAGATCATACCCTAAAATTTTAAGCAAAATGAAAATACAGTATGCACGTAGATAATACTCTGAAATATGTTGTAATTCCTCTGGGATCATAAGAAAATATTTAATAAACCAGATGTGTAGCTAGATTAATTCAGGTTATGGTGATTAACAGATAAAATAGATAAGTATGAGGTTATAAAATTATTGCCATGATAAACTTATTTAAACTTATTAAAATATTTCAATACTCAGAATTGAATGAAGCAAATTTGCAATTGATATTAATGAGTTCAGAATTAGCTGTATTAAGAAAAGGCTAAAGTGAACCAGAAAGGCAATATAATACAATGAAATAGTAACACAAGGACACTTTTACTTAATAAATGGATTTTAGTAAAATTCAATTGAGTGGACATAAGGTTTAGATAAAGAAGATGTGTTTTTTTTTTATAATGGAGTACTACTCTGCCATAAAGAAGGATAAACTTGAGACATTTCTGGGTAAATGGATACAAATTGAGGCCATACTCTTACGTGAAATAAATTTGACTCACATGTGTAAGCATTGCATTCTCCCTGGTGTGAGAAAGTGAAAGGGTAAATAAGGACCAAAATGTACAATAGATATTGTGAAATGGGAAGAAATTGTTCAAAAGGAAAGAGGAGCCAGGGTGAGGGAAGGGGGAAAGGAAGGGAAAAGGAAAAAAAAAAAGATTAAAAAAAGCATAAAATGGAAACAACACTTTGTAAATAGGGAGGGGAGGAGGGCTTGAAGGGAGGAGAGAGGATTGGGAAGAAAGAGGAATCAAAATATATCACGTACAGGTACAAATTCCCTATAATGAATATGATCATTACGTATATCTAAAAAGTACCAATAAACTTAATTTTTAAAATAAATAAAACAAAAGAATACTTCTGGTCCAATTCTGTGCCAAATTAGGTGGATTTTTGTCATTTAAACATCCATCCATTGTTTTTATTCCTCTTCAAGTATTGAGGCAATTTGAATTTTATATGGGACATCATTAATTTTAAATTATGGAGATTATGCAGTATGCTATTTTTCTTTGAGTATTGCCACTTTACTTAATTTAAATACAGATTTCTTTGGTCGAATTTAAACTACAAACTCTGGTTTTGAAAGGAATCTCTAGCATTAGTTGAGATAGTTTCTTTTAATTGCCGTTCACACTAATACTTTGGATGTCAGTCAGACCTATAGTTAGGCACTGAATGTATCTACACCTAATTTATTTAATTCAAGCCCCTCTAACTCTTCTCCAAGAATGTACTCTTCACTGGAATCTGTTGCTTTACTCTACTAAACAGTACTGTCCTTGCTGGAAGTCGCTTGTGTACCTTGGGCGTTTATGTATGATAGCTATGTTTTGCTGGGCAATGATCAGAGTCCACTACTCTCAAAAAAGGAAATTCTTATCTTTTTAATGTCTGAAATCTTGGTAGCAGTGCTGTATTAATTCTGAAATTCGTAATCTATGATTGTTCTCCTTTTTATATCCTTACCATCACCTGACATTTAGTTTTTCACTCGTAACTTAAAATGCATTTTGTATAGTTTTAATTAAAATAAAACCAAAGATTCTAGGTAAACAAACAAACAAACAAATAAATAAATAAATGACTTACAACCAGAAGAAAAAAGGTAACAATATTCCAATGGTTTGCCAAGTAACAATAATTTTACAATAAATAAATAAAACACGTTAACTATAGTATCATCTTGCACCTGAGTCTGGCTTACATAAGACTATTATTTCTATTGAAATGTTAAAATACACATTTTAGGTGGATAGTGATTGAAGTGCAAAGAGGAGCAATGAACAGAGATGTATAGTCACATACTTAAAAGTACAGCTTTATTTTATTTCTACTTTAGGCAATCGAAGAGAACAGCATGTGCAGATGTCTGGCATTTAGTAAGTGAATGTTTATTAAATGAATGAAGAAATTAATCAACTTGATTCTTTTTCAAGTTGTTGATAGAGACATTAATGGATATTTTCAATATTGCTTCTACAGAAAAGTAAATGCTACCCCAAACAGTGACATTTTCTTCTTCCTTTTTTAGCCTTGGTTTTTTTCTTATGTATTAATCCTTTAATGTAGTGTAATTTGGAAATTTACATGTTTTGATTTGTTCCTATTAATTAGCCATTTGCACTGTGTATGTATTAAAGCTAAAAAGTGAATAAGAAGTGACCAGTTTGCTTTTGAATCTTGATACAAGGTGATCTGAAATAGCCATAAAGTGATAGCAACTGAAAAAAATCTATGAGAGATAAGCAACACTTACCATTTTAATGCCACAGTATTTGGCAAACTCATTCTGATTTGGATCAACATCTTAGATGTGTTAAATGAGAATTTGCCTACATGGGATATTACTTAGCAGTCTGAGGTCAGCATGTGGATAATTTTTTTATTTTTTGATTGAAAAACCTACCAAGAATAGGAAAAGAAAATAGAACAAATGTTGAATATTGCTATATTCTTTATTTTTTGTTTTATCCTTCCTTAGGTAAAAAGCTATTTCTTAGCCTAAAGGTCTTGGCCAAAGAGATCTTGAGTTTCTAATCTGAAGTACAATAGGAAAACACAAAGTTACCTTTTGTTGTAGTCAGGCTTTATAAGGGAAAAGATTTAATACAGAACACAATTTATAGGGTTATTTTATAATATTCACCCACATAATCAAATGCAAAAGAGTGAGGGAGATTTTTCCACACACTAGAGACACAGAGAATCCAGCTGAGGGCCTGGATCCCAGCAACGTCCTGCACGAGTCCAGCTGAAGACCTAGAGCCCATGGCAATGTCCTCCACGAGTCCTACTGGAGGCCTAGAGCCCATGACAATGTCTCATGTAAGTATGCATCAAAGATTTGCACTGGGAAGGCCCAAAAGTCAGTCAGTAGTGGATGCTAGAAAGTCTATGCCAGCAGGATGAAGGATCTGTGCCAGCAGGCTGAGAGATCTGCACTGGAGCCAAAAAGCGATGCTCAAAGTAAAGACCAGAGCTCTCCTGAAGAGAACCACAGCCATCCTCAGCAACAGAGAAGACCCAAGCTCCTCTGAAGATGAGAACGAAGTTCATATCAGGAAAGCCAGCGTGACAAGCTTCTCCAGAAGAATCAACAGCCCATCATCTTCCTGTCCAGTTCTCTTTTTATGCTATTGGCAACAATTCTCATGTGGGCCTTCTATGCCCAGAACCACACTGTTTCAGTTCAGCTGGGTGTTACAAGTTGACCATTAGTTAATCCACCACACCTTTCTTATACTAAGTTCATGCGAGCCAAATAAAGTACAGATACTAATGCAGGACATCCAGAGTGTTAATGCTACCATTACGCAAGTTTTGAGAATTTTATCTCGTGAAGTTCAACTTGAGTTTGTTTTTGTTACACTCATTTAAAAAAATAATTTTCAAAGTGTGAGAGATATATAAAGGCATTTAGATCTGTTTAAAATATTTTTCCATCTTTCTTAGTTTCATTATCAACAGTCAACTTCAATATATTAATTTTTTACAGAAACATTTTACTAGCTTACTTTTATAACCTGACCAACATCCATGTGTTCCTTATAAAGAATAATTTTATTTCATTGTGTTTTTTATTCAGAGTATGCATATTGTAAAGGACTAACATTTGGGTATATATGAAAGTGTAGAGAAAGTGAATTTGAAGACGAAATACCTATTCTTCAAGTAGGGAATTCTATACACGGTCAAAATAAAAGAGATAAACTGAATATCAGAAATACTGATGGATTCAGAGTTTGAACTATTACTACAAAATATGGAAAAATTTGATTTTATTTAAAGATTAACCAAGAAAGATATATAATTAAAACTAAAATACTTAATACAAATGTTTACTCATTCGTACTCAATAATTCCAATTTTGATATTATAGTAATTATATTTTTAATTTGTTTTTTGCGGCGCTAGTCTCACGAATCACACGTTAGTAAAGCATAGGCTGTCTTAAGTATAAGATTTTTTTCCCTAGAATTACAACACAAGCGCTATGATGAGCTCTCTCCTCCAGAGGGCAGTGCAGTACAAATTCAGAGGACATAGAGTGCACAAAAAAACCCTATGGTTAGAATTTATTCTGTTCTAACTGTAAGGCAACATAGCAAAATGCCTAAGGTCTGCTAAATTGCCAGGAGCCTTGAAAGAAAAATATAAAATATGAACAATAATCCAATTATTTTAACCAAGTGTCAATCAATTTCCTTGATAAAAGTATTTTTAAAAGGGAAATGACTAAACCGGTCTTTGATTGGACAAACATCAGAATATTTTAAGAATATAGTTGAAAAAATTATTCTGTTACTCTGAGAGACTTTGTCTCAAGTATTATGAGCTCCTTAAACAGTTCCTTTGTGTTCCCCCACATGATGGAAAATACACATTTGATTTTATTAAGTTATATATATATGTTATATATATATATATATATATATCATATATAGTTTATAAAAGCTGGTATAATTTGCATACATTCAAAAATTGTTCTTGCCCAATTTCTGAAACAGTTTCTGTACTGTTGAAAACTAATTAATGACAAAGATATTTAAATCTCAAATTGGACAGTCAAGGTAAGGTCATGAATAATCTTTAATGCCATGCTGAAGTACTGTCACGCTTGCTAGGTGTTTTGGACACAGAGCCTCATATAATCTTTACAATGGTCCTATGACTGGTTACTGACCCTTCCCTATTTCATGGGTGATGGAAGGAGTCAGAATATTTTCATCATTTTCAATGTTTTATTGCCTTTTAATAGGACAATCAGAAAGGAAATCTGGGTCTTTCTAATACCAAGCCCTTGTTTATTAGGTTATACCATTTTCAAGATTTAGAATGAGTGGTACTACAGTGTGATAATTACTATGCTAAAATTAGTTGTGTTAAGTCCCATTGTATAAACTTTAATGAGGCTATAGCCCAATGAAGGGGACTGAGTCGCATGTACAGATAAATGTTCAGATAAATGTGTCTGTAACGGGTTCTGAAGGCACTGTCTCAGATCAAAATATCCTAAGAACTCTAAAAAGACAATTTTTTATACTCCACCTCAGACCAACTGATTCATAAACTCTGGGAGTATAGACTCTCTGGCCATATGCAGTTTAACAAGTTCTCCATATGATTCTTATATATGCAAAGTTTGCAAAACACTGGTAGATACCTTGTAGTTAGAAGTGCCTCTCTGGGGCCACACTGCATGGATTTTTAACCCTGAAGCCACCACTTTTAGCTATATGACATTGAGCAAGTATCTTAATGTCGTTTCACTTCAGTTTTCTCATATGTAAAAAGAGTTGGTAATAGGATGCCTGGAGGTGACCGGTTCAAACCACACAGGGCTCATCACCTAACCCCAGCCTCTCACTACAATAAAATAGAGCTACAGCCTTTCTCTGCTGACTCCAGCCATATTTGTACCTACTTTTTGAGCCAGCACTGTTTGCTTTAGAGATGCTCACTATGTGCTTTATACCTTCATGGCATGTGTATGCTGTATGGTATCTATCCCCACACCCAAACCAAATTTTGGGTGCATATCTGCCACCTGCTGTGTGAGGCAGCCACAAAACCAGGTTTAGTATTTGTCTGGCTGATGTATTTTTCCTATGAGGCAGACTGTTGACTTGAGGGATGTAGAAGTTAATTTTTCGTGTTTCAGTGCAATTTTCCCTGAAACTACAAAAATCCAATAAACTAGAATGAATTTAATATTCGATGATAGATCTCCTGTTATAGTAAAAATATTTTGAGAAACCTCCCAGGACTCTGTTTTCATAGTCAAACTCCTGAGTAAGTGTCAAATATTCTTTAAAAAAGGATTTCCCCCATGAGTTGCTTCCAGTTTTATATGTAATTTGTGAAGAAGAACTTCAGCTGTGATGCAATAACAAGACAGAAAAACATCATGAGGAACTCTCGCTAAAGGAGTTTGAACTTGGATTTAATAAATCTCCATACATGACACAGATTTACAGGAAATATAGGAGCTAGAAAAGGCACACATTATGGATACCACACTAAAATTTACTGAAATTCAGAATCTGAAAGCACAAATGACTCCATTTCTTTCACAAATATATGCCAAGGAAAGGGGGAATTGTTGATTAAACTGTAGAATATTATTCACATACCACGGAATGTAGATATTATTAATTATTCAACCTTAAATAAAAGAAGCAAATCCCACCCTATGTAAAAACGTGGTTGGACATTGAGGACATTATTCTAAGTGAAGTAAGCCAATCTCTGCATGGATCCATTCATATGAGGTATGGAAAAGAGTGAAACACATGGAAATGGAGAGTAGAATGTACTTGCAAGGACCTAGGAAGTGGGGAAAATGGGTATCTGCTACCCGACAGGTATAAAGTTTCAGTTACAAATGATGAATGCTTTCTACAGAGCTTCTGTACACATGCTCTATTGTTAACATTGCTATATAATGTACCTGACCTTTGTCGAGAGATATTTTTACCATTATTTTTTTAAAACAGTATTTTAAGAGTCACAGCAGGCAAATACAATTTATACCTTGTTTAGATTTTTATTCATATCAGCCAGCTGTGAGAAGATAATTATGAGATAACCAGGGATATTCTAAAAAGACTGAATGTTAGATAATAAATTCTTTTTATTTTGGTTGGTTGTGATAGCAGTATTGCAGTTCCATTTTTTTTAAAAAATACTTTATTTGTTAGAGACTTGGAATACTTATGGACTTAATAATAGTGGTGAATTTGGTTTAAAATACTTCATTCAAAAACAAAGATGGGTGAGAGAAGAAATTAGTATGCTGATCATTTTAGAACACGAGTGATAGGGACTTGGACTTCTAAAATTATCTCTATTTCTGGATATGTTTTTAAATTTTCATAATGAAATATTAAAACAAAATTTTTCCAAGATCTGGCTATTACAAATTGTGCTGCTATAAACATGGGTGCACATATATCGCTGTGGTACGATGTTTTTAATTCTTCTGGGAAGATGCCCAGAAGGGGAATAGCTGGGTCAAATGGGACCTCCAACCCTAGTTTTCTGAGGAATCTCCACACTGACTTCCACAGTGGCTGTACCAGTCGACACTCCCACCAACAGTGAAGAAGGGTTCCCTTTTCCCCACAGCCCCTCCAGCATTTGTTATTAGTTGATTTCTTAATAGTAGCCATTCTTTCTGGGGTGAGATGGTATCTCAACTGAGGAATGGATAAGAAAGATGTGGTATTTTTATACAATGGAGTACTATTCAGCCATAAAGAAGGATAAACTGGAGACTTTTATAGGTAAATGGATGCAACTCGAGAAAATACTCATAAGTGAAATAAACCAGAAGCACATGTGTAAGCATCGTATTATCTCTAGTATGAGAAACTGAAAGAGTAAATAAGATCCAAAATGTACAATAGATATGGTGAATCAAAAAGAAACTGGTCAAAAGGAAAGAGAGACTGGAATAGGGAAAAGAAAGAAGGGAAAGGGAAAAAAATTGTATATATATATATATATATATATATATATATATGATGATTAAGATAGATACACTACCATTTTTACTTAGTTCATTGAAGAGTAAGGTTTGTGCCAATAATGTTTGGACAATTGAATGCTAATGTCTGGTGTCCTGAATAACTAACTTAAAGATAGTAATACGTAATGTATTAACCATTGTTACCCTCCTATTATGTTGTTTTGAAAATTTGTTCTTCTTTTGATTTGTTTTGTTTTTTCTTCTCTTTAAAATAAAAAAAAAATTTTAAGAATCCCTCTATTAACCAGGGTTCTCAATGAGAGTGTTCAAAAAATTTAAAAGTGAGCTACAGGGATGAAATCAGTCTAGTAAAATATTTTGACTATGTCATAACCTTATTCTTAATGTCTGATAAATTTAAATAATGTGAAGGTAGGATAATAAAATCTTAAAGTAGACTTATTTTGGTTAACAAGTTAGTGGAAATAACAAAGCACATGGAGTAGTAAAAATAATAGTTTATTCACAAAGCACATTATTTGAAAATTGTGATAAGAAAGTCTGTTGAGTCCAAAGTCAGAATCCACTATTGCCATAGACTCTCAGTCCCTGGTCTGAGAGGCAAAAAATGACATTACAAAAGCATTTGCTTGGACCTTAAGCTGTTTACTTTGCTGTTTACTGCACCGTTTGATAGAAAAGCATTTGAATATTCCCACCTCAGTTTGAGGGTCAGGCTACTCACCCTCTGCCAGTGATCCCAGGATTATTTGTTTTCTGCATTTTATTTCTTTAGCTCACATAGGCTTGGTACTCAGAGAATACAAATATGCATGGTTCTCTCAGCTGGCTGGTCTGTCCAAGCAGCTTTTGTCTTTTGTGCCCCAAGTCCACCTCTGATGATTTTGTCAATGCAGAACTGACATAAAAAAGTGTTGCTCTGCATATTTTTCATGAATAATATAGTCAGGTTGTGTAATGTATTTACTGATCTTCATCAGCATTTCCTTACATCAGCCTGACTTTAAAGGGTTGAAACATTATAGCTATGCAAGTTTTTATCATTATTATAATTGTTATTTGTTTGGTGTTTTTTTGAGTGAGATGAGAACTAGTAGATAGTGTTCAAGATAATATTGCATTAAACTTAATTCCATTCTTTAGTATATCTTCTAAAATAAGTATCCCTGGGTTTATTCTTTTGCCAATTCAATTCAATGCAACTTCATTGAGTACATTGTAAATGCCAAATTTGAGACTAGGTATATAGAAATACAAAGATTATCAAGACTTCATTTCTCTTGAGAAGTTTATAGTTAATCTCGGTTTTAGTTTGATGGTGGGAATATAGTGAACATCACTCACAGTAACTGCAGTGGGATATAAGTACGTCTTAGAAGTTATCTAGATGATATATAAGTAAATAACTCTTAGAAATATTATGTACTATTCATGCCCAGGATGAAGAGCTAATGTGTCAGTGAAACAAATTTCCCACAGCTTCAGAAGGCTTATGTTATTTCACAAATAAAAAGTTACAGCTGATCTTGATAGCCACTGGCCAGGTGTGACTACCTTAATTTAAATAAGTGAAATAATAAATTAATTAAAATTACACAAAATGAAAAGATCAGTTCTTCATTGGCACTTAACAATATTTGAAGTGTTCAATAGCTACTATGGCTACTGTTTGCTAAATTGTGTAGCAAAGAATATTTCCATCACTGTGGGAAATTCTACTGGACAGCTCTAATTTTTAGTAGTAGTTTCTTGTGATAGTCAGCTTTCCATTGCCATGGAAAGATACTTGAGTAAAACAACTTAAAGGAGGAAAGAATTATTTTGGCTCATGGTTTCAGAGGTTTCAGTCCATGGTCAGATAATTCCATTGTTTGGGCTTAATGTGAAACAGAACTTACGGAGGAAGGACATAGTGGACAAAGATGTTCACCTCGTGGAAGCTAAGAAGAAAGCAGAAAGAGAGACAGAGAGAGAGAGGGAGAGAGAGAGAGACTAGAGACAAGAAATAGTCATTGTAAGGTCATGCTCCTATGATATACTCCCTTAAATTAGGTTTTATTTACTAAGTTTTTATCAGTTCCCACTAATGCTATCAAATTATCAATCTATCCCTGAATGGATCGACTGATGATTTTAGAACCCTCATGATCCAGTCACCTCCAGAAAACCCCACCTCTGATCACAGAGCCTTTTGGGGGAAAATTTTAAATAAAAACCACAACAGCCAGAGCCTCAAGATGGCGGATGAGTAAGAAGCAGGCAACGAAACTCTCTCTAAAAGTTACCATTGGAACACGAGAATATAGCGACCCGGAAAGCGCAGGGGGGGGGGGGATGCCTCCCCGAAACCCAGAGAAGTTCTGAAGCGCAATCTGGGACCCCCCAGCACCAGTGACGGGTGACTTCTAACAAAGAAGACGGAAAGAAGGAGCAGACCGCGCGAGCGCACCTTCTAATATCCCGGGAGTTGGAGCGCCGGCGGAGGCTCAATTCTACGGACACACGGTGGCAGCTGGCGCCCAGGGAGCCCCCACGGAGGATCCTGAGACAGCGGCGGGGCAGGGGAGCGGCGGAGAACGGCGCTGACCGGCGGTGAGTGTCTCTCAGCCACAGCTGCCCCGCGCCAGAGAGTGACCGGCCGGGCGCCATTGTGGGGGGTGTGGCGAAACTCAGAGCGGCTCGGAAACTGCTCTGGGAACTTGTGCTCCGGACAGGGCAGCACAGGGCCTCTCAATTGAGCCCACGAAAGTGTGCTGAGGTCAGCAGGTGAACGAGACTGGACTCTCAGCCACACCTGTCCCGCGCCAGAGAGCGACCGGCCGGGCGCCATTGTGGGGGGTGTGGCGAAACTCAGAGCGGCTCGGAAACTGCTCTGGGAACTTGTGCTCTGGACAGGGCAGCACAGGGCCTCTCAATTGAGCCCACGAAAGTGTGCTGAGGTCAGCAGGCGAACGAGACTGGACTCACAGCCACACCTGTCCCGCGCCAGAGAGCGACTGGCCCGGCGCCATTGTGGGGGGGCGTGGCGAAAAAAACCAGAGCGGCGGGAACCAGTGCAGGGAATCCGCGCTCGGACAGCGCGCTGAGCCTCTCAGGCCCAGGGACCGTGAAAGGGCGCTGAGAGCGGAGGCGAGCTAGACTGGTCTCTACCTGAAAGTACGCGCCTCTGCTCACCGCCCGCCAGAGGGCGCTCCTGGCTTACTGGGACGGACCTGCACAGAACAGGTAGCTGCCTACAACAAAGTCAACACCTGGAACTGATTCTTTTTTAATTTTTTTTTTTCTTATTTTTATTTTTTTTTATTATTATTATTATTTTTTTTTTCTTCTCACTGATTTGTTTTTTGTTCTGGCGAAGGGTTTTTTTTTTGTTTTTGTTTTGTTTAGTTTTGTTTTTTGGTGGGGTTTTATTTTTGATCTGTCTGTTTTATTGCTTTTATCTTCGTTATTGTTTCTGTATGTGTATTTGCTCTTTCCTTCATTATTCTCTCTGGTTTTTTATATGAGTGTAAACAGCGCCTCTAACTTCTTTGTGATTGTGGTCGTGATCTGTTCTTCCTTTTATCACTTCCTTCTCTTTTTACCACCTGTTCTCTGCACTAGTGTCCCAATTTTTAGTGGGATCCCTCTTGGTCCTCTAACCTTATATCTAATTCCTTCCTCTTCTCCCAATACTCTATTTCCTCCTTAACTCATTTTAAATTTAAACTCCTTAGGGAAAAATTGACATACATAGGACTTGTATACTGCATATAATTTTTCTGGTGTGTTTTAGATTTTGTTATATAACCGCAACTCTATACAGCTAGAAGTGGTAAATAACTGGTTAGCTCAGTCTGTCATTTTCTAGGCTGTGTTTGATGCTTTAGTTAACATTATAGCCAAATGTGAAATAATTGTTCTAAACATCTTTCCTTCCTGATATTTCATGATTGAGATTGACTAAGGGACACAGAAAATACAGTGGCACAGTACCAAAGAATCAAGGACTGGGCCAAACAGGTAGCAACTTCGCATACCCAACGAATTGAAGAGGTAGGATCTGGCAGAAAGCTCAAAACACAAAAGCAAGCTCCACTTGGAAGATACTGCAGAGAAGTAGTCATCTTCTAAAGATCTTAAACACTAGCAATAAAGTAACCTACTATAGGTAATTTGCAAACATCACCCCAGGAATTAAAGAAAGAAAACATGAGACGTCACTTAAACAAGATGCAACCCCACACATCCAATTCACCAAAGGCAAACCTAGGGAGCAACGAGGTGGGACAACCTGAAAGCCACCCACCTGGCCTATCTGAAGTGGTAACAACAAAGCAACTGAATGAGGTTCTGGAAAAAATTAAAACAGAAATAATCTCACAAATAACTGCAGAGATAATGTCTACAACGAAGACCATGCTTAAGGACACTATAGCTGATACAGACAAAAAAATAGATGAACTTAAGAAAACTATAGAAACCATGAATGCTCAGCATAGGAAAGAAATGGAATCCATAAGGCAGATTCAAACAGATATCCAAGAGATAAAAAATTCCATTGAAAGTATTTGTAGCAGAATAAGCCAATGCGAGGACAGGATCTCAGATATAGAAGATAAGCTTGCAATTAGTGATCATGAAATGGAAAAATTCTTAAAAATAGCAAGGGACCATGAAAAATCAATTCAGCAGCTGCTAGATGACTCAAAGATAAACAACTTAAGAATAATTGGAATAAATGAAAAAGCAGGAGATAACATCAACGACATTAAAACCTTGTTCAAAGACATAATCAGGGAGAACTTTCCTGGAAGAGAAAAGGAATTTGACACCTCTATAAGTGAAGCTTTCAGAACACCAACTAGACATGATCAAAAAAAAACTTCAGCCAGACATATTATAGTCAAGATCCCAGAAATTCAACAGAAGGGCAGAATCTTAAAAGCTGTTAGGGAGAAGAGACAAATCACCTATGAAGGAAAACCCATCAGAATCACAGCTGACTTTTCAGCACAAACCCTCAATTCAAGAAGAGCTTGGAATGATGTATTGCAAGCTCTAAAGGAAAATAATTTTCAGCCCAGGTTGATGTACCCTGCAAAACTATCTTTCAAAATTGATGGAGAAATAAAATACTTTCATGACAAAGAACATCTGAGAAAATTTATGACCACCAAACCAGCACTCCAAAATGTTCTGAAGGACATTCTAGAAAGAGATAGGAACCCCAACAGAAGGAATCCACCAGGCAGGGCAAATAATTAAATAGCCGGAAAGCGGAAAAACAAAGAGTGGGAACCAACAACAGGAAAATATCATGACAAGTCAATACATATCAGTTTTAACCATCAATGTTAACGGTCTCATTCACCAATCAAAAGGCACAGACTGGCGAAATGGATCAAGAAGCAAGATCCAACAATATGCTGTATACAAGAAACACATTTAATTCAGGAAGAAATTCATAGACTGAAAGTCAAAGGATGGAAAACAATACTCCATGCCACAGGAACCCAGAAAAAAGCAGGGGTAGCTATTCTTTTTGCAGACAAAGTGAACTTCAAGCCAAGAAGGATTCAGAGAGATAAAGACGGTCATTACATCCTTGTAAAGGGAACAATCCAAGAGGAAGAGATAATGATCATAAATATATATGCGTCAAATACCAATGCACCCAGCTATATAAAACAAGTACTAAAGGACATGAAAAATCAAATAAGCACTAATACAATTATATTGGGAGATCTCAATACTCCACTGTCACAAAAAGATAGATCAACTGGACAGAAAATCAATAATGAAATAGTAGAACTGAACCAAACTTTTGAACAAATGGACTTAGTAGATGTCTACAGAGTGTTCCATCCCACAACATCAGAATACACATTTTTCTCAGCTGCACATGGGACGTTCTCCAAAATAGACCACATACTAGCTCATAAAACCTGCTTAAGTAAATGCAAAGGAATTGAAATTATCCCATGCATATTATCAGACCATAGTGCAATGAAATTGGAAATCAATGGCAAAAGATCCCACAAAAACTCCCTAAACACATGGAAATTAAACAGCATCCTCCTGAACAACCAATGGGTCACAGATGAAATTAAAGAAGAAATTAGTCACTTTCTACAACTGAATGATAATGACAGTACAACATACCAGAACTTATGGGATACAATGAAAGCAGTCCTAAGAGGGAAATTTATAGCATTAAACACTTATATCAGGAAAATAGAGCAAGCGCAAATAAACAACTTAAGGGTGAACCTCAAGCTTCTAGAAAAAGAAGAGCAGGTTAAGCCAAAAGCCCGTACAAGGGAGGAAATTATAAAGATCAGAGCAGAAATTAACGTATTGGAGAATAAAAAAACAACACAAAGAATCAATGAAGCAAAAAGTTGGTTCTTTGAAAGAATAAATAAGATTGACAAACCCTTATCCAACCTTATTAAAAAAAGAAAAGAAAAGACTCAAATCCATGCAATTGAAAATGAAAAGGGTGATATCACGACGGACCCTGCAGAAATCCAGAAGATCATCTATACCTATTTTGAAAATTTATATTCTACTAAGATGGAAAATGCAGAAGAAATGGACAGATTCCTAGATTCGTATGAATTACCAAAGCTGAATCAAGAAGATTTAAAAATCCTAAATAAACCAATATCAGCCAGTGAAATTGAAGATGTAATTAAAAACCTCCCAACAAAGAAAAGCCCAGGCCCTGATGGATTCACTGCCGAATTCTACAAGAAATTTAGAGAAGACCTAACGCCCCTACTTCTCAAACTTTTCAATGAAATTGAAAGGGAAGCAATACTCCCAAATTCATTCCTGGAAGCAAGCATTACCCTGATACCAAAACCAGAGAAGGACCCAACTAAGAAAGAGAACTACAGGCCAATCTCCCTAATGAACATAGATGCAAAAATCCTTAATAAGATACTGGCAAACAGAATCCAACAAATCATCAAGAAGATTATACACCATGACCAAGTTGGATTCATCCCAGGGATGCAGGGATGGTTCAACATACGTAAATCAATAAATGTAATACAGCATATTAACAGAACCAAAGACAAAAATCACATGATCATCTCAATAGATGCAGAAAAAGCTTTTGACAAAGTCCAGCACCTTTTCATGATAAAAACCCTACAGAAAATTGGAATAGAGGGTCTTTATCTCAATCTGGTAAAAGCTATCTATGACAAACCAACAGCCAATATTATACTAAATGGCCAAAAACTGAAAGCCTTCCCTCTAAAATCAGGAACAAGACAAGGATGTCCACTGTCCCCACTCTTATTCAACATAGTTCTGGAAACTTTAGCCAGAGCGATTAGACAAGAGAAAGAAATAAAAGGAATAATGATCGGAAAGGAAGAAGTTAAATTATCATTATTTGCAGATGACATGATACTCTACACAGAAGACCCCAAAAACTCCACTAAAAAACTGCTAGATTTGATAAGCAAATTCAGTAGTGTAGCTGGATACAAAGTCAATACTCAAAAGTCAATAGCCTTCCTGTACACAAATAACAAACTTACTGAAAGAGAAATTAGGGAAACAATACCTTTCACAATAACATCCAAAAAAATGAAATACCTAGGAATCAACCTCACGAAGGATGTAAAAGACCTCTATACTGAAAACTACAGTACTCTGAAAAAGGAGATTGAAGAGGATATCAGAAAATGGAAAGATATCCCTTGCTCCTGGATAGGAAGAACCAATATAGTGAAAATGGCCATACTTCCAAAATTGTTATACAGATTTAATGCAATTCCAATCAAAAATTCCAACAGCATATCTCACAGAATTAGAGAAAACAATCCTAAAATTCATTTGGAATCAGAAGAGACCTAGAATAGCAAAGGCAATTCTGGGCAACAAAGGCAAGGCAGGGGGCATCACAATCCCCGACTTGAAATTATACTATAAAGCTACTGTGATAAAAACAGTGTGGTACTGGCAAAAAAACAGACCTGAAGATCAATGGAACAGATTAGAAGATGCTGAAACAACCCCAGACATACTAAGCCACCTTATCTTTGACAAAGGTGCCAAACACATTCGCTGGAAAAAAGATAGCCTCTTTAATAAATGGTGCTGGAAAAACTGGCTCTACACATGCCGAAGATTAAAACTAGACCCATATCTTTCACCATACACTAAACTAAATTCAAAATGGATCAGAGATCTAAATATTAAAACAGAAACATTAAATCTGCTGGAAGGTAGGATAGGTAAAACCCTTGGAGACATTGGTGTAGGCAAAGACTTTATGAATAAAAAACTCAACCGCACGGGAACTATCCCAAAGAATCAATAACTGGGATCTCATCTTATTAAAAAGCTTTTGCACAGCAAGAGAAACCACCAACAGAGTGAAGAGACAACCCACAATGTGGGAAAAAATGTTTGCCAGCTGTTCCTCAGACAAAGGATTACTATCGAGAACATATAAAGAACTCAAAAAAATTAGACCTCCCAAATTTAAAGACCCACTCCAAAAATGGGCATCTGAGATGAATACACATTTCTCAGATGAAGAAATACTAATGGCAAATAAATATACAAAAAAATGTGCAACATCACTAGTCATTCGAGAGATGCAAATTAAAACAACACTGAGATACCATCTCACCCCAGAAAGAATGGCTACTATAAAGAAATCAACTAATAACAAATGCTGGAGGGGCTGTGGGGAAAAAGGAACCCTTCTCCACTGTTGGTGGGAGTGTCGACTGGTACAGCCACTGTGGAAGTCAGTGTGGAGATTCCTCAAAAAGCTAGGGTTGGAGGTCCCATTTGACCCAGCTATTCCCCTTCTGGGCGTCTTCCCAGAAGAATTAAAAACATCATACCACAGCGATATATGTGCACCCATGTTTATAGCAGCACAATTTGTAATAGCCAGATCTTGGAAACAACCCAAATGCCCATCAACTGAGGAATGGATAAGAAAGATGTGGTATTTTTATACAATGGAGTACTATTCAGCCATTAAGAAGGATAAACTGGAGACTTTTATAGGTAAATGGATGCAACTCGAGAAAATACTCATAAGTGAAATAAACCAGAAGCACATGTGTAAGCATCGTATTGTCTCTCTAGTATGAGAAACTGAAAGAGTAAATAAGATCCAAAATGTACAATAGACATGGTGAATCAAAAAGAAACTGGACAAAAGGAAAGAGAGACTGGAATAAGGAAAAGAAAGAAGGAAAAGGGAAAAAAAATTGTATATATATATATAAGATGGTTAAGATAGATACACTACGATTTTTACTTAGTTCATTGAAGAGTAAGGTTTGTGCCAATAATGTTTGGATAATTAAATGCTAATGTCTGGTGTCCTGAATAACTAACTTAAAGATAGTAATACACAATGTATTAACCATTCTTACCCTCCTATTATGTTGTTTTGAAAATTTGTTCTTCTTTTGATTTGTTTTGTTTTTTCTTCTCTTTAAAATAAAATTAAAAAAAAAAAAAAAAAAAAAAAACCACAACAGGTCTAAAACAACCCCTATAGACATTAATAGGCATCAAGGAATTAACTAATCCTGGGTACCTTGTTTTAATGTTAATTCTGATTCAGAAGGTCTGGACTGGGCCTTGGTATTCTGCATTTCTAGTAAGCCCGTGGGTGATGCTGAAACTGCTGATTTATAGACCATACTTCAAGTAGCAAGGGTCTACACTATTCTATTCACAAAAACAAGTAGTGTGCAAAGGAAGCCCTTCTCCTTGCTCAGGAGGAATACTTTTTTTAATTGAAATGTGGGAAAATTTATATGATTCCTCTTGTCTTTGTAGAAAGAGTTTTTCCTCTTATGTCTTTGACATTCCTTTCCTGTAACATCTACAATTCATAATATTTATCATGATGTTTCATTCTTACATTTCAAAGCCTTGAAACATAAAGTAGAACAAAAATATTTGTGCTTTAACTGTACACAAAACTCACTCTTCCTTCATCTGATTCTGATCATTGATGAATTCACAGAAAAACAAAACAGGTTTTAAATCATTTTAAATAAAGTTGAATTGAAATCCGCTGAGATAGCTCAGTAGCATAAGTGCCTGCCTGGCAAGCGCAAGGTCCTGAGTTCAACTCCTGGCACCCACATAAAAAGGAAAAAAGTGCCGGTGATATTGCTCAGCAGCACAAGCGCTTGTGGTACAAGCACCTGCTGGCAAGGGCGAGGTCCTGAGTTCAACCCCCGGTATCCACATAAAAAATAAAAAATAAAGTAATTCTAATATATTTAACTGCTGCTTTGGTACTTGGTGCATACATTTTTCTCCTTTTATTACTTCCTTTTAAACATTGCTTTTCTCACCTTTCTCCCCAAGCTATTAAAACTGTACAGTATCACACAAAAATTAAATAGAGGACCTATGCTGTTTCCAAAAATAGTGCAGTTATATTTCAGGAGAGAAAGAAAATGAAAATTGTGCTAGTTCCTTGATGCTAGCAGAATGTCATTCTGCTCCTCTAGTCTCTGATTTCTGATTTAATAAATTCAAGACCTACCATCCCAATGTCAGTTCAAAACATCCATTTCCCCAAAACACATCAAGCAGGATGTTAGTTTACTCTTCAGTATTTTAGTTCTGACATGGTTATCTGAAAAGCTCCTAATTGCATTTTCATGTACCACATTGCTTATCATTGTGGCCTCTAATCCCATACAAATTTTAAAAAATGCATACAAATGAACTAAAGTAGAAAATGAAAAGTAGACTCTCTTCATTCTTTCTTTTTGGAAATAAGTGGCCATTAGCTCTCAAAATTTCTTGGAGGCATTCATTTCCTCACATTGTTCCTTAATTGACCTAACCGCATTAATTTAAATAACTCATGAAATAATATGTGTTCAAATAAAAAACAACAGCTTGACTAACCATAGATTCACAGGGAACTTGTAAAAGCATATTGTATGTTTCTCAGTCCTTCTAGAATTATGCAGATTAAAAAGCTAACCAAGTGTGAAACTTGTTTTCCTCCTAAAATGCAAAAAAGATAATCAAATACCTAGTTGAATACTTGGGATCTTTCCAGTCCTGTAATTTACTGATTTGGATACAAAAATATATGGGAAAAAGAGTGAAAGTTTAGGACTTGGAGATGTTTATGGCTAGAATAGGATAGGTTACCATTAACCCCTTAATAAGAGAAGAGATGCTCAATGTCTCAATGGAGAGTATAGCAGCTATTTAGATTTCTTATTCAGTTAAATTGAAAACCATTCTACTCTTTGGTTTCGTTTTATCTCTCTGAGTCAAAAAAAGCTAGGTTTACCTGAAACTATATGCTTCTCACTTGAATCAATGGACACAGGCCACTTTTGTATGAAAATGAGAATGAATAGAAACAAAGGAAGAAAAATATAAAGAAAAAGATAACAAAAGGTGATGGAAAACAAACTACATAGATGACTACTTTGTGTGTAAAGGCTTTTTAGTAGTTTGATATAATCCCATTTACCTATTTTTTTGTTGTTGCCTGTGCTTTTGGGGTTCTATCCAAGAAAGTATCATCTGGACCTGTGGTGGTAAGCCTATGGCACGTGTGTTGCATACAGAGTCCTCTATGTTTGCGCACAAGCCAACTAACCCCAGTCAAGGTTTGACAAATTATCAGCATGCATACAATAGCAAAGATCACATTAACTTTGCAAAAGCACACCAAATGAAAACTTTATCTTTCAATGGAAAGCTGTTTGTATCATTGAAAGCTGTTATCGCACTTACCTTTTAAGACAAAATATGTTAATATATGAGTAGTTTTTTCAAACTAAAAACTCAGTATTCAGGTTTAATTGCAGTGTTGGCACTTTGCAATAAATAAGTGGGTTCTGAGTTGTATTTTGGGCACTTGGTCTCTAAAAGATTTGCCATCTTTGATCTAGACCAATATTATAAAAATTTTTCCTATATTTTCTTCTAGAAGTTTTACAGTTTAAAGTCTCAGAGTTAGGTCCATAATTAATTTTGAATTCATTTTTATATGGTGCAAAATAAATGTCCAATTTCATTCTCCTGGATATAGATATACAGTTTCCCTAATGCCATTTATTGGAGGGACACTCCTTTCCCCATTTTAGCCTAGTTCCTCCAACTTTGTTCTTTTTGCTATATATTTTTTTGGCTATTTAAGGTCTCTTTTGGAACAATTCTAAAATTAGGAATAATCCCTAAATTCCACCTGGGCTGGATAGAGATCCTATGGGAGATGGAGGTGTGGAGCAAGAGCTTAGAGAACATGCAGAGGTAGAGAAGAGTGATGAGAAATGGGAGGAAGTTGTATGGCATGCTCACCTACAGCGATGTGGAGGGAACAGAGGTAAACAGCTAAAGGGACTGCCTGGGAGGGAACAGGGTAGGATAGAAGCCCCCCAGAATTTAGAGGATGACCAAGTGCTTGACCAAGTGCTCCTATCATCCTCCCCACCAAACCAGTTGATGGAGTCTTATCGTAGGAAAGACACAAAACATCTGGGTAATGACACACATACAAGCACTGCTGAAATCAAATAGAACTTTGTGAACCCAGAAAAAAACTTTCTATTTTGAATTTCTCTGTGTATTTTTTTTTTATTTTTCTTATTCTTTTCTGTTTTTCTCTTTTCTTTTCTTGGTCTTCTTTAATCTGATATCTATATCTGTATATTTATGTATAAGTTTATGTATGTGAAATGGAAAATAAGAATTAATTCATGTTTCAGATTTTAAACATGTCTTTCATGTCATATTACAGTAACCACTACCAAAAATTTTGTACTGAGGATTGAAACACAAGCTTTCTAGCAGTTTTTAAGTCAATCTCACCCTCTTCAACTTTCTCCAAACTCCAGTTATCCTTCCCTTCTCATTGTTCTTTTCCCTGTTCCCACAGACAACCTAACAAATCCCTCTCCTACCCTCTATTCCAGACATAAAAATAAAATCACCGAAGTCTTCTCTTTCTTTACTTTCAATTTATTTTCTTTTTCCTTCTTCCCTTTCTCTGCACTATTTTATTTCTTTTCTTCTTACTACTTCCCTCACCATTACATCCCAGCCTACTTGGCATCAGCACCAATCCATTGTTTTCATGGGTTTTTGAGGGAAAAATAAAGTGGAAAATTTCCAAAACAATTTTGAATTATATGATTGATATAAGTTTTACAGATGCTGATATAACCAATAATTGTTTTCTCCTTGTAATCCAACAACTGTGACCAACTCTATTACACTGAGAAAGATAAAGAGGGGTATAAATACTAAAACATAAAAAACCCAAGGACACATAACAGGAAGACAGAATCTAACTAAAGCAAGCTGGATAGTAGTGGCAGAGTTTTTCTACCCTAACTGAACTTCAACCCTCAGCTCAAAAACAGAAACATGAGAAAGTAAACAGTAAGATGCTTACAAAAACCTGAACTCCACAAAAACCCATGTTATGTACACTGAAATAGAAGTTACAGGCAAAAGACTAAATCAAATCATCAAAGAAGAGTTCAAAGAAGAAACACTTAAATAAATTTATAAGATGTTTAGTGAGTTTAAAGATGATTTTGTTAAAGATAAAGGATTTTACTAATAAAATGTTCAATGACTTAAGGAGGAAACAAACAGTAAATTGACTGAATTAAATAAGATAATACAAGATATGAATGACCATTTTGGAAAACAATTAGAAATTATGAAAAGAAATCAAGAAGAAATCCAGGATATGGAAAATTCAATGGAAAGCATGGATAGCAGGTTTGTCAATGTGAGGACTGTCTGAGAACTTGAAGCTAGTGTCAGTATAGTGGATTACATACTTAGTGATATCTTAGAGATCAAAAGAGTCATGGTTTGTGTCTAGATGTCCCCCGAAAGCCTCATGTAGTCATGCAGGGGAGGGCTTTTTAGAGGTGGCTGAATCTAGAGTGTGTGACTGATTCATGGTCCAATGTTGGGAGTAAGGGTGTGAGTGCTATACCCATCCCAGGGTGGGTAGCCTGCACACAGTATAAGGGACAGAAAGAGCCTTGTCTCTCTCTTGTAGCTTTTGCTGTCTCCTGCCTTCATGGTCAGTTGCCCCTCTGCCATGTACCACCCTGCCTTGGAGCCAGCCAATTAGGGCTTGAAACTTCTACAAACTGTAAGCTCAATAAACCTTTCCTCCTTTAACTTTGGCTGTCAGGTGTTTTGTTTCAGCAATGAGAGAAAAGTAAATAAGACAGAATTTGATACCAGAGAATTGGGGTCAGTGCTGTGACTATACCTGACCATGTGGTCCAGGAGACTTTGGGAATGGCTTGTGGGAAGAGTTTGGAATGATTCAGAGATGCCAGCTGAAAAGGAGAGCTGGAATGCCTTAGGCTGTACTGTATGGAAGATTCTGGTCAAAGCTCAGAAGATCAGAAAGCCAGTAAAGGCCAGGCTCAGGAGGTTTCTGCTGGGAAGAAGGACTGCACTAGTTGTTGGACTTTAGATGATATGTGTTATGGCTTGGCAGAAAGATTGTCTGCATTTTGCTTGGGTCCATAAACTTTGCCTGAGACTAAGATTAAGGGTGGTAGACTAATTATTCTTGCAGAAAAAATTTCAAGGCTGTCTAATGTTGAGGCCATGGCATGACTGCTGTTGGTGGCTTTTAACCAGATCTATGTTGACAATCAAGAGCAAAGAGACCAACAAAATGATTTAAAATGTTTTGAGTTTGGCCAGAAAGGAAGTTCCAGGAATTCTGGACTGCAAAGATAGAGAAGAGGAGATCTTGATTGCTGAGAAGGGACAGGAGAATAGAAAAGATGGCCTGACGGCATCACAAGAAGCAGCAAGATTTGACAAGAAAGCCCCAGAGAACCACGTTCCAGAATGGGGACAGCCTCGAATATTTGTTCCTTGGTATCAGATTTAGAGTGCTCAGCAATCCAGACATTCGACCCATACAGCCAAGAGAGAAGGAAGCCTGGCTACTGCTACAGCTGGCAGCAGACCTTGGCATTATCTGCATACTGCTGGTTTCAGGTGCATGCAGAATGCAAGAGTTGTGGGCTCAGGAAGGCTTCCACACAGATTTCAGAAGGCCTGGGAGGCTAGGCAGTTTGCCTCTCGGAGGGCAGTGTGTGAAGCTGAGTGTGAAGCCAAAGGTGCTGTGGAGATCCCACATGTTTGGAGAAACCAGGAATGTGGATCATCTGAGGAAAACTATGAGGTGGGAGCAGAGCCAGCCCCAGAAAGAAGCCACAGGAGCTACAACAACCAACAGTGCCATAGGGGCAGAGCCACCCAAGCCCCTTGGAGTTCACATTTCACCACAGTTTGTCTCCAATGCTACACATGGAACTACAGGGCTTAACGTTTGCCCTGATGGTTTTGGAGTTCCTTTGTTCTCATTTCTTTGTATTCCCATTTGTAACTTTTGGAATGGAAGTGTCTATCTTGTGCCATTAAATGTTGGAAGTGTTTAACTTTCTTTCTATTTGTACAGGTGCTTGCAGCTAAGAGTTTGTCTTAAATCACAGAGAGACTTGGGACTTGGACTTTTCAGCAATGCTGAATCTGCTAAGACTTTGGCAACTCTTGGAGATGGACTAAATTCCTTTTGCATAATGGGATGTGCATTGGTCTTTGGGAGGCCAGGGGCAGAATGTTATGGTTTGTGTCTAGATGTTCCCCCAAAGCTTCATGCAGTCATTCAGGGAGCACTTTTCAGAGGTGGCTGAATCTAGAGCTTGTGGTCCAATGTTGGGATAAGGGTGTGAGTGCTACACCTGCTCTAGGGGGAGGTAGCCTGCATACAATATAAGGGACAGAAAGCGTCTTGTCTTTCCCTTGTTCCTTTTGCTGTCTCCTGCTGCCATGAACTGTTGCCCTTTTCCCATGTGACACCCTGGCTTGGAGCCAGCCACTTATGGCCTGAAACCTCTACAAACTGTGAGCTAAATAAACCTTTCCCACTTTAACTTTGGGTGTTGGGTGTTTTGTTTCAGCAATGAGAAAAGTAACTACAACAACATAACACCATTGAAGCTGCATCCAACAGCTGCTTGATGACTCAAAAACAAAATAAAAAGTTTGTTCAGAATTACAGCAATAGGGCCAGTGAGATGGCTCAGCGGCATAAGTGCCTGCCTGGCAAGCGTGAGGGCCCGAGTTCGACTCCCGGAACCCACATACGAAAAAAGGGCTGGTGATATTGCTCAGCGGCATGGGTGCCTGCTGGCGCGCAAGATCCTGAGGTCGACCCCCAGTACCCACAAAAAAAAAAAGAATTACAGCAATAAAGAAAAAATTAGAAGATGATCCAAAAAGTTATAAGAAATTTACTCATCAAAATCACAGCAAAAGATTTTCTAAATTTGAGGAAATAATTCAGTATTCAAGTAAAAAAGGTATATAGAAGCCCAAATAGCCATGACTAAAAGGAATCTCCCCATGACACATCATAATCAAATCACAAAATTCAAAACAGAGAAAATACTAAAAACTGTTGCAGACCAAAAACAGCAAGTAACCCATAAAAGCAAACCACTTAGAATAACAGTGGAGTTTTCAGCATAAATCTTAAAGACTAGGACAGCTTGGAGTGAAGTTTTTCAAGCCCTAAAAGAAAACAATTGTCAACCCAAACTTCCGTATTCTGAAAAATTATCCCTCAAAATCGACAAAGAAATAGACTTTGTACGAGAAAGAAATCCTAAAGAAATCTGTGATCACTAAATCAGCACCATAGAAAATACTTAAGGGAGTACTGGACAGACACAGGGAGGCTAGTAGCACCAAAGAGCCTAAAGGAAAGTGTACGTCTTATTAAGAAAGCAGTAAATCAAAAAGGAAAAATTAAAGGACTCAGAATGGGAAAAACAGGACTATCTATGAGCTAAAAGCAATGTTTGATCTTTGTTGAAGATACTAGGTATTGTTTAACCAATCTAAGTTTGAAATCAGTCCCCAACAAAGCTGACCCCAAATAGCAACGCCTCCTTTTATGGTTATTGCTGGGGTAAAAACAAGTTTTATAGAAAACAAAACCGGAAAAAAAAAAAAAAAGGAAAGAATAGAGCTTCCTAATCATGAGAAATTACATCTGTAATATTTACAAAAGCTTAAGCAATGTGTTTTTTTAAAGTATTCTATTCCTTCAAGAATTCTCAAGATGAACATTTGCAAGCTGATTGTCTAAGACTAAGTGATATCTATGTCATCAATTTTTTTTTTTTTGAGACAGGATCTCACTATGTAGTTCACACTGGCCTTGAAATCAATGTAGCCCAGGCTGGTCTTGAACTCACAGCAGTTTTCCTGCCTCAGCCTCTTGAACCTTGGGATCATAGGCTTGTGCCAACCTCTCTGGCTCACATTTGAGTTATCATCTTCTAAATTCATGATTTGGTTAAATTTGAAAAATGGAAATTGGACTATGACTGTTAAAATCTTCACAGGCTAATATAAATGTTCTGATTGAAACTATGATAATACACTTCCAAATAATTTCAAAAATGTAGTTTAACTGTTGTAATAAAATATATTAAGTAAACTTTAGACCATTTTAATTGTAGTATCAAATATTAATATAAAAATGACCCATGTATATTGTCATTAACCATATGAAGGAGATGGCTTTACATTTGTGATAGCTTACATCAGGCTATTATCAGGGCCTAATTCTTGCTTGAGTACAGAAACAAGAAGTCTGTAACAATGACTGACTGATTTGTGGTGATAACAGGAAAAGGGGAAACCTGAAAAACAGCTGATAGTAGGGAGAAGTTGGTAAGGGAATCAAATGTAGTGTTTGGCAGATGATTATTGTCTTAGTCACTTTCTCCTCACTGGGACCAATGCCCAAAGCCCAGAACTTAGAGGAGGAGAGGTTTATTTTAGCTCACCTTTCACAAATTTCAGTGAAACAAAAAAAACTGAATGGTGAAAGAGTCTGGTGCAAGAAATCTGTTCACCTCCTGGTGGCCAGGAGGAAGACAAAAAGGGAGGAGCCAGGAAGGGAGACAAGACCCCACCTCCTAAGAACAAATCAGTGATACACCTTCAAAATTCAGTCAACTTCCCCAGACTCCAAATATGAGTGCATGTGGCTTTGGAGGGACCATTTAGATATGAACACTAACATTTGTATTTAACATTGAATGTTACTGAACAAATAGGTGTAAAAGTCAAGATAATTTACACTCAACAAGATAAGGGTTTTTACTAGTTTAAGATTCTTCCAGGATATAGTCTAAAATGTTTATAAATATACTTTAATCTATTCCATTACATATACTTATACCATCATCATTAAACTTCATCATTCTGAGTTTCAATAAATCTCTTAAGATCATAGTCCATGTTTCATAGTGGCAACATTATATAATTGGTAGTAACTTGAAGTATAATGCTTGTAGCACCTATCATTTCCAAAAGTTTTATTTTAATAATTCCTTAGATTGTAATTAAATCAAGAAGCAGAGTGCTTGACCTCTTAAAGTTCTTCCCAATTTAACAATTCATAGGTATTAGAGAAATTTAAAATGGTTATGGTGCAGTGGAATATAAGTAATTCAATCCTTCAAAAATAAATAAATGAAAATAAATACCTCCTTGTTTGTGTATGGAGGTTCAAGTCATGTTTGCTCCATTGATTCCAAACTCTTTGGGCCTGTTCCAAGGTTGTAAGAGAAGACTTGCTGATGGTTGCACAGTGTAATGATACTGTAGCCAAGCACCTGCCCTCCTGCTGTATGAAAAGAAGAGAAGGAGCATCAAAGAATATGCATGAGAATTTAACTTATCATTGTGCATATTCATAAAAACCCATAGTATCATGGAACTTATGTAAATTGATAGCAGTACCAAGCTAAAAGAAGCACAAGAATCAATGTTCTTATCTCCAGCCCTCTTTTCTAAGGAGGATTTTTTTCTCACCCTCTCCCAACCTTTCAACCACATTGTATAGTGTTAGGCCTTTTTACTGATTTGATGGATGTGTATCGAAAAGACAATGGAGGGCCGGTGAGATGGCTCAGCGGCGTAAGCGCCTGCCTTGCAAGCGCGAGGGCCCGAGTTTGACTCCCGGATCCCATGTACAAAAAAGGGGCCGGTGATATCACTCAGCGGCACGGGTGCCTGTTGGCATGCAAGGTCCTGAGGTCGACCCCCCGGTACCCACAAAAAAAAAAAAAAAAGAAAAGAAAAGACAATGGAAAATATGCTATAACCGGAATCGTCTTATGTTGGGAAAGACTCATAGAGTCATTGAGGAAGAGCAATGAGTGAGAAGAGGGAGGAAGGGCATCAGTGACGAGAGGAGTACAGACCACACTTGAGCCCACCTCCAAGAGGAAGAAAGCTGGAGTGAAGAGGCTCTTGAGATACCAAGGAGAATGTAATTAGGATAGAAAGAGGGAAATAAAGCTAATATTGTGGGTGTTATTTCTCTCTTTTTGCTATACTCTTTGCTAATTTTTTCTTGTGATGAAATTTCAATGAAAATTACTCAATCAGGGCCAGTGATACAACTCAGCGGCATAAGCACCTGCCTGTCAAGCACAAGGTCCTGAGTTCAACTCCCGGTACCCGCATATACAAAAAAAGAAAATTACTCAATCAAATGGAAATATTTTCCAAGATTTTGTAATTCGGTTTGCGATTATTTTTTGTTGCCATGGAAAGTGTTCCACAGCAAGACTGTAAGACTCAGATATTTTCAGGTTGTGTCATAAAGAGATATTATTTGTATAAAATTTCAGATAAATCACAAGCCAGGTTAGGAACTTGGAATCTGAGAGAGAGAGAAAGAGAGAGAGAGACAGACTCATTCCCTAAGTGGATTTTGAGTTCTGGATAATCAATGTGGTTAGGCCTCCAAACCTAAAAATTATGTAAGGATAAACTCAACAGAGTGGAAAGAATAAGAAGATGAAGATCTCTCTCTGTCTGTCTGTGTGTCTCTACCTCTGTCTCTGTGTCTCTGTGTCTCTGTGTCTCTCTGACTCTCTGTCTCTCTCTGTCTCTCTGTGTCTGTGTCTCTGTCTGTGTCTCTTTCTCTCTCTGTGTCTCTGTCTCTGCCTCTTTCTCTCTCTCTCTCACAGAGACCTAAAAGATGCCAAGGGAAAATCAGGTCCAGTGTCCCTGCCCATCATCACTTCCTCTCTCATTAGCAAATCTTACAGTTCAGACTGCCAAAGGGCTTTTCAAAGTGTCTACAGTTACTGCTTTTAACTCCTGATCCAACTCTTGAAGTAGACTGCTGTGTAATGGACATACGTAGGTGCACAAGCTATTCCAAGATAGACAGATGATTATTTCAGGGATTCTCATGTTAGAAGTTATTACATGAATAAAATAATTTATATTAATTTGATTTCAAGTTCACCAAAGATTGCAATAATGCCTTATTTACCACAAATCTCATTCTGTTGATTATCAGCTATTGTAGCATTCACTTCCACAGTTTACCTTCTGGTTCTTTCTACTTTCATATTTCTTAGTTAGCTTCCATATCTGTTCACTATATATGACCTGCTTTTGCATTAAATCATTACATGTATCCATAATAGCACTCTTAAAGTCTTTGCTTGTTAATTGTTTGTTTTTAGGGTTTTATTTTTAAAAATTTTATTTGTATGTGCCCGCAGTACATAATCAGTAAATGTTTATAGTACATATTCCAACTTGTGGGAAGTCAGAACATGTACATAACACATCTTAATTCTTTTCTTTCTTTGTTTTTTTTCCCTGCCACCTTCCTATCCATCACTGCTTCTTGCAACTCTTGGTTCCCTTCCCATTTAGAAAATCCCTATTTCCATTTTTTTCTTCAATTCTTCCATTCTCTTTCCTTTTTCTCTCTTCTTCCTCCCTCCATCTCTTACCCTTTTGACAAAGATCTCCCTACTTCCTAGTATCTTTTATTTTGCTCTTTATTTATATTGTGCATTTCTTATATATATATATATATATATATATAAACACTTTTTGCTTCTTAATTCTGTCCTCTAACTTTATGTTGCCACTCCTTTGTTCTTAAGCACAACTCACTATTTCCTTCTTTTGCCTGTTTTGTAATTTTGGATTTTATGGTGAACATAATTTTATTTGCTGGGGGATCTCAATTATTACTATTTTTTTTTTGAGTGCTTTGGATTTCATTTTGACTTACAGTTATTTTACTATTATTTATTCTGTCAAGCTTCGTTTTATGCTTATTAGATGAATCTCTTTTTCATGGTCTTTATAGCATGGTCTTTTATGGTTTCAGTTGAATACAAGAAAAGCTCAGTAGGCCCTTTCAACTCTGGATGGGTTGGAGCTCCAGTACATATTTTCAGCATTGCATGACTTCTGTTAGCTTTGATAATGTCTCCATTTCACAGCAACTGCTCTTTGCTAACTCTGTATGTGCCTCAGGTAAATATCATAAGGGCAGGAAATGCTTTACTTATCTTTTTATATCTACAAGTGTCTAATACAGCCCTTGGCATTTGGTTATCCTCAATAAATATGTGTTGAATGAATTAAATTAAATATTCAGAAATAACTTGAGATTATGTAAAACACTGTGAAAATAAAATAAAGCTAAACCACATTTTAAGAAATTTAATAACATTTTTCCTGAGAATTCAAACATTTCTAAATAACTTGAAATAGTTTGTCCAGTAAAACCACAATAATATAAAAAAAGATCCTAGAAAAAATTTCATTTACTATTTTAAAATACTTTTACCCGTATGGTTTCCAGGGGTCATGTTGGTATTAAGTTCATTCATTTCAGTTTACTACTGTCAGTGGCAACTATGCAGAAACTGTTGAAGAAAAAGAATTACAGAGTTTTAAAAAAACTTCTCATCAATATGTCTATGAATAGTTACCACTGGAAACCAGTATATACTGGGAGTCAGAAAATGTCAATCTAATCTTTGCTCAGAACTTTAATAGCCATGATACCATTCTGAAATGGCAATCAAAACTTACCTAACCAGAAATTCAAATTTTTCATTATTTAAATTGGACATGAAATTTGTTTTTCCAGTTGTTTTGAGGGCTAATTGTTCTAAAAACCAGCAATATTTTGAACTGTGAATTCTTACATAGTAGATACTTTTTATTAACCAAATTCAAAATTTGGAATGGAAGTTGAATCCCAATCAAAACATTGGCAATATTTGTAACAACATTAAAATAGAACTGAATTCTACATATAGTTATTGAGAAATTGGAGAGTTACAAAGAACATTCTAATTAATTTTAATTAAAAATGAATAAAATATTTCACTTTCTCCAGTTGCTATAATTTGCTACAAATCTATTATTCTATATTGAAAATCACTGTGAGTAGATTTTAAATGTTCTTACCACATACACAGAAATGCTAAACATGTGAAATTTATTTGCTTTATTAGTCATTCTACAGTGAACATATATATCATGGTATGTAATAAAATATATGCATTTTGCCTATTAAGATAACAAACAAATATATTTAAAAAATAATTTTTGGTATATCTATGTTTTTCTTAATCTAACTACTTCTTTTATTGTATTGGCTAGCAATTGAGAATCAATGGCTCCAACCTGCCAAGAAGGATCATGTAAATTATTTCCTGGCAGGCCTTGATAATGCATATGTTTCTTCTAAGAATAACTAAGAAGCAGTTTTCTGATGAGTGTACTTTAAATCCTTACATCCAAGTCCTTCAGGAACACTCGCTATCTGTGCCAACTACTCTCATTCCAGCGTACATAGTCTCATTTTTTCTGTATGCTATTCAAAATTGTAGGCATAGACACATTTTAAATCAAAGCTAACTAACCATTCCTGTTTTATACCATACAATTACTAAAACAAGAGTATGCATAGTTCATGTCACAGCAAAATAAACTTTATTTCACCAACAATAAAGTATATTCTATTATTCACATAAATTAAGAAAAGATAAATGAAAATACTAAATTTGTAAAGTTGAAAAGTATCACTGGATTCCATTTCAGAATAGATATAGTTGGTAGATTTATTGAAAGAGAGAGAGAGAAAAAGAGAGAGAGAGAGAGGCAGAGAGACAGAGAAAGAGAGAAAGAGACAGAGAATCAACAAGCCTATTTGAAATTGCATGAGTATTTTTTCCAGATAAGACTGGTTTATCCTTGTACTCTCCCTTCCTCTGTCATTACTTACTTTCTTAAATCTATGTATTTGCTAATACATAGTAGGGAATTTTGCAAGAAATGACATATTGTATCTGTGAATAATTAATCTCCTTAGGTGAAGAATGAGGCAAAAACTTGGCAGCCGCAAGATATGATAAAAATGGTAGTCTTTCACCTACTGTACTGATTCAAAGTGCCTGAGAATTTTGTGGTGTGGGCAGTAGAACATCTAATCTGTTCAATTAGGCTATAGGAACAAACTCCACTAGATGTTCAGAAATATGGGTATGAGCTAACCAACCAATTAAAGTCTGTTCCATGCCAGGGGTGGTGTCTAGCAGAATCATGCTGGTGCACCCAAATGGAACTTAAGCAGAACTAAGGCTACTTTGTAACATTCCTTTGGTTAGAATGTACCAGAGCAGGACATGGATACAAAGGCTCAAAGGAATAGGAGACTTGTTCAAATAAGAATTTGAAGGCTACAGGAATACCATCTCAAAAACAAAACCTGCTCTGGAAGTAATAAATTACTATATTCATATAAGAAAAAAGATCAAGTAATGTGGAATATAAACATGGGAAATTCAAGCCAGAAGATAACAAAAAGAAAATGGTAAGTTAAAATAGTAATTAAGGATATTCTCCATAGGAAAGCAACAGAATGGAAGTCTATCATGAAATTAAGTACTTATGTTCTAAAAGAAAAAGAAAACACACCTAATAGAATACATTCACATATTTAAAATATCATTGAGGACCTTGTCCTGTATGTGAAACACATCAAATTGCACTTACCAAAAAGTGTCATCATAGTTTAGGCAAAATTAAAGAATCTAATTATAATCCTTAAAACAATTTTGAACTGAAAAACAAAAGAACTTTCAGTTTAAGAAAAACTAACAGCTTTTAACTATGAATCAAAAATCAGACTGGCTTAACATGTCTCTTTAACCCCAAATACCGGTAAGCAAAAGTCACCATGTATAACGTTTTGAGAAGAAAACATTCCAACCCATGAATTATATGTCTAGGCACTGCATTAGCTTTTACCCATGTAACATAATACCTGCAATAATCCACTTATGAGGAGGAAAGTTTTGTTTTGGCTCACAATTTCAGAGATTTGTAAGCTATGATCAGTTCCGCTGCTTTGGGCCTGTGGTGAGGCAGTACTTCATGGTGGAAGTACATAACACAGGAAATTTGTTCATTTCACTGCAACCACGAAGAGAAAGAGAAATAAAGGAGGATGCTGGGGCCACAAGATCCCCTTGAAGAGCACCCAGTGACCCAACTTTCCTCTAGTAGGTTTGAACTCTTAAAGGTTCCATCATCTGCAGATAGTGCCACAGGCTGGCAACTAAGCCTGCAACACATGAGACTTTTGGGGACATTTAGTATTCATCCCATAATACTGGCATGTATTGCATTTCTTCTAAAGCAGAAATAGATACCTTCATGAATGCAAGGACTTAGAAAATATGTGTCATGGATTTTTTTCTGAAAATATATTTACTGAAAAAAGCCACCAGCCATTCATGAAGTACATCAAAATGATGAACAAATGAACTGGGAACTTGTGATGTAAAATAGCAGCATTCAGAGAAACCACCTAAGCAATTATGGAACCATTGCAAATATTTTTAAAAAAATAGTTCTGAAAAGACACCTCAAGCTATAAAAACATTATTTAATGACAAAGATTCCAGTCTAAAATTAAGGATTTAAAACAAAGACTAAAGTTAAAAATGGAGGTAGGACAGAAATTAAGAAAGAAAAAAGAGTACATGAATATCATCCTAGCATGCAGAGATGTCAGAAAATAATTTTATTCTACCTCAAATAATTAAAACTTTTCTATGAAATATTTTGAAAACAACAAGATATTTCAAACATTCAAAAAATCACAGAGAATAACAAAGTACACATTTACTTTTGAAAAAAATATTCAGTGATGCTTGGTAAAACACAATAAGGAAGACTGCATTTAGGACAATTGTAACGAATACAGAGATCAAGACAAGGGGATTTTTCAGTGGGGAAAGAACTTGGTCTCCACCCTGAATACAGCATTGACAAGTGAGAATCTGCAGCCAGGAGAAGAATGGGGAATGTGTCAACGAATGGAAATTCACTAAACAGAAGCAACAGGAGAAAGGGAGATGGTGCCTACAGGACTTATTGAGTTTCTTGCTGAAGACAGGCCAGGTCAATCAAACATCATCTGAGCATAAGTAACCAAGTCAGATATCAAGAGTGATCAGATATGGGGTGTGTAGTTCAAGCTAAACTGACATGGCAAAATTCTTGGGTAAAACTGGATTTTATGGAGTGCACAGATGGGCCTAAGAGAAGACTTGCTTAGGTTTCTGCAAGCAGAAAAAAAACAAAACAAAACAAAACAAAACATTGCCAGTCCCTACCACCAAGATTGAACAGATCTGGTCATATTTTCTTGAAATCTCTTCTTGTTGACTCTTATTTTATTTTGTTTTAAGAAATAAAACCTTAAAGATGCAGCTCATGTTACTTTGAACCTCTACCCCATTCTGTTTTTTCACCTCCATTTCTAGTTTCCACAATCACCTTGAAGTGAATCATGCTTGTTTTGTTTCTATGCTTACCAAAAATGTTTCCATCATTTACTAAAGTAGAAAACTGATGTATTTATTTATTTTTATTTTTATTTTTTTGGTACTGGAAATTGAACTCAGGACCTTGCGTTTGCCAGGCAGTCACTTGTGCCGCAGAGCTATATCCCTGACCCAGAAAACTGAATTATGTGTTTTAAATTTTTAAGAATGTATCATGATTTACTTATCATTTTAAAATAATATTGAATGAAAAATGCAAATTAGAAATTATGGAATTCCTATAGTAGTAAAATGTAACAATTTGATTTATGTGTACTAATATTAATAGATATTAACAACATGCAGTATAAATGCTGGTTTTTTGATAATCTAGTGTGTATGTATATAAATCAAATCTAATAACTCCTGTTCCTGTGTAGTTTTATGCCACATAAATAGTCATTCTATCCATTTTTTATTAAAGAATATTTAGCTTGTTTGCAGCTATTTCCTATCATAAGAAATGATATAATGGGGATTTTACTACTTGTTTCTGTGCACTTACATAAGAGATCCTCTAGGGAATATTCTAGTAAGAGAAGCACTGATTTTCTGTATTAGTCATTTTCCTATCATTGGAACAAAACACCTGATTCTCATGAATTAAAGGAGGAGAGGTTTAATTTAGTTTATGGTTTTAGGTGATTCGGTCCCTGGCTTGCTGGTTCCAAGGTGAAAACATCATGGCAGAAAGGCAGAAAAGAGCAAAGCTGATGAGCTCAAAGTGGTCATGAACCACAGTGGGTGAACAGTGCTAGAGAGAAAGAGGTCAGGAACTAGATAAACACTCCAAGTTCACATCTCCACGGCCCACCTAGAATACATAAGTGTGTGCTTCACTAATCCCTTAGGTAGCTCCCAAGCCAATAGACAATTAAGTTGTCATATTTCTAAGGAATTATTAAGTTTTCAATAATAAGCAAGATAGTTGTTATCATGTTAGTCAGGATTATGAACTTATTGTTTTTGTAAGTATGGTTTGAAGAGATATCTTTGGGTATCAAGTTGACAAAGAATAGAATGTGACAGTTAAGCATAATTATCAACTTGATTGGTTTGGGAGATGCCCAGGTGATAGTAAATCACATTTAAGTGTGTGTCTGTGTGGGTCATGGATGTGTTTTGGGGTACTATATCTGATCCCTAACTTTCTCCCTCTCTGGTACTGTTCACTGCTGTGCTTCCTCATTGCCATGAACTAAGCATCTTTCTCCACCACACCTTTTTGAAATGATATTTCTGCCTTATATCTAGTAACTATGACCTGAACCCACTGAAATTGTGAGCAGAAATATACCTTCCTTCCTTAAGTTGTCTGGTATTTGTTCCCAACAGCAAAGATGAACAATATACCATATAAATATAGAATGTACGTATTCATTTTTAACTAAAGGATGTTTAGCTTGTTTCCAGCTATTTCTTATTTCAAGTAATGATATAATGGGCATTTTTCTACTTGTGTCTGTGAACCTGCATAAAAGATGCTCAAGAGAATGTGCTGGGTCAAAGAAATGCTGGATAATGGATAGGTACATTTGCAATTGTTACAGATATTTTCAAGTAATAGTCAATGTTCTATCATTATATATCAGTGACATATGAGAAATCTTGCTTAATCACACCTTTATGATGTTTTGTTTTGGTAGACTTTTAGGAGCACTTAATGTTTTTCTTCACTACTAGTGGATTTGCACATCTTTTCATGTAATTATTTGGCATAAATATTATTATTCTATTTTTCACATGTGTTTCAATAAACTGTCACACTTTAGCCACAAGTATATCTCTTATTTTAATGGGAATATTTTTTTTCATGTGGAACATAGAATTTTTTATATGACATGGATACTATAAGTTTATCCTTTTGATATTCTAAAAATATCTCTCCACTATTAATCTTTTTATTATTTCTACTGAGTCTATTTTATTTATTTCTTCAGTAGTTTTATAATCCATCAGTTTCTCTCTTTGTTGATGAATTGTCTTTCTCCCAAAGTCATAGATATTTTTCTCTGTTTTCATCTAGAAAATTTAAATTTGTACTGCTCTTATTTAAGTCTCTAATTAAGCACAACATATGTTTCATTGAAATGCACCTTAGTAATAAGAAACATGTAAGAAATACACTTAGAGTTATTTTTGTTGTAAAGGTAAGGGAAACAAAATGTGATGATGCTAATGTTGGATGAAACAATACTTCAGATTATGAATGCATGACTTCTCTTTGCCAATCACATCAAATGGATCTGAGAAATATTTAACCTTTTGAATATCTGCTTTGTACATTAAACTAGATGTCCCATAAAGATATTCAACTTTAATACAAATTTGTCTTGTAGGTTTTGATTATGTTTTATTCAGAGTCATTTGGAAATCTTTAAACCAAATATTCTACAAAAGGAATGCTAAATCAGTTCGGGTTTTGAGGATTTAGGCAAACTGAAATTATTTAAAACAGTACTTGCAAACAAGCTTGTCTTTATAAATTCTGAGGAGAACCAGAACAAATGAGACCGCAAATAGTACAAATAATTTTATTTTGAAATATTTAAAAATATTTACGTAAAGAATATTTTGATGCTTCTCCTTTGAAAGTGATAAGTTTCAGAAAAAAAATAATAAACTTTCATTTTTATGTCAAATGAGATATTACATAAATTTTGGTTTACTTGTCTTGGAAGGTTGGATAAAATTCAGCTGTAAACTATCTGGATTTGCTGCATTGCTTTGTTTTATGGTTTGATCTTTTAGAATGTTTTAAAATATCTCCTTATTTTTAATTAATATAATCATTACAAATATTCATGGGATACAGTCTGATATTTCAGTACATATATACAATATGTAATGATTAAATCAGGGTGATTGGCATTTTCATCTCATCGTCATTTTTTGATGTTTGGGGCCTTCCAGCTCGTGTCTTCTAATTATAGGTGAAATACGTAATTGGTTCTCATAAACTTCAGACAACCCACTGTGCTGCAGAACTCTAAAACTTAGTCCTCATATCTAGCTGTATTTTGATAGTTATCCAGCCTTCCTTTATGTCCCCTCCCTCTTTCCTACTTGTTTCCAGTAATCATAGATCAGTTGCATTTTTGAAAGTAGATGATGATTTCTGGTTTGATGTAATAGTTACATATCAAATTAGGATTTTTTCTTCTTGAGTCAGTTATGTTAATATGTATATTTTTAGGAAATCCATTAGTTTCATAAAATTAAATTTGAAATATAAAACTTTAAATGTATTGATACAAAGCTGTTCATCCCATTCTGCTATATTTTTTAAATTACTGTATATATGCAATCATGTTTCCTTTTTTCTCTTACTATTGTTTATTTGTATCCTCACATTTCTAATAGCTCTTTGATGGTTTATATTCCTTTAATTAGTAGATAAGATTAGCCTTTAATTTTGTTCAGCTCTATGTATAAATACATTAATTAAAAGTGCTTTAGTTTCTATACTTTATAAAGTTTTCTCTGGTTATATTTTTCTTATTTATTTCAATGCATGGTATATACTATAAAAATATTTTTCTTTTTTTTTTTTTGTGGGTACCGGGGGGTCGACCTCAGGACCTCGCGCGCCAGCAGGCGCCCGTGCCACTGAGCGATATCACCAGCCCCTTTTTCGTATGTGGGTTCCGGGAGTTGAACTCGGGCCCTCGTGCTTGCCGGGCAGGTGCTTAAGCTGCTGAGCCATCTCACCGGCCCTGTACTATAAAAATATTGACTGTGAGAAGAGAAACAATATTTAAAAAAAGTTTACTGTACTCTGGCTTTTGTAAGGCTTTTCAAGTTGGTCAGTGTTAATTACTGTATGCTGCACAAGGTCAGCTCATCTAGATCACATTTAAGAAAAGTGACAGTTATGTGGCACAGTAGGATGGTATACTTTGCATTTATATTACATGCTTTTGTACTCAAATAAAAGATTTTTTAAAAGTTGAAATTTGTCTATTATGTAATATCACTCCTTTCTTCCCTTTGCCATCTTGTATTTCAGCCCAATCTAATGACCCTTCTCTAATGATCCCTCATATGTTACAGGGCTTCTGTACTTCCATGTGAGAACATGGGCCATTTAAATTTGAGATTTTTACCAATACCTAAACTTAGGACTAGTATCATTCAGATTTGGACTGATAGAGCAAAGGGTTCTAGCTGCATATTTATTCTCCCCACCAGTCTTTTCCTATCCTCCCTTTCTTTATTCCTTTCCACATGTTTGTTTACCTCTTTTCAACAAATTAATTCCATCCTTTTCATTGTCCAGGCATTATTCTAGAAGCAGAAAATACAGCAGGAAACCAACAGATATGAATTCTTTTCTCAAGAAGTTTCAGTGTACATAATATGGCAGACAGTACAAAAGTATATATATATATAGAAATTATTATGAATTAACACTGTAATAAGTGCTATGAAGCCAACAGAGCAGAAAGAGGTGATGGCTTTTCAAAGGGAACTAGGCAAAGAGAACCAGTAAATGCTGGCTTTCACTTGGTATGATCCCATCATTCTTTCTACTCTATAACTTTGAAAACTCCTACAGAAGCTCTAGAATCTCTTGTGTGTAAACTAATTCTCTCCTATTCTGCTCCTTTTGCTTACTTCTATGTATAAGATCCCTGACAGGATACAGCTTGACTTCATGTGGGAAAGGCCATGGAGCTTAATGTATACCCACACAATTCTTAGCATATGTGATTGTTAATCTTGATTGTGTCAGTTTAACTGGCATTGGAGATTTGGCTTTGGGATCTATGTCTGGGCCTTCATCCCTGGCTTTCTGGTACTGTTCCCCTGCTTTGTTTCCTAGTAAACATGAACTAAGCATCTTTTCTTCACCATGTCTTCCCACCATAATATTACTGAATGAATCCCCTGAAATTGTGAACCAAATTAAACTTCTCATCTTTAAATTGTGTGTGTTGGGTATTGAGTCTCAGTGATGTGAAATTTGATGCAGTAAATTGATAGGTCATTGTTGTTTCTTTACTTAACCAGGTTGCTTAAAGCCCTTGTAATTGGTTTGTGAGAAGAGTGTGGAAATGTTTGGAGATCCAGGCTAGAGAAATCCTAGAATGCTGTAAGTATAGCCTGATAAGTGATTCTGGTGAGAGATCAAAAGACCAGATGCTGACAGTTATGTGGTCAGTAAAGGTCAGGTTCATAAACTTTCAGCTACAAGCAAGGACTCCATTGGCAGTTGTGCTCTAGCAATGTTGTGCTCTAGCAGAAAATTTTTCTACATTTTGCTCATTTCTTGAGACTTTGCAGAAGACTGATATTAAGGGCAATGAACTAGTTGCTCTGTTGGAGGAAATTTCAAGAGATCCCAGCATTCAAACTTCCGCATGGGTACTGCTGACTGCTTTTAGCCAGATTTTATAGAGATAAGGGACAAAAAGCAGAGCAGAAAAATTTGTAAAACTTGAATTTAGGCCCAAAAGGAATGATATATAAGGTTAGAGACAGAGAAAGTATGGCTGCTAAGGAAATTAACACCATCAAAAAGAACCCAATTATTTTATACAGGGATAAGAAGAATGGTGCCTTGAGGGCATGTCAGGAATCAGCAAGACCTCACCCATTCAAATTTTTGGAATGCAAAATCATAAACCTCTCACTTGAGAAGAGAGACCCTGAGACCCCTGCTCTAGAAGAATTTCCTAGGAATTTGTTTCCCATTGTTAATTCTACTGTGCTCATCTGTGGAGGTACTCAGAATCTGCTGCATCCATGCTCCAAGGGGGCCACTGCTTCTATAGACAGTAAACTTTGTCATCCAAATGATTCTGGTTTTACTGGCATGAAGATTGCTGTGTTGTGGGTTCAGGGAGGCTTCCACCCATATTTCAAAGGAAAGCTAGAGGTCAGGCAAAGAGCCCCGGAGAGGGTAGTGCGTGAAGCAGTGGGAAAGAAGCAAAAGATACAATGGAGATGCCAGGAGGGTGGACTTCTGGGGAAAGCTTCAAGACATGAGCAGAGCCAGCTCAACAGAAGAGCCATGTAAACTGCAACCAGCAATGCAGTAGAAGTGAGACTGCACAAGCTCTCTAGGACTCACACTTCACCACCATGTGCCTTGAATGTTGGGTTTATCCTATTGGATTTTGGTCCTAGTCTTTTCTGTTCCCCTATTCCTCCATTTTGGGACAGGAAAGTTTTCTCTATATCACTGTATTTTGATATTATGTAATTTGTTTTCTTATTTTTAAAAAGATTCATAGGTAAGACGTTAATTTGAATCTCAGAAGAGATTTGGACTTAGACTTTTGAAAAACGCTGGAACTATTGAATCTTAGGTGGAGTGATAATTGCATTTTCTGTTGAATGCAAGATAGTTGTATCACATTAGGCAGAATTATAACCTTGTGTTCATTTGGGAATTAAGTATGGGTTAAGGAGATGTATTTTGATGTCAAGTTGACAAGGGTGGGATGTGATGGTTAAACTTGATTTTGTCAACTTCATTGGTTTGGAAGCCAGGCAAGGGATTGGTATAGTATACCTCTGAGTATGTCTGGGTGGATCATGGGGGCATGGCCTTGGGTCTGTGTTTTCCTTCACCCTTTCCTCTCTGGCATTATTCCCCTGCTCTTTTCAGGCAAGCCATGCAATAAACATATTTGCTTCACCAAACCCTTGTGCCTTGAATTTCCTTTCTTAGAGGCAACCCATCATGGACTCAATCCCTTGAAACTGGGCCACATTAAACCTCTCCTCCTTTAAGTTGCAGGTGTAGGGTGTTGTGTCTCAGCAATGGGAAAGCTTACTAATACACTGTGTGTACATTACTTTCCTCAAAACTTCTTGTATGCTTGTGGAAAAGTTTTTCTTTTTAGTACTATTTAAGTTAGTGGTTTTTAACTCTCTCTACATACTATAATCATTTGTAAAGCTTTGAATATATAACTGACACCAACCCCACAGTAGATCAATAAATTTGAAAGCTCTATGGGTCAGATCTAGGCCTTTGTATTTTTAAAAAGGTACTTATATGATTCTCATATGCATACGGGATTAAAAATGAGTGCATTAGCAACAACTTTTAAGAATATTAGTCAGAGAACACCAAATACACTTTTACACTAAATATAAAAGCAGTTATAGAGTTATAAAATACTTTTATATCAAATACAAAGTCCAGAGAAGTAAGTATAAAAGAGAAATGAAACAAACAAAACCCACAACATGGTAGCTTTAAACATTTGAATAATTCCCAACTTTATCTTGAGTAACAAAAAGAAGCAGGGGTTCTTTAATTTACTTTCAAATAAAATAGAATTTAAAACATAAATATATACAGCTTATCTATCAATTAAAAATAAAGCAATAAAAATTCAAGTGAATTAGAATTTGATAAAAAATAATCATTCAATGGGACAAAAATAGTTTTACACTGGCCAAAGTTACAAACTTCAGTGATAATGTAACAATTATGAATAGTGATGAACTGAATAACAGCATCAAAATACAAAAAGTAAACACGAAGTGAAACACATGAGTAATATACAAGAAGATAATCTTGGTGAGAGATTTAAAAGACCTCTCTTTCAGACTCTGAGGAGATTAAAGGGAAACAATGACAAAGAATCTGATTAATACAGTTACTAAGGATAAAATAACAAATGTATATTAGTCATATACATGTGCCAAAAGTATTTTGGTAGGAAATATAAATCTGTAATACACTCAAAATGGTTATAAGGGCAAAATTATGACAGCTTTAGCAAGAGAAAATAAGGACTATAATGAGAATAGAATAAAAAGAAATGTGCTGAAGCTCGCTTTATGCAGACAGTAATCATTAGATGCATTTTAAATCTTTTTAAGTAGATCTTATTTCATTTATTCGTTCCTTTTTGTATTGCAAATAATATATCCTTATCATATAAAGAATTATAAATTACAGATAATTTTAAAAAGAATGATGTGATTAAAAACCCTATCACAGATAATCATGCTACACATATTACTTTTTAAATCTAATAAAAACCTAGCCTTGAGCCCTTTTGTTGAATCTGCTTATATCGACCCCTAGGCAAACCTGATGAATGTACAAAACTGGGTTCATTAAATATCTTGGATAATGCACGTCATTTTGTCAATTTCAGTATATCTTAAATGGGGAAGGAAGGGGAAGGTACTTGTATGACCTCAGGAAGAGCACATGGTTTTGAGACAGAAATTAGTAATCATGGTCAGCTCATAGATTTGCCAGACTTATAAAGTAGGTGACTTACTGGAATAGTAATTAGCCCTTGCAACATAGGGATCTGTATGGTTACTGTTGCCTGGCTTGAAATGTCAATCCTAAACTGATGTTAAAGCATTTTACTTGAATTTACATTGTCTGTTTTGCAGGTAAGAGCTCGATACAGTTTATGTGTTTGAAAGTCATAGTTGCTTTATATTTTTTCTTTTTTAGTTTATGATTTCTATAACAATTAAAAGACATCTACACAAAAAAATGTTAATGGCTAGACAATATTCCAAATAGTTGGATTAACAATAATCAATTTAATAAAAGAAAGTCCAAGTATTGCTGGACATATCAATAATTCTCATTTTGTTAATATTAGATATTACTTATCCCTGTACATATTGATTATTTGTCCAATCATTTAATTAGGATGAATTCTAAGATGTAGCATTGCTAGGTAGAAAAAAGGGAAATTTTAAAAATGGTTTCTGATAAAAATGATTAAAATGCCCTTCAAAGACTATGCACCAGCTGAATGTGGAGATTTTACTTGCTCTCATTCAGGCCAACTAATGTATTTGTTTGTTCACTTAAAAATATTTATTTAATGACTATTACATATCACATCCATCATAACACCAGAATAAAAGATATACATGGTCATGGTTTTCTTGAATCTTTGTAGTATAGAAGTTGAAAGGGTTAAAATACATCCCTAGAGTATGGTGGTTCTATCTCAGGAGATGAAGTGGGAAGCAAAGTCTGGCCAAATCTGCCCACTGAGGCAGAGTAAGGAGATAGCAGAATGGGCAACAGCTGGCACTTCTAATGCTTGGTCAGGACAGAGCACTTAACATTTCCTGGGAGTCACATGGACACCACAGAAGCCAAAAGCTTGCTTGAGATTTGCCTAGACAGCTGCGAGATCCATAACCACAAAGACTGCAGGCAAACTACTGGGGACAGAAGCACAGCTGAGACCATACTAGGAGATGTCTGGAGTCAATCTGTGTGTGACTGGGTTGCTCAGGGGGATCGTGTAGTACAGTCGCAAAATCTGCAAAGAGAATTTCAGGAGAACTCACAAAAGCATCCCATGAGAGAGTGGATATGTGGACACCTGACATAATGGATGGTGACGGTCAGAGCGCCACATACTGCAGGTTGCCAGAGGAGCCCGCGAAGAAGAGATTACAGGAGTCCAAAGTTTTGATATCTGTCAGAAGGGGCGGCTCTCAAAGTCTGTGATGTCTGTGATAAGGAAAGAGAGAAAATGGTGAAAGGAACTAATAAAATTTTGTACTCAGAACCAAAGTCTAGAACTAGAACCAACGTTATGCAGGAATGATACTAATAGCTGTTTTACAACTATTATCCCTTTAGAGAAATAACCCAGGACAAGGGATGTCTACTTCAGGGTCCCTGGAAGCTCAGTGTTCTCATAGATGAAAGGCAGGGTCTAGTCGTGACCTCAACCCCAGGAGCTTTACCTCGTCTTAGGTGGGCCAGAGTTAAGTCCAGAATGGAGATACTTAGGTTATATCCTTAATTTCTAAAGAGACTTGAAAAATATATTTGTTAATTTTTTTTTTCTTTAGAGACAAGGTCTCCCTATGCAGTTCAGGCTGGCCTTAAACTCACTATGTATCCCAAGGTGGCCTTGAACTTGTGGTGATCCTCCTGCCTCAGCCTCCCGAGTGCTGGGATTACAGGCGTGTGCCACCACACCAGGCCTTATCTGTTGATTTTGCATGTATTCATTGCTCAGGTGTCTAGGTATTCATGAGAGTATTCTGATACTGATCCTGGACCAAGAAAAGTTATTTTTTACTTTTTTTTTTTGTGGGTACCGGGGGGTCGACCTCAGGACCTCGCGCACCAGCAGGCGCCCATGCCGCTGAGCGATATCACTGGCCCCTTTTTTCGTATGTAGGTTCCGGGAGTCGAACTCGGGCCCTCGCGCTTGCCGGGCAGGCGCTTAAGCCGCTGAGCCATCTCACCGGCCCTATTTTTTACTTTTTTGGGGGGAGATGGTTTGCTGAGAATTGAACCCAGCGCCATGAACATATTCAACATGTGTCCTACCACTAAGCTATATCCATAGTCCCTCAGATATTTTACTTTTTAATCGAATAGCTTATTGACTTTGTCTTTATTTCCTCCTTTGGTTTTCAGGGGAAATAAAACAGTCAAAACATGTTTATGGAGAGAAAGGAACTTAAATGTTTTCTCCCCTACTTTTCACATGAAATTTATTTACTGAAACATAGATAAGTTTTCAACAGAGAATTTTAAATTAGATAAAAGAAGAAATCAAAATCTTTTTTTTTTTCTGCACAGGTGATTGTGGAAGCTGGAGATTAAACTTAGACTTTAATTATTTTCAAGGATACAGCTCACCCTGAAGCTCCTATTATTCTTATGTCTTTGCCAACTCAAAGTAAACAGGTGCTAGAATTATTTTTAGGTGTAATTTGCACATCCTGAAAAACACAATGACAAAGCAATAAAACATACAGATCAGAAAACAACAATAAAATAGTGAGAGATATGATTACACTATCTTATAACATATAAACCTTGATTTTTAAAGCCACCATCGTCACCAAAAAATTTTACTCATGATAGTCACATAGCATCTGTATTTCATGAAATACTAATTATTTTAAAGTCTTCAATGTTTTGTTCTTCCTCACATTTCATACTGTCATCCTTTTCTTGGGACATCACAGTATTTATTTCAAGAAAGCAACATTTTGAAAATTTTATGAGTTATACTAAAAAGATTTGTGATTAATGATCTAAAATTCTATCATCCTCCAACTACATTATGTAAAATCATAAAATAATATAATATGTGCCCAGTTGAATGGGGAGCACCCTTCTAATATTTTCACTCCATTTCTCTAGTTTTTCCACTATTCTTTGGAATGCAAGGACTTTTCACACTTATAACTGAAAGTGGTCATGGAATTATAGCATTATTCACAATAACCAAGATATGGAATCAGTCCAAGTGTCTACCAAGAAGCAATGGATGAAGAATATGGAGGGTATATGCACTGTGGAATACTATTCAGCTTTTAAAAAAGAAATCCTGTCATTTGTGACAACATGAATGAGTCAGGAGAACATTAAGTGGAATAAGCTAGGTACAGAAAAATAAACACTGCATGACTTCACTTACATGTGGGATCTAAGTTCACAGAAATAGAGAAGAATTATGGGTACCAGGAACTGTGGGTGGGAGGGTTGGGAACACGTTGGCCAAGGGAAACAAAATTTTGGTTAGATGGGAGAAATAACTTCAAGAGATCTATTGTAAAATATTGTGGTCATAGATAATAATGTATTATATTCTTTTTTTTTTGTGGGTACCAGGGGTCGATCTCAGGACCTCAAGCACCAGCAGGCGCCCGTGCCACTGAGCGATATCACCCGCCCTTTCTTTGTATGTGGGTTCCGGGAGTCGAACTCAGGACCTCGCACTTGCCAGGCAGGTGCTTATGCCACTGAGCTGCCTCACTGGCCCCCTGTATTATATTCTTGAAAGTCACTAACAGAGCAGATTTTAAGTGGTTTTATCACAAAAAATGATATGTGAAGTATCATTTATGTTAATGAGTCAGAATTACCCATCCTTCAGTGAATACCCATTTCAATATATCATATTGTACATGATAATATATATAATTATCTGTGAGTTAAAAAAGTAATAAAACTCCTCCCATAAGACAGTAGTCATAGATAGCTACAAAGAACAGAAAAATACATAAAAGTTTGAAAATGTGATAATGTAAAAGCTAGGTATTTTTATCCCGTGTATTTGTTCTCATATTTCTAGTTGTAAGTTTTATTGTAAATGATAAACTTCTCAATACTTCAGTAAGTAACATACATGCACATGAGAAATTAAAGACATGATACTGATCTTTCAGTTATTTTTTTAATATGTTATTTGGAAAACAGACCAGCAGACAAGGACAACTTCATACAATGTCAGATGTTACACCCATATATCACATTTAGGTGGAAAATTGTGCACTATAGATGTGGGCATTGAAAAGAGATAACCAGTGAAGGCAAGAAATATGTAAAGGAGTCTCCGTTAAGAAGTGGACACTCAGGCCGGTGAGATAGCTCAGTGGCATAAGCCTGGCAAGTGCGAGGTCCTGAGTTCGACTCCCGGTACCCACATACGAAAAAAGGGCCAGTGATATCACTCAGCAGCACAGGCGCCTGGTGGTGCGCAAGGTCCTGAGGTCAACCCCGGTACCCACAAAAAAAAAAAAAAAAAAAGAAGTAGACACTTAAAATTGACTTCGAAGAACAGAAAAGACTTGTGCAAGTGAAATGACAGTGAATTATCAAGTAAGGGACAAATCAGGTACAAGTATGCATGTTGATAGGTGACGAAACAGGCTTCACCAGATCTAATGGATGTCTTTCATAGCCACAGTGGGAAATAGGATGGAAATAGGTAAATTGAAGTTATAGTGCTTCTGGCTTTTAGAAACAGGACTCTATACATTCTTTCATTCAATTCAATAAATATGATGCCCTTATGTGGTAGATCAACATGTTAGGTAAAAGTGAATATTTGAAAATCAATGTGAGCAAAATGGTAAATAGTTTTGAAGTACCAAAATGGTATTTAGAACAATTACTTTCCAGTAAATAGGTGTTTATTAAGAAATAGTTACATAGTGCAGGTTTCCAGAAACAATAAAAGCATTTCAGGTTCACAAATAATGCATTTTAACCAGGATGATTCATCATTTTTAGTCCATTTGAAGGGTTCCTAACAATTTATTCTCAGCTCTAAATAATCAATGCTGCTTTCAGTTGCTGATTTGTATAATGTGAGTTATGTTCATAAACACACATTTGTTTTCCTTTGGAGTAGCTCCCCTGGCCAAATTTTTCTTTATCTTTGATTGTTCAGCTTCTGTATCCTCTCATTCTTTAATTTACTTTTTTTTTCACAAAACAGAAGAACATTCTCTTTCTCTCACTGAGCTAACTACAAGTTTCTGTTACTTTCAGGGATGTTACTTTTATAATACTGTAGAGCTTTTTAAAAACCCAAACATAGTGCGAACAAATGGCTGTTTCGCAGCTGGTGAGGGTGGGGACATAAAGAGAGTGGAAGGGGTTAGGGAATGCAGCTAAAGCAGAAATGGTAGAGATGCTTAAAAATAAAGTAACAGTTCAATTCTTCTTCAGTTACACTTGTTAAGATCTTTTCCTTTTCCTATAAGTAAAACTAGGGATGGAACTATAAATTACAGAAGGAATGAAGTTATGCAGTTGCCTATGTTATAAGTGAAATGAGCTGAAAGCATCATTTGGCAATAATTTTATGACATTCTTCAGCAGTGCAAATATATCTTATGTAAGGTATCAACACTTCTTGATATTGTAGTGGCTGACTGGGCCACAATGGGTTTATTTTGAGAAAGATCACTTGAAATGATAGTGTAAAGCTACTGATATAGATGACCTTAGAGGCTAACAGGTAATAGGTTAATTCTTATAAGAAACAGCTGCTTTGCACTGTCATTCACCTGGAAGGATGGGTCAGAGTAATCGAGCAAGTCTGAAGTTCTTGAGCTTTGCAATGGGCACAGGTAAAAACACAGCTATGAAAATTAGAGGCTAATTATCTTTCAACTATGAAATAGTGACCACAAATATTCTGCATAATGTAAGAATTTGAGGATAGCTTAATGGGGTTGGTAGTAAACACACATTTTAGAGGCTATAACGTCTTCATAGTATGCTTATTTGGATTGCAATTTCTGATTTGACTGGGAGATTTTCTTGTGAGGTTAAGAAACAAATAAATTGAAATATCCGAAAATAACATACTTTCTTTAATAAGACTCTTCAGCCTTGTGTTATTTAGTAATTTCCACATGAATTAATTCTGCAAATTAGTGCCAGTTTTATAGGTTAAATTTTAAACTACTCACTACATTGTCGAAAGGAAATAATTTTTGTGACCACTATTCAGGGTATTTTTTGTCAAGAAACAAAAGACAAAGGGCTGGGGATGTAGCTCAGCAGCACAGTGCCTGCCTGGCAAGGGCAAGATCCTGAGTTCAATTTCCAGCACACACACAAAAAAGATAAAATATTTTTATTTACTACTTGACTAAAATGATCATGTAATGTGGCACTAGTATAGATTTTTAAGAATCGAGTTAAGCGAACATAGGACACTTGCCTACAATTACGATGAGGACATTTACAGCAGCTTGGGAATTCTTGGTCATTTTAGATATATAGAGAATTAAGGCAGGCTTTTAAAAATGGGATTCCTGTGCCAATGATATAGTTCAGCGGCATAAGCGCCTGCCTGGCAAGTGCAAGGTCCTGAGTTCGACTCCCAGTACCCACATATATATATTTAAAAAAAAATGAGATTCCCTTTAGCATTTCAGAGAGGAAAGGAAAGTCAACATATAAAGTACTGGATCTTCATGTTAATCTAAATTTTATATTTCTTTTTTGATGAGAAAAATATAGAAATGTTCTTTAAGATAAATTAGCTTGGACATGACTAATATAGGGGCTCTTATTAACTTTGTCTATATGCACCAAAGCAATGACGTATCTTTTTAAAAGTTATAATCCACTCACATAAACAAAAAAGCCAGCAGGTTTATTGTTGATTGCTTCTCGAATTGAAATTCTCATCTCTATCAATTTCTCTGTGTTTTTATTGTATTTTTCTGATGTTCACACAATGAAAAGTATTCAGGTAGTAAATTCTGTTTTAAAATATAATGTTCTCAATAGTATGAAACAAAATCAGAGTTCTGAAATGATTAATTTGCAGAAAGGCAACAATTAAAAAGGTGGAAGTAGCGGAACAGTCAAGCTATCACACTTACATAAGCAGATAGCTATATTAATAATTCTTCCAGGGTTAGTTATGTGAGATTCTACCATGAAGTTAGATATACCCACATTCCCCAAAAGTAGTGAACTCCATGAGTTTCAGTCTAAAAGGCTTACTTCCCATTATATAAATAATGCAACTCTTTGCATTATATAAATAGTGCCAAGTCTTCATTTGGTTTTCTAATGTGTAAAATCTATATAAATGCTATTAGTACTATTCCTCACCTGTCTGACTGAATATAATACGATTAATGTAGGGAAGAATCAGCTTAATCATCAAGACCATGGCCCTCCCACCTGCCAGTCTACATCTGCCTCAGTCTGTGTCCCCTCTTTTTTATAATTAGGCATTAAATCGCAACTCTGTTGAACTTTTCATTATGATTTTCTACTTTGTGTTAATATATTCTATATCTTACTCCTTTAATGTGTGCTCATAATTTTCACTTCCTAAATTCCCAATTCTAATTTTCCATTAGATATCTAAATGTATGCTGTAAATTGAATTTTATATTGAATTTTAAAACGAACTCTTACAATACTATCGTAAATCTTGACCTCATAATCATAACTGTCTTTTTATACCAACTTTTTGCTATTTTTGCAGTGTTTTGTTTCATACAATAAAAAGAATAGTAAGAAAATAAGCATACAAAATCCACAGCATTCCTATAAATAATACCATAGCAAATGAATATACTGCTAAAAATAGTTATAATATATCTAAACTATGAGTTTATTATCATTAATGTATAAAAAGCATACTAATAATCTGAAACAGAGCCCAGTCATAACATGCAAAAGTAATAGCAGTAATTTACAAAACTACCAAAGCCATTAAACATATTTTCAACTGTTAGGTGATGAGTGTTTTCTAAATGGGAAATTTAACACACTGGTTATGGAAACGTAAATATATTCAAGGGCAAATTTCAAAATGCAACTAAAAACTTAAAATTATACATAAAATTTGACCCATTAACTCAAATTATGAATTTTTTGCTTAAGAAAAACTATGAATGTATATAAAGATTTCTCTTCAAAAAAATGCCAGGCAAAATACCAACAAATTTGTGTAGAATGAAGAAATATTTATTGGAGTGTAGTCACTGGTGGTAGAAATGAGAAAAAAGCATGAGAATTAGGTTGACTGAATTCAATGCATATGTTCTCACTTTAAAAACTGTACAGAATCAAGCATTAATCTCTATGTACCTTAGTTTTCTCATTTATGAAACTGGATAATAATAGTACCTATTTAAAAATATCAAGGGGATTAAATTATGTAACACTAAAAGCAACTGAAGTGGTATCTGGTAAATATATGTACCAGGTAATTTATGTATTGTTGTTTGTAAACTATTCTGCACTCATAAAATCAAGATGGTAAATACTGATATTGTGTAAACTATGAGCATGACGCTGGATGAGTAAGCTTGAACTAACAAATGTGCATGATGATCAGTGATCAATCACATCACCGTTTTCAGAGCCTATCAGGATTTGGACACTGCATAACTTCTAGTTCATGCATAGACAGTAAGACACATGGCTGTGTTGGTGCCTGATCTCCTAATGATAACTTCACCTGACACTTTATAAAAATATATAAAATTGGCCAACAAGGAGAAAAGTGCAGCAAAAAAACAAATAGAGACACATCTGGAAGTGAAATTCTGATCGAAAGTGAATGGAGTTACAGAATCAAGAGCTGAGCATGGGGATGCTGACACTGCCGTTGTGTTCACACTTCTTGAGATCAGTTAGAGGAACAAAGTGAAGGTGAACTACTGACAGAAATAAAGAAAATGGTTTTGACAAAAAGAATGATGTCCCAGAAAACCTGACATCAGCAACTGTCTTCTCATAAAAGGATTGCTTAGAGATATTTCATGACCTTGAAGGCACCAGAATGAAATATTGATGTGGTTCCAAGCTTCTAAAGAAATATACAATTTTGAAAGCATTGTAAAGATATTTAGTCAGTATCCTATGTTATGCAAGCAAAAGAAAACAATCTTTGGGCTGGTGAGATAGCTCAGCGGCATAAGCGTCTGCCTGGCAAGCACGAAGTCCTGAGGTCGACTCCCGGTACCCAAATTAAAAACAAAAAAAGAAAAGAAAAGAAAAGAAAACAATCTTTAAGGTGTTCAATGAAGTCCCCCCCAAAATAAAATATTTAAATTCTCAATGTTTCAAATATGGTATATGTTATGGTTTGGATCTAAAATGTCTCCCAAATATATCATGTGTTTAGAGGTGGGACTTTTGGTAGGTGATTGGACGATGGGTGGCTATAGTTACCAGTAGATTAATCTATTGCTGAGGTCATAGCTGAATGTGGTGTTAGGAGGTGGGGTACAGGTGGAGGAGGTGGGTGACTGAGGGTGTGGCTTTGGAGGGTACAACCTGCTTTCGGACTCTCCCTTGCTCTTTCTTCCTCCACCTGCCATGAGATGAAGTTTTACTCTGTAATGCCATTCTCCCATTACGTTTCTATCTTGGAACCAGATTTCTACAGACTGAAACCTTGAGCCCAAGTAATTCCTATCCATCTTTAAGTTATGTGTGCCTGTTATTTATTCTCAGCAACAAAAAACTGGGCATGATGGAATGCTAAATAAATATCAAGGGCCGGTGAGATGGCTCAGCGGCGTAAGCGCCTGCCTGGCAAGCGCGAGGGCCCGAGTTCGACTCCTGGATCCCACGTATGAAAAAGGGGCCGGTGATATTGCTCAGCGGCATGGGTGCCTGTTGGCACGCGAGGTCCTGAGGTCGACCCCCTGGTACCCACAAAAAAGAAATAAAAAAAAAAATAAATAAATATCAAATGTAGAGTTATTGTGATTCCTTATAGATTTATAATTGACAGTGAGAATGTTTAGTATTTTTGATACTCATTTTAACAGCCAAGAAGCAATCACAGTTTTCCTGTTGCTTGTTAAGACTGCCTTATAGGACTTGGCCTTGGATTTTCATTTTTATGGAACCCACAATCTATGCAAAATGAAGACTTCTTGTACATAACATAAGGGCACTAAGAGAAAAATGGGCAGAAAGGTGCCTTTCTATACCTGAGAATTGTTGAGGAAGAGGAGAAGCTGAGAACAAATTACTGTGTCTGAATATTCTGCCCCACACAAGAATTTTTGCTGAAACCACTAGCAATATTTGGGAAGATCCCAGAACACGGAGTTGTTCCTTGCCTCTCAGTGTATACGCAAGAAAAAGTCAAGCATTTAACAGATGACATTGGCCAACATGAGTTTAAACAGAGTTACAGAAATAGAATCAGTGCTCTTCTAGTGGTGGAGCAGTCACTCAACCTGTGTTTGACAAAGAGAAGTTTGGGACCATGAGCAGGTACACTAGTCCAGTCAACCCAGATGTCTTCTCCCATGTGACCGTGGTGGTTCTGCTCACTGGCATGTTCTTTTAGGAGGTTGCATCCACCTGCTGGATATCTATAGTGTCCCATTTTTTGGTGGCCTTATTCTTCATGAGCCACAGAGTCTTCTTCCTTCTTCTCTGGGTCAGCATCTGTGTACAAGCTTCTGAGGGTATGTACAGGGGAATTCACTGAACCCCAGCTTTTGATAAATAATTTTTATGTTGCTAGAAATGTCCCACCTGCTGTTCTCAATAAAGATAGATGTATGACAAGAAGAACAAGGAGCAGGAGGAAAAAGAGGAGGAGAAGGAAAAAGATGAAAAAAAGGAGGAGGGGGAGGAAAGGAAGGAGAAAAAGAACAAAAGAAATGGTGCGATTTCCTATTGGTATCCATTTGAAGAGTTCTAGGATTTCTTAGGTGGCCCTGTGGAAGATGTGATGCATGTCACATTGCTCAAGAGTGTGGTGGATAACCCTGATGAGGATGTGGCCATAGCACAGCTGGCAGGTACCACAGTAGCCAAACTAATTAATCTAACTGAGGGAGAGAGATGCATGTGCTTTCTGAAAGAGGCCAATAGGGTAGTCCAGGAGTCTCATTAGCTACTGAGGCTTCAGTAATGGCATAAGAAATGCGCTATATTTCAACTGGAGGTCCAGAAGAAGCCTTCAGAAAAAGAATTTTTCCCAATATCACTTACTATAGGTAAAAGATAGATGAGCTTGCTCCTGAGCTCAAAACCACCTTAAGATGGAGTGAGGGAAATACTTCAAGAGAATCTGGGGAGTTTCAGTTTTGAATTGACTGAATTATTAGTGGAGATTTTTTTTTTATGCGGGTACCGGGAGTCGAACTCAAGACCTCGTGCTTGCCAGGCAGGTGCTTATGACGCTGAGCTATATCACCAGCCCTAGTGGAGATATTTTTAAACCTGAATTGTATGGAATTTTTGCTTTATTTTATATGTTTTGAATACCATATATGTAAACATTTTGACTTCTCTAGGAATATATAACAAAGTTATTGTTCTTCCAGAAATTAACCTGTTCTCCAATGGATGAGGTTTATGCAAAATCTCATTTTCCTCTGTATTTTTCAGATGTCTAGTGATAAAGATGTGCTTTTTAGTAGGTGAAAATGTTTCCTACAAAACCAAACAAGAACAAACAAATAAGTGATGGAATTAGAACTGATGATGTAATGGAGAGAATTCTAGCCTTGGATTAAGTCTTTAGATGTTTTGCAGAGATCTGAGATTATTTCTTCTGAAAACAAGACACGAGAGTGTCATTTCTTCTTTTCACTGTCTTCAGAAAAGTAGAAATACAATAATGAAGGTCCAGAAAAATCTTTATAGTTCTAGGCCAGAGTACATGCATACGAGATCTCTCAGGGGCTCACCTTCAGTAACCTTTTCCCCATTTGAACTTTGTTAACGGTTCATAAATACGGACAGCATCTCATGCATATAATTCAGTGAGAGTGGATTTGGGGACAGCCATGAGTGTTATAGTGTCTCTGAGAGAACTCAGCACCCCATCAGTCATTCCTGTCAATTTTATCCAAAGACCCAGTGAGAGACAACAGACTGGGGTGCACTTCTTTTAAAATCCAAAAGCCTGATTTATTTTTTATTTCCCTATTGTCCCAACACCACTTCTCTGTTCATGCCATCCTTTTTGTTTCTGCTGCATGGACCTGCCTGGAGTATATCTTCCCATCATCTGCAATAAATGTAGCTACTTTTTGTTTTACAATTGGATGCACACTTGCAATTCTTTGCTCACCATACAGAGAGCCTGGAATCTGTCTGTCACAGTATCACTAAGGTATAGTTCATACAAGAAAAATAAGCATTCATCCTTTGCTTTATTTTCCTGTACGATTACAGTGGTGCCTCAGTTCACAGATGCTTTTGTTTGTAAACAATTTTGTTTGCAAACAGAACTGTTTGGTAAAATTTTGCTTTTGTTTGTGAATTCTGCCTGAGGTGATGAACATGACCATGGCCATCTTTCCCACATGAACACAAACATGGCTATGTTTTCCAGAATTGTGGAAAAAATTAAGTTCATGAACTGAGGTCCGAGTTTACTTGATCCATTATCATTTTCCAAAGGTGATTAATTAACTTTAAATTTTTATTTAACTTTTTAATGCATTGCAATCACTACTCTTACTGATGTTCAAAGTAATCTTTGTTTGGGTGATGGGATCCTCTTGAGTTATTTCCTGAATCCTTTGGCACAAACCCAGTGGATGGATAACTTTTTTGCTTTTAGGCTTATTGAGATTTCTAGGCTGTTTTTACAAGAAAAATATATTGTATGAAAATAATTTACATGCCAGGGATTGTAATTGAAATTGGACTATTACTTAAATATTTTGATGCTGACTCCCCCAATCCTAATTATATCTTGTGCTTTTTAGAAAAACATTTATGAAAATATTTACTATTTGGTACACTTTTAAAATTTTGGTGGTTCTCTATAAATACATATATAAATTGAGCTATGGGAGAACACTAATTTTTGTGTATTACATTCATTTTTCAAAAATAAGAGACAAAATACAATAATATATTAAATAAATAGCCCAAATTCCTTAAAAAATCCAAATTACAAGTTTCTCTTTGTAATAATGCATACATTTAGTTAACAGAAGCACAGCTGTTAGTACTTTTGATGTGCCACACAGAGACTAATCGCTGTTTAGTAAATTATGTTATTTAACTGCCATTACAATCTTATTATGAAGTACTATTGTTTCTTTTATGTTTCAGTTGCTGAATTTGAGTCCTGAAGTTTTTTGTTTTTATTTTTGTTTTTTAATGTGGGTACCAGGAGTCAACCTTAGGACCTCGCACTTGTCGAGCAAGCACTTGTACCACTGAGCGATATCACTGGCCCTTTTTTTCCTTTATGTGGGTTCTGGGAGTTGAACTCAGGACCTCACACTTGCTGGGCAGGCGCTTATGCTACTGAGCCATCTCACCAGCCCCAGATCCTGAAGTTTTAATACTCTTTCCAATATCATTCTCTGAGAAGTATTTTCTTATTTATTGTATTTTTTAGAGATAAACACTCACAAAAGATTTTATAAATATTTGTTTGTTAGATAATATATAAAAATCCAAATATTTTTATAAGAAGAATTTTATGGTACATGCTGAGGAGGTGAATTCTCAAAATCTTATGTGAGTTGAAAGTAGTATGGTAGGATAGGGAAAAGTACAAAGAGCTAAAAGGAGACAAGAAAAATCATAACTAGAAAAGTACCTTTAAGAAGTCTGCAATTTCTGAGACACAGTTGAATTATCTATATCAGCGTTCTCTGTCTTAGTTACTTTTCTCATTGCTGATACCAAATACCCGATACACAAATTTAAAGGAGAAAAGGTTTATTTTGGCTCACAGTTTATAGAGGTTTCAGTTCATAGTTGGCTGGCTGCAAAGCAGGGTGGCATGAGAGAGGGGGATGGCAGAGAAGCAGTTCATGGCAGGCAGAAAGCAGGAAGCCAGCAAAGCAGCAAAGTAGTGAGGAAGCAGGAGCAGCAGCAGCCTGCCTCTCCCTTTTATCTCATCCAGGCTACCCACCCTTTGAATGGTGCCACCCACACCCAGGGTGGGCCTTCCCATTATCCACACCCAGGACTATGCCAAACCCATCAGTGGACCAATTTAGTAATCATGCACTGTTAATATCAGCATCACACATCCTAGGTCTGGCCACCTCTGAAAAGCCCCACCTATGACCACACCAGGCTTTGGAGGGACATATGGATGTAAGCCATAACAGTCTCCTTTCCTTTTAGACTCATCACATCCAAAATTCCTTAAGGATATTGTAAGTCCATAAATTGGCTTAATTGAGAAAGTAAAGAGAAGGAACCTGATCTTAAAGTAGATGAATAGGTTGAGAGGATTCAAATGCTTAATTATCCATTAAAAAAAATAGGCTCATACCTGCAAAATGGGTCAGTATACGTCTGAGGATTGTGCTGCATTTTTTCATAGGTCTCAGCCTCCTCAAGAGAAACAAAAATGTTCCCCACTTCCAAAAGTTAGTACATCTCATTTTTCTGAATGCCTGTCTGTAGTCCACTCTTAAGTGTATATTTTAAAAATTCTCCCTAACAAATCCTTGTATGCTTCTTTCTGACTAGTCCTTAATTCCTTTTCTGCAACAGAAGTCAGTGAACCTGCAACTTATTCTATAGGTAGGGTAGGTTAGGTTCCTTAGCTTCACTTTGGGAACTTTCTCAGCCACTATCCAGTAACAGCATGGCAAGCTATGTCTAAATCCGCTAGACTAAAACTGTTAGTAAGCCAGATAATGCAGTAAGAAATGGAAGATGGAAGTAGGCAATGATGGTGCAAGGGTACTTTCTTTACATGGTAATAGGGTATCAGAATTGATTCTTGATTTCTGAAGTGGTTTCTCCTTTAACCTAAAACATAAAAATAAACACATGGATGAGTGGATGATTGAATAAATGAATAACTGGGCATTTCTAATGTGTTAGATTCCTCACACAACCAGTCTAATGAGGGCATGCTGTTTCTGATCCACTTCAAAAGGAATGGGTAGGTGGACACACCAAAGAGACTTACTTACATGTATTTGGAATGCCAAATCTATGTTTTATGCAGGCCTGTTTGCTGTGTTTATGGTAAAAGAAATGTGAATGCCATAATTGGCAATTGTGTTTCTCCCAATATTCTTTCTTTGAAAATAAGACCTAGCCAGAAAATAATCAGCCTGGAAATTAGAGATCAAAAATGTTAGCTCCAATCAGCCTATATTTGCCCTACCTGACATCACTATTCTCTTGCTCAGTAGTTAATCTGGAAGGCAGGTGAGGCAAGGATAGGTTGATAGGGGCTGGAATTTTTGATCTCTAGTTTTCAAGGGTGATTATTTCAGTGTTATATCAGTCTTATTTTCAAGGGAGCACAGACCAGACATGGAACTACTGTTATAGGCTGAGTTCAACAGGGAAAGCACATTTCTTGATTTATCAAATACCTCCAGCACCATTTTGGAATGCCTATCACACAAATTCTCAAAAATATTCAAACATTAACATTAATATTTGGTTTTGTATCGCTGCTCTCAGGTGGTTGCAGGACTGCCTCCCTGATCTGCAAAGCAGTAGTGAACACTCCGAGACAGCACATTCATCCTAATTTAGTTGAACATAGGGTCTTCCTGCTGAGAAAAGTTGGACTGGATTGGAAAGACCACTACAAAGTTTCCCACTGCCTCAGCAAACATATTCTCAACAGCTAAGTTCCTTTCTTATGTGTGACATGGGGATATAGATCTCATTATTTCCTAAACCAGCAAGATACTTTAAAGAGAACTGTAGAAATGCCAGTTGCTACTATGTGGAGTCTTGAAAAGTCAATGTGCTAACCCTAATTGGCCATACTAGATTTACTTTGCTTTGCTGTGAAATAATGAGACAATCACACTCTTCAACATCTTGATGGAATTAAAACATCTCTTCCTTTATATTTGCTTATTAGACATGGAGTCTTAACTTTTGTTTTTACATTTCTCCATATTTGCTCAACTTATCTGTTTGATTCCATGAGCAACTTATATGCCTCCCACCTTCAATTCTTTATGGGGTATCTTAATTGCCAATGAAGTTTGGAGTGTATAAAAGTCAACTCTACTTTTTAGTTCTCTCTCTCTAAATGATGTATCTCTCCTCTTCCAATTATCTCTGCCAGAAACCCGATTTCAGACTTCAGAACTGAAGGAATACATTTCCATTGTTTTAAGTCACCCAATTTGTGTGCTTTGTCTTGATATCCTCAGGAAACTTAATGAATATCTCTAATTCTGTCACTTCAAGCAAGACAGCTGATCTTCCATTCTCCACAGTTCCATATATGTTACAACTATTTACATAATTATTCTCACCAAAAGCGATGAGAATCACCTTCGATGCTGTTTTCTCTCATTTCACACACTCACATTTTAACCAAGATCTGTGGGTTCTTCTCGTTCACACAACAAACATTTATTGAGCAGTAGAATGTACCAGGCACCATTCTAGGTGTGGAAATAAAACACACTTACCCTGGTCCTTACACTTCTCTGATTGGGGAAACAGAAACAACAATAAAAATTGAATGATCCATAATAAAAGTACACAATAAATACTAAATAGCAACAAATGATCTTATTTAAAATGTAGTGTTGTATTAGCTTTTTTGTCTCTGGGACAAAGTATCCAACACCCACAACTTCAAAGAGGAGAGGATTATTTGGCTCACGGTATCTGGTGAGTTCAGCCCATGGTGGACTGGCAGAAATGTGATGGTGGAGGGCATTGCTGAGAAAAGCTGCTCAACTCATGGCGGCCAGGAAGCAGAGAGAGAAGAGAGGAGCTGAAGACAAGGATACACCCTTCTAGGTCATGCCCCCATTGACACACCTCCAACTATACACTCCCTTCCATCCTTAAATACATCAGTGCATCTATCTACTGATGCCTATAATCCTTCTTGACCCAATCACTTTCCAAAAGCCCCACCTCTGATTACATGAGACTTTTGAGGAGTATTTTAGATCTAAACAAGGACAGTGATGAAGTAAAAAAAGTGATGGATAGGGGGTGTCAATAATCTATGGTAAAGCAAGAAAGAAAGACTGGTGAGATGTGAGAATGAGTGTCACAGTAAGTACAAGGGTTCAAAGCGTGGAAAAATCTTAACATTTTTAAAGATAAGAAAAGTATTGGTGGGATAACACTAGAACAAGCAATTGGGGGAGAGTCATCAGGTACCGGGTGATCAGAGGCCAGGCTATGTTCTTATTTTCCACAAGAAATATTTTATTGTATGTGCATTGAGATACATATGCAATCCCCATTTTTTAACCACTTCTATAACCTAATCCACATCACCACCATCTTTTCTTACTTATCGTGTCAGCAACCATCTCACAGGTTCCCATTTCCTCTCTCACATCCTTTCCCGCCTCTGCAAAGCAACCAGAGTGATTTTAAGTATGGAAGTTGAATTCAGACATTTCTCTACTTAAAATCCTGCTTATTCCTATTTTCTTAGAATAAAATCTAACAACGTACCTTGACTAAGGTAAAGGTCATGGGAATGAACAGATGCTAACTGCCAAAACCGTGCTTGGCATGTATGCAAGACTCACAGAATGTGGATTAAATATCTTTCTATACACACGTGACATAGGATCATTTCATATCTGAACTAACTCTTTTTTCCCTTTTTAAAGAGATCTGATAAAGTCACCAATAAGCCTGTAATGAATGACAAATACAACACCTGCATCTCACATTCACAAGGCCTACAATTTAAAAAATGAATTAGGCTTGACAGTAATAGAAAAATAAGGAATAATGGAGACTAAAGATTTGGAAGTCATGTGCAGTATCAAAAGGGAAATGCTGTTATTTCAGTTCCAACTGTGTATTCCCAGGTAGGACTGAGATCCTGTGCTTGCTAGACCTTTGGATTTCTCTCCTCAAGTGAAACCAGAAATCATAATCTTATGGGAAATACCTAAATTGGTAAATACTGGCACTTAACTGAAACCTTTTTTAAAAAAAAAAAGTGTATGTCCTGAAGAACTCATACACATGCCAAATCCAGCAAGCTAATTTGTGACTTTTAAAAATCTGGAATGCAAAAAGTCTCTGATGAGATGCTACACAAGACCAGTACTTTTTGATAAGGACAGGAGAAAGGAGACATGAATCATCTAATTTTTAAACAGAGAACAGATGTTAGATCATCAGCCATGTATCTAATAATTTTGATTGGCTGCTTCTCAAGCAATAAGGATCACGTATTCTAAATGCATTTGTAATACACATAGTGGGATTGTCATCACAGTTCTAAAAGTGTTATACATATTTAATTAAAACTATGCTGAGAGATGGGCTATTCTTAACTCTCAGTATCATGAAGAAGCTGAAAACAGATAAACTAGAAACCCACCTCTAGAAAGGGAAGAAAAAGAACAGCAGGGATGTGCGTTACAGGGCAGAAGAATTCTACAGGATGGTAAGGAGAAGGCTGATGAGACACAGTGTAGCTTTGCTTAGCATTATGCTCTGATGATTATCAGTACCAGTGGGTTATTTCCAGGAATCACAAAGCACTATCAAATGGACCCACTACATCATCATCATTAGTAAGTAGGCGATTTCCGGTGCCGTGTAGCTCTGTATCTGTTCCTTCACCACCCAAAAGAAGGTGTTACACCATCCTCAGGGATGCTGAAGCAAAAGACTGCAATGATATCTTGGTTATTATTTTGTTTTGTTTTGTTTTGTTTTTGGTATCTGGAATCGAACTCAGGACCTTATGCTTGCCAGGCAGGCACTGTGCCGCTGAGTTATATCCCCAGCGCTTGGTTATTGTTTTTACAAATCAAATTTACACAGAAAATGCTTTGCCAGCACGAACTTGGTCAGGTCACAGCTGTTTCACAGTGAGTCATCCATCACTCCGAGAACTATCCCGCATAAGCCAAAGCAGCGAAATCGCACACACCAGGAGATAAATAAAGTTATACTAACTCGAGGATGCCTCTCATCAGATATTTGCATGACATTTCTACACTAGTTAACCTAAGAGTATGAAGACATGCTGCACCAACACACTATGCTTGTTCTTTAAAGGAAAAATATGAAAGTATGAGAATTGTGGAAATGAATTATTACCCTGGTATAGAAAGTATTGCATTCTACCAGAATTTTGTAATATCCTTTCTTTTGTCACACAAGGAAGATTCAATAAGTTAAGCTGCTTTTGATAGAACCTACCAGCAGACCATTAATAGGTCCAGTAGAAAAAATAAAAAGCTGTCAAAATAGTCAAATTTGACTTTGATCTAAAAGTTATGACATTCTCAGAATATATTCTACAATTGCTTGTCATACAGCCTAAAATTTCTCTTCTGTCAGGATAAGGCATTATGCTCCTGAAATAGTAATTAATAATCAAGAAATACATTAACCAGTTTCATTTATCATTCTCTTGTAAAAAGAGACTTTGCTTGTAGCTCCAGTTGGAGACACTGGGTAGCCATAGACATTGGACATACTGCCAAAAGGAGAAAGGTTATCACTGAGAGAGCAAGAAGATGTTAAATAAAAGTTCTGCATTCCAATAAATTTGCTTGGGGCTGGTCATGTGGCTCTGCTACTTTCTTTGAAAAACATAGGAAAAGCAAAGAAAGTGAAAAAAGAAGAAAAGGCAATGATAACCAACAACAAAAAGTCATCAAAGGCCAGTATATAGTGAGATTTGTCCAAACATAACCAGTTTAACAAACATTTTAACTAAGGTAGTAAATTATTCTTATTATTTGGGAACTAGCAAGTGATTTTTAAAAGCAAAAACATATCAGCTAACTTGATATAACATATCCTTTCTGAAAGAGTTTTCACTTACCTTAGCTCTTGGGGTTGTTTGTAGGATAGGATTCCTGTGGAAACAAGGTGTATGCAGACTCAGGTGTTGAAGACTGTTTGCACGCTGCAGATCTAAAGGATCCTGTCAGAAGTTGAAGGCCTGGAGCTCACCTTAGCGTTCTGTGGAAGTCTGTACCAGGAGGCTGAAGGGCCTGCCCTGGAGGACTGAAGCGTCTGTGCTGGAAGGTAGAAGATGGATGTCTAATGTGAAGGTGAACCCTACATCTTCTCTGAAGAAACAGAATTGAGCCTTCCTCCTTCTTTGCCTTTTTTATTCCATTCAGGCTATAAGCCTATTGGTTGGTACCACTCATACCTAGGGTGGGTCTTCCCTCTTCAGTAAATCCATTTGGTCACAGCCAGAACTTTGCTAAGCCAATCAATCAGTTGGGTGTTTCTTATTCAAATTGACACAACAGTTAACTATCACACATGGTTTCTCATAGGAAAACGTGTTCTAAGAAAGTGTTTTCAAATGTTTCTTTTGTAAATCATTTGATCTTTTTTAGCACTAAATATGCAATTTTAAGTAGAAACTTAAATGTCATACGGAAGTATTAGACTTGAAATAATTTGAAAGATATTTTAAGTTAAGCTGCTTTTATGGCAATAAAATATTAGAACAGCCTTAAGAATTGATGAAATATACTATTTTCTCAACTAAAAGTTCTTTAAAATAAACTAGCAATTAATAACCATTAGCAACTCACTTTCTGCATAACTGTTGCTAGATGTTAATAGGTGATGAGTTTGAAATGTTCCTTTCAACCTGGGAGTATGTTTTTATGGTATAATATTGAGTAAAGGGAGATTATTTTCTTAAAGTTTCAAATTTATTTAATCATTGTACCTGCCATATATTGGCCATACTATAAACCACTGGATAAAAGTGAGTAAAACAATTTTTATTGTGAAATTAAACACACTCTAGTGAAAGGAGTTGATTATTCATAGGTATTAATCTGTGAGGTATGAATAAAATTTAATGATCTATACGTGATAGGAGGGCTGGGGATATAGCTCAGCAGCACAGCACCTGCCTGGCAAGTATGAGGTCATGAGTTCAATTCCCAGTACCAAAAAAAAAAAAAAAAAAAAAAAAAAAAATATATATATATATATATATATATATATATATGTATATGTATATATATGTACATATATAACAGGAGATTTTTGGAAGCATTCCAGAATCAAGAAATACATTAACCAGTTTCATTTATCATTCTCTTGAAAAAAGAGACTTTGCTTGTAGCTCCAGTTGGAGACACTGGGTAGCCATAGGCATTGGACATACTGCCAAAAGGAGAAAGGTTATCACTGAGAGAGAAAGAAGTAGAAAGAAGAAAAATTAAAATTATATTCATACTATATTTTTAACTTGTGTAGATAAATAAATAGAAAGAATAGATGGAAATTCTATAAAGAAAATCAATCGGTGGTTGAGTACTGTTAATGAATTAAGTGATAAAGAGTAATTGTGTATTTTAAAAACATTTCTATATTTTTCAAATGCTTTTCTTGTTTTATTTGGCTGTGCATGTGAATTAAATTTTAATTGGGAAAAAATAGGCATTTGCTTAGAAAGCCATTTCCTTCTTCTAAAGCAAGAATTAGCAAAGGATGACCAGCAGGACAAATTCACCCTGCAGCCTATCTCTATTTAATGGCCTTTTTTGGATAAAGCTTCCCAAAGCTTGCTCTAAAGAACAGAACTAATGAGAAGCTAGGCTTGGTAGTGCTGTCTGGGAAGTCGAGGCCAGAGGACCTCAAGTTTGAGCCCAGCCTGGGCAATAGAGCAACTTAGAAAGACCTCATCTCAAAATAGAAAAGGGTTGAATATGTAGTTCAGTGCTAAGACCTTGGGTTCGATCCCTAGGACTACACACACAGCCACACACACAAACAATAGTGGGTCCAATGAATATATACTCCACCATGACTCTTTATACTTCTCTATTTATTAAGAAGAGCCACAGGAAAATTGTCAAAGTGCACCACAAATTAGTGTTCAGAAACTCCCTCAAGTTCATTTTTTTTTTTTTTTTTTAATGTGGGTACCGGGAGTCGACCTCAGAACCTTGCGCTTGCCGGGCAGGTGCTTACGCCGCTGAGCCATCTCACCGGCTCTCCCTCAAGTTCATTTAACCAGGCTAGAGCTAACCTTCATAGACAAGCACTCCATGCAGTTTATGTGAATTATCAGATTTAATTTTCAAAACAATATTATGGAGCATAATATTTTTATTTGACTATTAGTGATAGTAAAACTGAAGCATAGAGACATCATACTCATAGTAAGAAGCAGAGTCAAAAATTGAATTTAGGGGGCCAGTGAGATAGCTCAGCGGCATAAGCGCCTGCCCGGCAAGCACAAGGTCCTGAGTTCGACTCCCCGAACCCGCATAAAGGAAAAAACAAGACCGGTGATATCGCTCAGTGGCACTAGCGCTTGCTGGCAAGCGCGAGGTCCTAAGGTTGACTCCCGGTACCCACATAAAAAAAAAAAATTGAATCCATTTGTGTATCAAAAATTAAGCTAAAAGGACTGGTGAGATGGCTCAGAGGCGTAAGCGCCTGCCTGGCAAGCACGATGGCCCGAGTTCGACTCCCGGAACCCACATACAAAAAAAGTGCCAGTGATATTGCTCAGAGGCACGGGCACCTCCTGGAGCGCGAGGTCCTGAGGTCTACCCCCGGTACCCACAAAAAAAAAAAAAAATTTAAGCTAAAAGTATAGAAATAGCCAAACTATTCCAGGATGAGAGCGCAGCATTCTCCTTCCTGAATGAAATGGAAGTTCAGAAAACCAGTCTTTCCAAAGTAGCTTTCCAAAAAGCCCCTACCAAACTTGAGTTCTATTTCTAATTGGAAATAAAATGTGACTAAAATCAGCTCTCTAGATAAAAACTTCCTTATAAATGTTGGCTGCATATTCTGGGAGGATGGAATTGGTAAAGTGCTCTGAGTTGACTGAATATACATAAAGATGAGATATTTCTTACTCACCCTAGAGATTTTCAATTGGAGAAAGTTAATAAATTCCATACTCTTGAAAGTCAAAATCACTTGAAGTACTCCCTCATCAAGAATTCATGCCCAATTAATGAAAATAAAAAATTAATTAGCATGCTATTTATGTGGATACTGCATGTCTTTCCATGGAGTTTTCATCACCTTTATGATAATCAAGTGGAATGACAATGTGATTGAAAAATCCTTTGTAGTTTCCTTGCTCAGTTTCTGAACTAAAAATTTACTATATAAAAAGAATCGTATGAAACCAGTGTGCTAACATTTTATGAATTCTTTTTTTTCTTTTTTGTGGGTACTGGGGGTTGACCTCAGAACCTTGCATGCCAGCAAGCGCCCATGCCGCTGAGTGATATCGCCGGCCCTTTTTTCGTATGTGGGTTCTGGGAGTCGAACTCAGGCCCTCATACTTGCTAGGCAGGCGCTTACGCCACTGAGCCATCTCACCGGCCCCTATGAATTCTTATATATCTCCTCTAAAAGAAATAGGGAAAGTTGTAATTTTCTTTATATAATTTGAATTTCCTGGTTATATAGCCCAATAATGTTAATTAGTTATTTATAAAGTAACTAAAATACTTCCATTTGAGTGACAGAAATTGCTTTTCATAAATAGTTGTTACCCAGATAAACTACTTGACGTTTTCCCCCACATTTTATTGTTTTACACAGATATGATAAATACAAGCTACACTCTGGTGTTTATTTAAATATGCCCAGATGATTCTTCTATAGATGAGAGACATAATTTGTTGTTAAAATACAGTGTTGCCAAAGAATCACTCTTACAGGGCTTAGGAATGTCTTTCTGAGCTATTCCTAATATAACATTTGCAAAATATATCTAACTTCAAATGTATCTGAAGAACACAATTAGCAAGACATATTTTTCACTCTTGTGGTAATTTACCTTGTGTTGTTATGCTCTTATTTTAGAAGTCATTTGATGTAAAAGACAGTAAGTCAAAGCATCAAATTTCCGTGATTAACAACTACTGTGCATTAGTTAAGAAAATTTTTCCTTCTGTCTCCTAATAGAGTTGTGTTTGCTGAAGAGCTTTCTTTGATGATTATGTCCGTGAGAAGTTCTGTTATGGTAATCTAAAAATATTTAGGGATTAAAAAAAGCATTCAAGTTTCTATGTGATTCTAAAATAACTCTTCTATCCTAAAAAATAATTTCTCATGAATTATAAAGGATCTGACATACATACTATGAAAGCTCACTTTTCTTGCTTAATCTTCTGAGACAAAAGATAATCCTGATACCCAAAATGACTTTTCAAAATGGTCAGGGACTTACTATGTATATTAAGAGGTTGAGATTTCAAATGCACTTTGGTCTTAAAAATCATTTTTAATTGAATAATCACAGTGCATTTTATGTTCTTATTAATTTTTATTGTTAACTTGGGTACAAGTAAACATACATTCACATACACATCAGAATAACATTTTTATCATCCGTTTATTGAAGATTTGATTTTTTAAAAGTATAAGCACATTTGATGCTTTGATAAATTAAAAATTAAATTAAAAAAACCTAGAACTGTGAAGTTTCCAAGAAATGGATGGACTGCAAAAGTGTGGCTAACTCAAGCCAAATAGGACAGATTTGGGATACAAGGCCCCTTGCCTCTTGTGCCTTCCTGTACACGGAGGACACAGCATCCTGGCAGCAAATTTTTTTGGCACTGCTCCTTTCCCAAAAGGCTGCCAGCTTTTCTTTCTTTGTTGTTTGTCCTAACTAGCTGGAATCCCTAATGACAACAAGGTTAGGGACAGCAGCGGAGTGATCCATGACTCTTCTTGCCCGGGGACAGGTAAGAGGGACGCAGATGCATGGGATTTGAACAGCCATGGCACTCCTCTCCCATGGGAGAGGAGACTGAAGTGAACCAAGCAGCCTTGGGCTGCCTCTGAGACGGCAGCAGAAGCAGCGAGTCAGTATGGCTAGAGGCGCCGGTGGCACATAGTGCATGACAGGGACGGTGGCGACAAATGCAATGAGTGGAACAGCACAAACCCTCCCACTCTGCGACCAGTGAAGTTGGCACTCACCCGGCCGCAGAGGAGATCCAAGCGCGACCACACGTCCCTGAAGCGATGGCAGGGGCAGAGGGAGTGCCCACAGAACCCGCCCCACAGCACCTGGCAACCAGCAGCATGAGAGGACCAAGACAGCCAGGGGAAGTGGAACAGAGAAGGCTGGTCTGACTGGAGGAGCCGACCGCACACACTGGGAGCAGCCTCGGGCCACCTCCCTCTGAGGTTGCCACAGCAACTGGCACAGAGACACAGAGAAAAACAGTTTGTTTGTTTGTTTGTTTAGGTTGTTTACCTTTATTCTTGTTCTTAACTATTCATCTTCTTTTCCTCTTTCCTCAACTATCTCTCTTGATTTTATGATATTTAGATGTGAGTGAACATTTTCTCTACTCTTTCTGGTCCATTTGACCTGGATGAGCATCCTTTGTCCTCAAGCCTTGCTTCTACTATATTTTTCTCTTCATTTAGCTTAATGTTTTTGTCCCCTATCCCTCTTAAATTTTACCACAGGGTAAAATCACTCTACCAAGGGGAAATTCCTGAATAATGTTGGATTTTGTTATATAACTGTACATCTTCCCCCTATGGTTAAAGGCATCAAATTAATCATTACCACAGTTTGTCATGTTTTAGACTGTGCTCGATGCTATTATTATTGCTAATTATACTGCTTTAGCCAGGATGTCATACCTGTTGTACTCAGTTGTTCTCCCTTGTATGACAACACTGTGATTGTCTGGGGTCATAACCATCACCATAGTCCGGTACCAAAGGATTGTGTGCTCAGCCAAAAAGACAGCAACATCTCATCCTTAATAAACTGGGAAGGGGGTCTCGTGAGATGGTTCAGCAGCGTAAGCGCCTGCCCGGCAAGCACAAGGGCCCAAGTTCGACTCCTGGAACCCACATACGAAAAAAGGGCCGGTGATATCGCTCAGCGGCATGGGCACCCGCTGGTGCACAAGGTCCTGAGGTTGACCCCCGGTACCCACAAAAAAATAAAATAAAATAAATTGGGAAGGTAGGATCTTGGGACAGACACAAAGACCAAGACCCCTACACCTAGAAGACATCTTGGAGGAACAGACATCCCTTAGTGAAGCCTGGATACTAGTGATAAAGCTATCTACTATAAGAAACTAACAAGCATTAACACAGAAAGCAAAGTAAAATTTAAAAAAACAAAATGTCAAGACACAGAAGCAAAATGTAACCCAGACCTCTAGCCCACCCAGGACAAATGTAGGCAACAAAGAGACAGAGGAAATCAGACGCCACTCACCTGAATTCTCTGGAATGAGAGCAACAGAAGTTAAAAAATAAATGCATGAGGGGCCGGTGAGATGGCTCAGCGACGTAAGCGCCTGCCTTGCAAGCGCGAGGGCCCAAGTTCGACTCCCGGAACCCACATATGAAAAAGGGGCCGGTGATATCGCTCAGAGGCACGGGTGCCTGTTGGCGCGTGAGGTCCTGAGGTCGACCCCCTGGTACCCACAAAAAATAAATAAATAAATAAATAAATAAATAAATAAATAAATAAATAAATGCATGAGGCTACAGAGGAAATCAGAAAAGAAATAATCTCCCAGGTAAAAAAAGAGATGATGACCACAATGATGGGCTTGCTCAGCAAACCTAAAGTAGAAATAGATAAATTTAAAAAAAAAAAAATAGAGGAGCATAGCAAAATGATGGAAACCTTGAATACCTAACATAGGAAAGAAATGGAATCCATGAAACAGATTCAAACAGACATTCAGGAAGTTAAAAATTCCATGAAAGTTTACAAAATCAACTGAATGAGAGTGAAGACAGAATATCAGACATAGAAGACAGGATAGCAGTTAGTGATCACAAAAACAAAGATCTCTTAAAATAGGAAGGGGCCATGAAAAAACAATCAAGCAGCTGCAATATGATGCAGATAGGAACAATATAAGATTGATCAAACTGAATGAAAAATCAGGAGTCAGTGTGAAAGACATAAAAAACCTGTTCACAGAAGTAATGGTAGAAAATTTCCCAAGCACGGAAGAAGAATTAGGCATACAGATAAGTGAGGCATATAGAGCTCCAATTATTCATGACTAAAATAAATCTACACCAAGGCATATAATAATCAAGATTCCAGAAGTTCAGTACAAGAACAGAATATTAAAAGCTGTTAGAGCAAAGAGTTTAAAGCAAAGTATTTCATGTCTTAAAAGAAAACAACTTCCAACCCAGATTGATAACTGCAAAACTCTCTTTCAAAATCAGTGGGAATGTAAGATACTTTCGTAACAAAGAACAACTGAAGAAATTCATGACCACCAAAACAGCCCTCCAAAAAGTTCTGAGGGATATTTTAGAAAGAGATAATTAAACTACAATCCCAAAAATGGCAATATAAAGAATCCACCAGGCAAGACAACCAATTAAACAGAGGGAAAAGACAGGGAAACAACAACAGGAAAATATAATGACAAGGATAAGTCAATACATATTAATTATAACCGTGAATGTAAATAGTCTCAATTCACCAATCAAAGGAAACAGACTGGCAGAATGGATCAAGAAATAAGATCCAACAATATGCTGCATTCGAGAAACTCCCTTAACTCAAAAAGAAATTCATAGACTGAAAGTCAAAGGATGGAAAACAATATCAAGACATATCCCTTGCTCTTGGGTAAAAAGAACCAACATAGTGAAAATGGCCATAATTACAAAATTGTTATACAGATTTAATGCAACCTCAATCAAAATACCTCACAGAACTAGAGAAAATAATCCTAAAAATTCATTTGGAACCAGAAGAGACCTAGAATAGCAAAAACAATTCTAGGCAACAAAGACAAAGCAGGGGCCATCACAATGCCCGACTTGAAATTATACTACAGAACTACTGTGATAAAAACTGCATGGTATTGGGGGAAAAAAAAAAAACTAGACCCAAGGGTCAATGGAACAGATTAGAAGATGCAGACATAACTCCAAACACACTCAGCCAACTTATCTTCTACAAAGGGGCAAAATACCTTCAAAGGAAGAAAGATAGCTTCTTTAATAAATGATGCTGGAAAAACTGGCTTTCCACATGCTGAAGACTAAAACAAAACCCATGTCTATTACCATGCACTAAAGTCCAAATGGAACAAAGATCTAAATATTAAAACAGAAATACTAAATCTGCTGGAAGATAAAATAGGTAAAACTCTTAAAGACATAGATGTAGGCAAAACTTCATGAATGGAACCCTGACTGCATGGGAAATACTACAAAGAATCAACAACTGGGATCTCATCAAATTAAAAAGCTTTTTCACAAAAAAAAAAAAAAAAACCACCTACAGAGTGAGAAGACAACCCACAGAGTGGGAAAAAATTTTAGCCAGTTGTGCCTCAGACAAAGGACTAATTTAAAGACTCAATCCAAAAATGGGCATCTATGATAAATATACACTTCTCAGATGAAGAAATACAAACAGCAAATAAATACATGAAAAAATGTTCAACATCACTGGTCATTCAAGAAATGCAAGTTAAAACTGCTGAGATTCCTTCTCCAGAAAGAATGATTATTATCAAGAAATCAACCAGTAATAACTGCTGCATGGGCTGTGGGAAAAAAGGAACATTCCTCCACTGTTTGTGGGAGTGTAGACTGGTGCAACCACTGTGAAAATCAGTGTGGAGATTCCTCAAAATACTAGGACTAGAGATCCCATTTGAACCAAATATTCCTCTTCTTGGTATCTTCCCAAAAGAATTAAAAGCATCATACCACAGTGATATATGTGCACCCATGTCTATAGCAGCACAGTTTGTAATAGCTAAATCTTGGAAACAACCCAAATGCCCATCAACTGATGAATGGATAAAGAAGATTTTTTTTAATATATAATGGAGTACTACTCAGCCATAAAGGAGGATAAACTTGAGACATTTCTAGGTAAATGGATGCACCTTGAGATCATACTCTTAAGTGAAATAAATCAGACAAACCTGTGTAAATATTGCATTGTCTCTCTGGTGTGAGAAACTTAAAGTGTAAATAAGAAACAAAATGTATAATAGAAATTGTGAACTAGGAAGACATTGTTCAAAAGGAGAGGGGAACTAGAGAGGTGGGAGGGGGAAAGCAAGGAAGGGAAAAGAAAAAAAATGAGAAAAGAAGGATAAAATGGAATCAAATCTTTGTAAATAAAGAAGGAAGAGGGGTTGAAGGGAGGGGAGGGGAATGGGAAATAAAAAGAAATCAAGATATATCATGTACAGCTACAAATTCTCTGTGATGAATGTGATCATTATGTATATCTAAGTGGTACCAATAAACTTATTAATAATAAAAAAGTGAAACTAATAGTCAAATTCTAGTAATAAAATGCACATTACAGTGTTAAATGAGACCTTGGAGTACTACTTTGTTTTATTAAAGGTTTTGTTATTTCAACAAAGGAAATTACTCATTATTAAAAATTGTTACATTTCTAAAAATATTAGTTTTATAAAATGAAATTTACTTATTCTTTAAATGTTCAGGGAATATCCTTCATATTTGTTGACGCTCTTTCTCACTTTCTTAAATAGCATTTCAGTGCATTTTTATTGAACATCTCATTTGTGTAGGTATCTTGCAATATATAAAGATGAAGTATATCACTCATAGCCTTAAGATGTTTAGAAGGCAGAGGTGAGACGGATCTACAATGACGAAGCTAAAAGAAAAAAATAGCATGCCATATGCGGTCGATCCAGGATAAACAGTTATAGACACCGAACAGGAGACGTGAGCAGGAGAAAGTTAATAAGGAGGAGTGGGGCTTGCAGACAGACTGAGAACTCCATGTTTTGCTTAAAGTCACAGACGTTTTTTAAAATATAAACTACAGTGCTTCAGAAAGGAAGTGGGAGCTTGTACTCTTACAGATTACATATACTTATGTGTAACATATATACATATGTATATGCAAATTGTATGTGTATGAAATGTATTTATATTATGTTTTAAGATGAAAATAACTTATATTTGAATTAGTGTTTGCAGTGCTTAGAAGAGTAGCACCTATATGAGGACTGTGAAATATTGTTATGACTTTCCACAAAATATAAATTTAGTTGTAATATGGCATGTTTTCACTTTTACCAGCATATTATTTTTATAGAAAAAATCTAAAACACATTATTAAGAAGATAACAACAGTCTTATTTATGGATTGTTAAGTACTGAATATGATACTTAGTGAGATTGATTTGATTTTACCTATGATGTTTAACTAAAACCCTGGGATAGTCTTGCCATGTTCTACACCACAGTGCAAATTTATTATCAGGGAGATTTATAACACAATTGTCATCTATTTTCCAGTACTTAAAATTGTAGCATTTTATTGATGTTTAAGTGAACTGTTATCTCACTATGTTAGTTCAAAATTCCCATTACTAGAACAAAATACCCTATATAATCAATTCAGAAAGAGGAAATGTTCATTTTGGCTCACAGTTTTGGTGGTTCCAATGCACTATTGGGCAGAACTATTGCTTGTGGGTCTGTGGCACAGCAGCACATCAGGGTGGGGAGCATGAATTAGAGCAGACCTGGTGGCAGGTTTGAAAGAGAGAAGGGGCCAGGGTCCCAACATCCCTTCCAAGAGCACCCATCCAGTGACCTAACTTCCACTAGGCTCCACTTCCTAAAGGTTGCACCAGCTCCCGATAGTGCCAAGCTGGAAACGACGCCAATAGCACATGAGCCTTTTGGGGACATTTCATATCCAAGTGACGGCATCCACATGTAAGTAGATAAAATCATTACCATCATATAATTTAAGAATGACATAATAAAATAAAATTTAAAATATGTTCTTCATTTTATAATTTATATATTAAAATTTCTGAAATATTTTTGACAGTATCATATTTTGTGTTTTGAAATAACTGGTTTTAGATAATAAATGCATCATAAAATTTCCAACAATGACATAAGAATACGAAAAGAATTCTAGGAATATATTAGTGATGTTTTCAAATAAACTGATTATATTTAAGATTTAATTAATGTTAACAGTTTTCTTTAGGCAAATGTAGAAAAATATCAATTATATCAAAATGATTATTAAATGGCCCTATTCTTAAAATAATTCATCAGTTCCTCTAATGCTTAGACAATTGACAATTTTCCCCATTATTGACTCTGAAGGAATAAATGATTTACTGTGGAGAAAAATAGTGAGGTACTACTTAGAGGGGAAAAAAGTATTTGTAACAAAAATTATAGTTAATTTTTGCATTTTGAAATACTTTTTTAATCTGCCAATTCAATATTTTTAAATCTTTAAACATCTCATCTGGTCTGTTATAACACCATCTCTTTAGCTCAAAACCAGTTCTCTAAACAATATGTGGTTTTCAAAGAAAGACAAATCTATAGAGATGACAAAAATATAAGTGGTTGCCAGTTGTTATGAGGAAAAGATGAATAGGCAGAGCAATGAAGATTTTGGGGAGAATAAGAATCCTTTGTGTCGGGCTCGTGAGATGGCTCAGCGGCATAAGCGCCTGCCTGGCAAACGCGAGAGCCCAAGTTTGACTCCCGGAACCCACATACAAAAAAAGGGCCAGTGATATTGCTCAGTGGCAGGGGCACCTGCTGGCGCATGAGGTCCTGAGGTCGACCCTCGGTACCCACAAAAAAAAAAAAAAAAGAATCCTTTGTGTGACAATATAATAGTGGATACATGTCAATCCAAGCTCGTCCGAACTCATATAATGCCAACACCAAGAATGAGTCCTCGTGTAAACTAAGGATCTGGTTTCAGTAGTAATGAATTGCTTTCCTGTCAACACGGTGATCCTGGAGATTATATTTCTTGCCCTTCCCTCTATGGGAATGTGTTCTAGCTGGGCCGAAGAGAAATTTGCCTAGGATATGGAGGCAGAAGTGACGCAACAGCTACTCCCCTGAGTCTTATGATCAGCTGCAGTGGCAGAGATATGCAGAGCGCCAGTGAGATTCAGGTTTTTCTCTGTCTCTTTCGCTGCTTGGCTAAATCTTCTCCCTGACCGCTGGCCTTGTTGTCCAATACAGTGATCCTCGAGGTACAGACACACACAGTCTTCAACTTCTCATTGACTTCTCTATTACCTTCACCCTTTTTTGGTAGATAAATATGCTTGGCTTCTCAGTTTGACAGGTTCTTAAGTCTTCTGATACTTGAAATCTTATAATTAATTTCTGATCGCAAATTCCACATGCTCCTGCCTCTCTGATGGAAGTTTGACTTACACAGCTCTCGTATGTTCGTTGTCTCTCAGCAGACCCTGACCACAGCTCTGTGACTGTTCAGGTTATTACTCAGGAATGTCTAATGCTTCCAGCTCATAAATTCAACAACTAGAATTAGTATAAATGGGGCCACAAACTTTTGTTTATTTTCCCTGTACTTTTGCTTTTATCATTGTATATATTCCATACTTTTTTATATAGACTTTTCCCCACTGAAGAATAAGCTCCTATACTAGTTTTCTGTTCCTGTTTTTTCATATTACCATGAAGCGTGGTTTAAGGAATACAAATCTACTATTCCATATTTAGAAGCACAACCTGGGTCTCAGTGGCCAAGGTCAAGGTTTTAGCAGGTCTACCTTCCTTTCTCAAAGCTTTAGGAGAGTATCTGATTCTTGCCTTTTGCATTTTCTAGAAGTTACCTACATTCTTTAACTCATGGGCCCCTTTCTCCATCTTTCAAGGCTGCAACATATTTTCTCTCTATCCCTCCTTCCACCTTTATATCTTTCTCTCACCACAGCCAGAAAAGGTTTTCTACATTTAAGGACTCATGTTATTACACTGGACCCACCAAAATAATGCAGGACAATCTCTATCTCTATGTCATTAATGTAATCACATTTATAGAGTTATTTTACCATGTAAGATAAAACATTCACCCATTTTGGGGATTATAATGTGGTCATCTGGGGAGACTCTACTGAAACTACATTATCTAACTTATTGACTTGCATTTACAAGGTATATAAAAATATTTAATAAAGAAATAAAATTTGATACAATGAATATGTTCCTGTGGACTCATTAAGAAATCTATTTTCTTTAGAGCAAGCAAAACACCATAGGAAATTTCTCCTTGGTTAACTAAAATATTCCTCTTACTAAAAGCGCCTTAAATGTATTACACTATTCAAGGTGTACCAGAGATGTAGATTCAGTGAGTAGGAGTACATTCTCCCTCATCAGACTGCATTTCTGCAGTTGTGGTTCTTAAATACACTGGTGTTTTGTAAGATGCATAACACCTTTTCCTGAGTTTGAGCCAATGGTAACATGTAGGTAAGTAGTAGCATTTTAAATATTAAGCAATATTTTCTCCATTAAGATATGGCCCTCTATCCAAAACCTTGCCTTTGTTCCTTTTAGCTTAGTGTGTTTAATTTTGCTGTAACAGTTGGATTTTTAATAATAATTGCCGTGTATAACACCAAAAATTTAAGTGCATTTTCTTTGGCTTGAGAGTAGACAGCCAATTGTCTACATTAACTTTATTCCTCACAGACTTGGGAGCATATCTGTAACTTCTTATAAAGATATATAATTCCAAAACATCTACACAAATGTTGAACTAGATGAAACAAGGGCTGATTCCTATGCTACATCCCAAGCACATTTTTTAATTCTAGCATCTTTGCAGTATTATCATTATGTTCCTAGGCCACTATGCAAAATTTGAAACATGTTTTAAGGAATATAAAATGTCAGGGTCACACCTATGGCAGATGTGAGGGGTGCTATAATTTGGATCTTGAATGACCCCAAAGGACCATGTATTGAAGACTTGGCCTACAGTCCAAGGTGCTATTGACAGGTGGTGTGATCTTCAGGCGGTGGGACCTAGTAGCCGGTTCTTACCCCATTGGAGGCATGCCCTTGAAGATTGTGGGACCCTGGCCCCTACTCATTCTCTTTGCTTTCTGATCACAAGATGAGAAGTATTGCTCTGCCATGTACTTCCAACACGATATACTTCCTCGCCACAGGCCCAAACTTATGAGGCTAATGGATCATGAACTCTGAGCCAAAATAAATATTTTCTCTTTATAAGTTAAGAACCTCATGTATTGCATTATAGTGAAGAAAATCTAACACAAACAATTGGGGCCACTGACTACAGCTATAGTTTATGATGTGGAGGAACACTTGGAATTGGCTTAAGAGAGAGGAGCCTGGAAGAGTTTGGAGGAACAGGCTAGAAAAATGATAGATGGCTGTAAGTGTATCTTAACGAATCATTCTGGCAAGAGTTCAAAAGACCAGAATGTTAATAGAAATGTAGATAGCTCTGATGATGATGTTTCAGATGAAAATGAGGGCTCTTTTGGGAACTGGACTACAGGCTACCCTTATTATACCATGACAACTAATTTGCATGCATTTTGTCCATGCCCTGAGACTCTGTGGGGCCAAGCTTAAAGATTACGGACTCCTTTACTTGGGGAGGGAAAGTTAAAGGTAGCAAAATACGCAGGCTGCGACATGGATACTACTGGTTAGTTTTAGCCAAATTTACAGTTGGAATCAGGGGTAAAGAAGAGCAGAGTTGCATGTTCTACAATGTATACATGTATTTTTATTTTCAGAGTTGGTACATGTATACAACCGAGCTCAGTTCTTATTTACTTTTCCTTCCCCTTTTCTCCCTTCTTCCATGGTGCCCCATCGACATGTTCAATTTTTATGTTTTTATGTATGAGATAAATGAAAGAAGATAAAACAAAGGCAAAGGATTGTGAGAACTCTTGAGGATGGGCTGGATGCATTTTGCCTTGTGTGACGGATGTGAAGCTTTGGAGACCTGAGACAGCTTGGATGCTGAGTGTCCCCCAAAGTCCTGGGAGTCAGAGGCATCATTGCCTACATGGTGCTGCTAACGGTGGCAGAACCTAGAGGAGGGAGGGCCCAGTAGGCATGATGTTGCTTCACTATGTGTTCCTACCATAATATGCTTAATATCCTTAGTGCAAGCCCAAAACCACAGGCTGGGTTGTTCACTCTAGCTCCCCATGTTGTGAGCCAAGCAAATCTTTTCTTTCTCCGCGTTAGTCACTTCAGGTCTTTCTTTACAGAGGTGGAAAGCTGAATAGCCCCGTGGGAGCAGAGACAAGTGAAGGCAATGCATTCTCAGTGATTTTATCTTTTCCCATAGACAGCAACCTTAAAATATGGTTAAGTTTACATAAAGCGTTTACTTTTAAAACTGACGATCTTGATTGTATGGCTCACAATAGGCCATGAGATTTCCACTCTTATTTCAAGTGAGATATGGGAGAATCTTATTCCTTGGTTGGCAGGGACAGTGGGCAGTTCTTATAAGGAGAAAAACTACACTGAAACAGAACTAAGCTTCACACAACACACATGCTTTTCTTTCTGTATTGTAGTCACTGCAACTTACCAATTTAATTCACATTTTTATTCTTAATTTAACATAGGGCTCTGTCCACTTTACTGGAAAAAACGCTGTGATACAATTCAGCCCCTCCACCTTAAGAATCCTATTTTCTAATACAAGGAGTAAGACAATAAACACGTATCTTAAGGGTATTGAAACTATTCTGTATGATCCCAAAATACTGGATATAGTTAATATTTGTCAAAGCCCATAGAATGTACCACACCAAGAGTGAACTTTAACGCAAACTCTGAACTCTGAAATGTGTCAGTGAAGGTTCCTGGGTTGTAATGAAGTCCTACGTGGGTGACCATGCTGATAGTTGCGGAGCCCAGGAGGATGGAGACAGGTCTTTGTGAGAACTCTCTGTACTTTCTGTTTAGTTTTTCTGTGAGCCTAACGTGGCTCTAAAAATGAAGTTCTATCAAAAGATACTTGTAATAAAATGTTATTTCAATGCCACCAACAAAATTCTCCAAGTTTATGCTCTTTCTGGGAGGAGGAATTGGGAAGAGCTCAGGACTGAAGGGGGCGCTGACGGGTGGATAAGACTGACTGGCTTTCCAATTCCAGCTGGAGGATGCAGAATGAGCACATGCTTGCAGATGTGCTGTGGAGGACATTTGGTAAGAACAGGGGTTCTAGAAGCCACTTATCCCCTACCCCTCTGAGGTAATGACTTGTGGGGCACACCGACAAGGATTTATGGGCTAATGAGTGCTGAAGCACATTTTATTAATTTGAGTGCTCATCCCAACTTCCATGAAAACACTGTCCTCCAGCAAACTATGTTGAGAAAAAATGAGCCCAGCATGGATCTGCTATTCCTCCCACTCTTCATTCCCAATTCAATTATGGTTCTTGAGGGTGGAAACCACGCAGCAGGGGCCTAGTACAAGTAGCTGTTTTTCTTCCATGAGGTGACTCTGCCAAGCTGTGGCAGGTGACCTTCTGAATGCCAGGCCCTCCCTGTTTTCCCCTCAACACCAGCTCAGGGGCTGACAGGGAATTGTGTTGAACATTTGCTCTCCCCTTAGACTCTGGCAGAATCATGAAGCAAAATGAAGAGGAGGCCATTGCTTTCTCAAATTTCCTTCCAACTTGACCCCAGTAAATGAATACTTGATTTTGGGCAAATAGTACAGAAAAAGTAAATTATAGTTTACCTTTTCTGAAAATTATTATCTATAATCTCTCTTAACATTGGTATATGCTTACCTAATCCTCTGATTTATGTTTCTTTTTAGACTTCATCTTATTGGGAGTTTCCATGTAATACATTAAATTAAACACATGCAATTTATCCTTTTGTTTTATAATCATCTTAGTAATGGAATTACTATCCTCGCAATTTATCCTTTTGCTTTATAATCATCGTAGTAACGGAATTACTATCTTTTCTTAAGATGGCAAAACAACAGCAAAAGCAATGACGGTTTTCTTCTAATTGTGTTATTTTAGATTCACAGACATAAATATTTTTAGAGGATTATAAAAATAATGTACCTTGCCAAAGATACTTATTTAGCAGTAGTGTTAAAAGCAAATGACTGTAAGGGGCAAAAGTAATGACACAGATATGCAGCCAGTTAGGACAGAGAAATGGACTAGCCCTGGTCTTTGTTTCAAAGAACACATCTGTGAAGAGAGGGCGCTCAAAATTGAATTAGGACAAGGACAGTTCTGAAATGAAGTTTTAATGTGGAAGAAATGTTATTACCGGCTTTGAAAGAGCTGCATAGATCTAGCTAACTGAGAACATTCAAGTGCAATTTTAATAACTTATCACCTACATGCACACTAAAAAAATGCCATTGAGAATTTGTTTTACTATATGGATTTGAAAGCCTGAAATTAGGACACAGGTTTCATCATACTCCAATCACCCTTTGCTGTATCCTCTTAATTTGTCTAATCAAGCACCCAGGCTCCTAAGCAGCCTGCAAAAAAAAAAAAAAAAAAAAAAAAAAAAAAAAATCTTCATTTTTCTTTATAGACATTAAAGTTGTTAGAATAAATTCGATTGTTCAGCAGGCAGATGATTTCATCTAAAAATGAATAAGCTTTTTAATCATATAGGTGAATAACTTAACATGTACAATATTAGAACAAATGACTTCTTCAAAATTCATAAGAACATACAAATTAAACAAATTGGCACTACTTCAAGTCTTAGCAAAACACAATGTAGATACAGAGATCACTGAAGGCTCTTTAAATCCTGTAAAATACAGGATTCCTTGGACAAATAGTTTGGGACAATAGCCCCACATGTCCTTGGAGCCAGAGTGTATGGAATGGGGGAGTGATACAGAAGAGAATATAGGAAGCAACTACTTAATAGATGAAAGTCAGGATAAATCAGTACTAGAAAAAGATTCTAGGGGAACATCTTATCAAGAGAAAGAAGGCTGTCTTTACTAGCAAAGCCCGGAAGGCTTCAAAGAAGCTAAATTTTAATACTGACCTCCATTATCACAAAGATTAGCTAAGGGACAAGCTTGATTGGTGAGACTGACAAACACTACCCAGCAACAATGCTCACAGCAGTGTTTGCAACTGAGCTAGGGCATAGCAATATATATTTCTAATCACACACACACACACACACACACACACACACAGAGACACACACAGACCCCCTCCAGTACAGGTACCGATAATTCTCCTTTATTGCCCCCTCCCCAACACATTTACTATTAACAAAGAACCCAGAAAGAGGAAGCAAAGAAAAAAATTTGGGGTGGTACAAAAGTAAAGATCAAGTGGAACAATTTGTTCAGAGTTCATGTGGAAAAAGGAGGCCAGTTTTGAAAAGAATTTAATGATAACTGAGCCTGATATAAAGCTTGATTGGGTGCAGGAAAAGTTTTGACTGGAAAAAATACATTTTAATGTGGAAGAAATGACATTTACCTTCAGGAGTCAGTGCCCTGTGCCAACTTCATCAATGACTCCTGGGGGCTGGGCATACCTGCTGTTTCCAGAACCTTCTATTGTGCTCCCTTTCTCTACCTATGCACCCTCCCTTTCTTCATGATGCTTCCATTCATCTTTCCTCTAATCTGGAAAGGTCCTCAGTCTTCTCTGCATACCCTGTGTGTTTGACATCTCGAAGATGAAGAATTCAATTAGAAGCAGCAAAAGACTGGGCAATTCTTATTTGTTTTACTATCCATCAACACTAATGGTACCTTTATTTTCTCCCCAAATTGTATTCCCCTTGAGGTAGAAGTAACACATTTGTGGATTTAAATATCATCAACAATGTGTCATATACATAATATTTTGAATTTTTCAATAATTTTAATGCTTGGATGGCTTTCCATTATTTCATGCATTATAATTTAGATTATGCTGTACTAAAATCTTACAGTGGCAATATTATAAAATCATTTTCTTTGCAGTGCAAAATTTCTTGATTTATGTATTGTACACATAAAATAGACAGTAATTAACTAGTCTATTTTTCCAAATAAAGGAGATTTCCCTTCCAAAGAAAGTCATAATAACATTATAAAGGATGCTTCGGGGCCTGGCAAAGTCAGAGGCATTTTTCAGAGTAAGAGCAAGATAGTCTAGCAAGGGAGACTTCGGATCAGGGATTTTCAAACTTGGCTCCCCAAGTTTCACATGTTATAAAATAATATTGGGATGGCTTAAAGATAGTTTTAATATTTCTAAAAGCTTAAGTAGAAATACATATTTGCCTATACAAAATGAGTGAAGTAAAGCACAAATAATTTTTTTGGTTTTGTTAATACTAACACATACTGCTTAGTATTTCTGATTGGCATTTGCACACAACTAATAAATTTTTAAACATTAGAAATTGCTTAGCTTGAGTTAGACAGAAATCTTTCGAGTTCCATAAAGCTTACGATGACAAAGTAACAAAAATTATAATAATGAAAGCATATCATTAGGAGTCTATGAATTTGGTGGAATTCTATAAAAATTCTCCTAGATTTTGGTTCAGCCTTTAAATACATTCCTTTGTGCCAGGTTCGTTCTAACAGTCTCCTTGTCCTCTTGCAACAAGGAGGACAATGTACTTAGCCACCTGCAGGAGGAAAGATAACATGAATACCAGTATGCAAGAAAATGGATGTGGAATGAAAGAGTTCTAAAAATTTGTTTGGAATGAAAACAAAATCTGTTAAGCCCTGGTGCCCATTCATTTTGTGTTTGAAACTCTAATGATATCATGAGAGAGCATGGTATATGTACTTGAAAGAGCATATAAAATAAAAATAATAAACTATAAATATTATTGCAGTAAAGCATTTGGTTGAATTTTATTCTGGACTCTAAAAATAGGATGACTGGATTCTTAATTTCAGATTCTTCACTTCCAAGTGGCATGATTTGAGAAAAACAATGAATTTCACTGCTATGTTGACTCACATAAAATTTGGAGAGTAACATCTAATCCATAGAGTTCTGCTGAATGCACATATTTAGTACTCAAAAAATTATCTCACGACTATTACTATTTTCTGGATGGTTCTGGGTAAGTTACTAATTTTCTCTTTTCTTAAGTGTAAAAATGAGATTATTGGAATAGACAATTCACTATATTTCCTTATATATGATGACTGTGATACTTTTATAGTAATCGGGATTTTAAATATTCAATAAATGAAAAAAATGAATAAATGAAAAAATGCTAAAATTTTAAATTCAATGGAGACTGACCTTCCAGAATAGAGAACTCCCATTTTTCAGTACCCCAAGATTTACGCTTTAATCAGTATTGTATTTTTGTACCTTACATCTGTGATTAAACTCTGTTTTGTTTTGTTTTAAACAGGTGAGTCATCTGCATCATTTTCAGTATTTTAATACTTCAAGCTTGGCCAGCTGATCTTCCCACCTTGCCCACCTAAGATGGCTCTAAGCTTATAAATAAAAACATATAAATGCGTACCATTTCATTTTTTTCAAAGTTAGAACCTTGAAACCCTAGCTATAAAAGAGTTGTGAATCAAAGTTTGGTAATGGCTAGGTCAAACTTGTCTAGTTCCTAGGTAAAGACTTGATAAATGATAATGCAGCCAGAATGAAGACTGCTGTATTTGGTTTAGATAGAATAGAAAACAATTCAATAGTGAATCAGCGGTGTTATTGTTCTTTGAAAAACACCTACATATATTTTCCCATTTAGTTGGATGACCTGGAAGTGTTTTATAGCATTCATTCAGGAGAGGTTCTAATAAGCCAGGAACTCATACACAGGGTACTCATCAATCCTTCTCTTATGGACTGAATGTTAGGCTCAAAACCTCTCCACCAGAATAAAAGGTAAAATAAATTGCCAGGTTTAAATTTAACACCTAGTTCCCATGCTAAATAATTATGGCTGTGCTGGAAACTTTGATAAAGTGGAAACGAGTAGCCCAATCTATAATGTGTAATGAATAAAATGAAATTTTATATTGGATTCTTATTGGATTCTTTCAGCACATTTGGCTTCTCTATGGCTTTGAAATATAAAAGGCATTAGGCATCCAAACTGGAATAATAAAGCCTTGGCCACTTCCCCTGAGAATATATACTGATGCACACAAACACGCACACAAACACACACACGAGAAACATTATGATTTTGCTGACAAAATGTGAACAAATTAAAATATGTAAAATAACTCACAGAAATATAGACAAAGAGATTTTGTGAATGGGTTTACAAGAGAATAGAAAAAGAAGCAATAAATAGCATTTTGAAATTCACTGCATACTTTGCTCTGAAGCCAGTCTTATCTTAACACCCCTCTGCTTAAAACCCTGCAGAGACTCTCCAGCACCAGCAGAAAGTTTAGTGTCTTTAACAAGCCATAAATTCTCATCTCACGTGTTTTCCTGCATTTGTTCATTCATGCATGTATTCATTTATTCGTGTATTCTATAAACACGTACAGGCACTTATAATGTACCTGGTACAGTGCTAAGACCTGAGGCCACAATAGTGAACAGATACACAACCTATATTAGAGTTTAATATACTGGGAGTTTGGGAATAATAGACTTTAATCAAATAGTGATACAAAAAGGTAGAGAGGAGGGAGGAGGAGTGGGGAGAGAGACAGAAAGAGAGACAATGAAAGAGAGAGAGAGTTTTTGAAAGTGCCATGCATAGTGCATGTAACCTGGAGCATTTAGTGTAGTCTAGTTTCCAGGCAGAAGAAAAAAGCAAAGATAAAAACCCTACAGTAAGAAGAAACATGATACATTTGTAGAATTGCCAAAGGAGAAAAATGGAATCTAGAGAGAACAGAAGTATGGAAAGAGTTGAAGGACAGAATAAGGTAGATAAAGCCAGATTTTTCAGAACATCATGGGCTAAGTTTTGGTATTTATCCTAAGTACAGTATTGATAAATCATTACAGTGTTTCAGACAAGAGATGCTTCTGATAGGTTTTATATTCTAACATGATGATTACCAAACTGTCATATATCACACAGGTCAAATCTGACCCACTACTCATTTTGTGAATAAAGTTTGGTTGGAACACAACCATGTCCACTCATTTCCACTGTCTCTCTAGATGTTTTCAACTTACAAGGCCAGAGTTGACTATTTGCAGCACAGACTACCTGTCCTGCAAAGATGGTGAACATATTTTACATTTGCTCCCTTAAGAAAAATTTTGCTGACTCCTGCTCTGAAATATTACTGTGGCTTCTGGGCAGGGAATGAGTTTGAGGATGCAAGAATGGATATGGAAAGATTAGTTTAAGGAAGGTTATTTTTCATAGGATGGGCCAGGGATGATCACTTGAACTAAGTGGTTTTGATGATGAAGATTCAGAATGATTTGAGAAAGATTTAAGAAGTAAACTGGGCAGAAATTAACGAATTATTGGATATGGTACATAAATGAAAGGGAAATTTTAAGGGTAAGTTTTATGTTTCTGTCTTATACTGAACAATGAATAATGGTATCATTTACTGGAAGTACATCAGATTTAGAAGAAAGATTATAAATTTGATTTTGGACATGTTGATCTTGAGTTGTTTTTGAAATACCCGTGAAGAGATGTAAAGTTTTCAGTTGGGGTTGGAGCACAGATAAGAAGTCTGATTTAGATATAAAAATTTATGACCATATATGAATAAAAGCCATGGGTATGGATAGGATTTCCTGGGGAAATATAATTGCCTAGATAGAGAAATTTAGTACAAGTTCTAAGAAATTCTAATGCTTCTGAGTTAGGTACAATGAAATAGTTTGCAAGGGGCACCAGAAGGGAAATATGTGTCAAAACAGAAAGTCTAGGAAAAAGAATGTTTTAAGAAGGGCAATGCTCTCAATAGTGAGTGGGCACTGAGCAGAGCCCATTGGATGTACAATGACAGAAACCATCGGAGGTCGAAGGCAGATGCGCAAAGTGTGGTGATTGAGGCTGAAGCCAAACTCAGGAAAGATCAGAAGCAGGAACTGCAGATGAATAGCTTGTGTAGGTAATTCTCTTAAACCGATGGTGAAAAGGCAGAGACATTGTCTGGTATGACCATCCCACCCAGGCTGACTTGTAAACTTAGATATCCTTTCCCTGCCAAAGTTCCCGGATACTTTCACCCACGTGACACTTTCACCTACTTTTACTGCAGCACATACTATACCCTTTTGTCACTAGTAGTGCATACTGCACTTCTTTGCCATTGATATCTCCTCTTATTAATTTGTAAAAGTATTTGCAAGGGCCGGTGAGATAGCTCAGCGGCATAAGCGCCTGCCTGGCAAAGCGTGAGGTCCTGAGTTCGACTCCCAGAACCCACATAAAGGAAAAAAAGTGCTGGTGATATCGCTCAGCGGCACAAGCGCTTGCTGGCCAGCGCGAGGTCCTGAGGTCGACTCCTGGTACCCACATTAAAAAAAAAAAAAAAAAAAAAGAAAAAGTATTTTCAGGTACTTTTCCCAGTTTTAAATTAGGTCATTTGTTTTCTTGTCTTAGATTTGTTTGAGAATCCTCACATACTTTGAACATTAAGCCTTTATCAGAAGTAGAGTTCATCAATATTTGCCCCATCTCCATAGGTTGTATCTTCTTTCCTTTCATATGTTGGTTTTTAATTAAACTTTTAAGAAATTGCTCTTGTAGTAGAGTATGTGTAATAGTTTAGTTACTTAGCATATAAGTAAGGACAGCCTAAGATAGAGTTGTATAAAAGCAAACAGCACACAGATTTAAGAGCTAATTCAAGTCGTGTAGCTAGTTAAGCTTAGAAAAGTAAAAGAAAACACAGGAAGAACGATAGAAGTTACAATAAAAAATAGATAGACAAGGATTCTTCCTGGGAAAGATTAGTTGATAGTTCTTCCATACCTACATACTGGAATTTGGGGAATATTAGAAATATATAATAACCTATTTCTTTTGAACTCATTTTCTTTGAAACCAGGGGAGTAATTGATTTTTTTTTAATGGGTTCCAGGAGTCAACCTCAGGACCTCACGCTTGCCGGGTAGGCGCTTGTACCGCTGAGCAATATCACCAGCCCTTTTTTTCCTTTTATGTGGGTTTCGGGAGTCGAACTCAGGACCTCATGCTTGCTGGGCAGGCACTTATGCCACTGAGCCGTCTCACTGGCCCAGTAATTGATTTTTTTAATTCAACAAAGCCTCTTGATCTCTGTTTCTCTATATAAGAACTAAACAAAAAAGCACCATGGACATTCCACTTCCAGAATCCCCTTGTGGTGGTTATTCAACCAGAGCTATTTTTCTTCTTATTTCCAATGAATACTCTCCTGACTTCTTCTGCCCACAGTTTCATTCAACTTAATGAGATGATGAGCTTAGGTTTATACAAGGTGAACTGTTACACTATGTCATAAGGAAGTAATTAGCCTAAGTATTTTTTGTCTTAGCTCAAATGTTATTAAAGAAACTGTCTTCTTGTTGCTGTTACAACTTAAAAATTATAAAATTAAGAGAAATTGAAATATTTCAATTAAAGCACTTAAGAACATGCTAGTGGATGTGATTAACTTTGATTAATTCTATGCAAAGTATTATATTTCCCATTGGAACTAATCATTAGGAACTGAACTACCCATAAGTATGTTCTAATAAGCTGAAATATCTATTTCCTCCAACTATAAAAATTAAAATAATATCTAAACATGTATTCTTCAAACTTTTTCAGCAAAAGAATATGAAAAATCAGTTTAAAATTGTATTTCATAAAAATCTAGGTAAGACAATATAAAAGCAGTATTTTCCAGTGATATCTACAAATTGTCAACCAAATAGTAGTGTAGATGTTATTACTTTTGTTACTTTTGAAGACAAGATGTTATACACTGGAGAATAACATGTTGCTTTTTACTTCAGGAAATTCACGACTACTTTCTACCTTAAGAATGGAAATCAACAATCCATCAGCTATCACTTTGGATTTGGGGTAGCATCCTGAGTTCCCAGGCACCTTCTAGAAATAGCACACAGATTGTTTTTCAGAAAGATGTGGCCTGATGCCCACAGAAAGCAGTGCTGTAGCTGCCAATATAATTTATGAGTAAATGAGTACTTTACCCATCACTGAACAACACCTTTCCACCATGCTGAACATGCGAGCCATTTTCTTTGATTCTAAGGTCAATTTAGGCCCTACTTAAAGGGACTCAAAGCCTCTAGTTAATCTTATTGAACATTGGCAAGGACTATATTTTAAAGGAAATGTTTTCTAAAATGAAGTCATTTCAGGTGTGGTAAGGTTATTTATTAGAGTATATTTGAACTGCCAAGATAAAATTTTGGGGGGAAAAAAAGCCAGGATTGCTAAATTCATTCTATGTTTTTTAGTTTTCTTGAAGAACTTCTTCAATTAAGATATAAAAACAGATGCCATCTTGATAACAAAATCATTGAAATGATTAATACTAAACTTCTTCAAGTTCTACTTTAAATGAGTTAATGTGTGTAGTAAAGTTTAGATTTGCTCTCATATGATGTAATACATCAAAAGGAATTGAGAAAATTATATTCTATTTTTTTTTACAGTTGAGCTTTCTAGTATTAAATTAAAATCAGTATAGAACCTCTGTTCATAATGATGCTAGCTGTTTAAAAGCACTGTTTTTAAACAAACATGAGACACCTAAATAAATTAGCCTTTTTGAAAGATATTTCACTTTACTAGTAAAGATTTATTAGATATAGTTTAAAAACTTAGTAATGTAATTTTTAAATAAGTAGGAAAAATCCAGCGATGAATTTCGCAGTAGTAAGTTAACACATTGTTTAATACTCAGAATTTATCAGTGACTTGTAAGGAAAACAGTATAATGTGAAAATCATTAACTTGTTAAAGAAAACACCACTTGAAAAATATACTAATAATAAGATTTCATAGTGTATTATGATCAGCACCTGATGCTAATATATAACTAGATACTTTTATCAAAAAATATCTACTCAAAACTTAAAATTAAGATACATTTTAAAAATTACTAGGGCCGGTGAGATGGCTCAGCGGCTTAAGCGCCTGCCCGGCAAGCGCGAGGGCCTGAGTTCGACTCCCGGAACCCACATACAAAAAAAGGGGCCGGTGATATTGCTCAGTGGCACGGGCGCCTGCTGGCGCGCGAGGTCCTGAGGTCGACCCCCGGTACCCACAAAAAAAAAAAAAATTACTTTATTACTACTGTATTACATTATTCAATTGCTTTAAAAATGTTATTTCACGGGCCGGTGAGATGGCTCAGTGGCTTAAGTGCCTGCCCGGCAAGCGCGAGGGCCCGAGTTCGACTCCCGGAACCCACATACGAAAAAGGGGCCGGTGATATCGCTCAGTGGCATGGGCGCCTGCTGGTGCACGAGGTCCTGAGGTCGACCCCCGGTACCCACAACAACAACAACAAAAAAATGTTATTTCACATTTTATAACATTTTTTAGGAAAAATTCCCAAGCATGCTACACTTAAAATAGAAACACTTAATTTATAATTATAAAAGTTATAAAAGCTATATCTATTTTCAAAAGCCATTTAATGTATCAATGCCAATTTTTTAATTGAAATGTGTTAATTCAAATCTCAATATGAAGACTAAAACTAAAATTCAAGTGCATAGTATGGATGCTTAAAATATTTTACAAAACATTATAATCTTCAATTCTTAACGTCATTTCTTTTCCTACAGTGCACAGCACAGTCACCTCTGAGCGCCTGAGCTGTTAAGGGAAATTTGCTTGCTAGCCCAGTGGAGCAGGCAGAGCGAATCATAAGAATGATTTTCACAGCTTTAGGGGTTATGTCAAATACCCGCAGACTGACTGAGAAAAATATTTTAATTCTAGTTTATTATATTCTCTTGTTTTCATATGCATAGATGCCATAGTGTAGTCATGTAACTGAAGAAGAAGTAGATGTATATATTAGTGTGAAAACTCTTAAATAGTTTGAATATGGGGAAATATACTTAAAGTCCTGAAGTTACATATGTAGGATGTATAATAAATGCCAAGAAAACTTGTCAAGTAAGTGAAAAGGCAAAATGTTGAATTTTTCCCTGTTTAGCAAAACCACTAATAAAGTGTGTTCAGTCTTGATTTGGCATTTTTTTCAGCCTATCTTGATATTCTATGGTCTACCTATCATGTTTATTAAATTAAATTCTTAAATTTATTAAATTAAAATCTTTGATGAGAAAATTATATTTGAAAAGAATTTACAAAAATTTTTATGAATTTAAACAGTACTGTGAAAATGAAAATTAAGTGGAAATGAAGGAAAATTTGCATGAATGAAGCAGATGGTAAGAATAGTAATAGTATTTGAGAAAAATAATTTTTTGAAACTGAGAACTAAACTTGGCTATAAATTTTCTTATAAAAATGCATTAGTTTTCAGTAACTTTTAAATTTTATATAATTGTAAATTTACATAGATTTGCAAGAATAGTTTGAGTTTCTAAAGATTTTTGATATAGATTTCAAAATTGTATTTTTCCCTTTTTATATACAATATATATTACAAATTTAATTATATTTATATTCATATGCATTTTCTTTTCTGGATTAAATTAAGAGTAAATTTGGAGATACCATGATCCTTAATTCCTGTATAATTCACTTTGCATGTCCTAAGAACAAGGGCAGTCTCTTACATAATGATTGTAAGAGAAAATTTGCCAATTGAACATTCTTTTTATACTACTGTCCATGATCAAATTTCAAATTCCATCAAATATTAAAATAATATCCTTTATAGCTACTTTTCCATATAGTGTAGCATCCAATCCAGAATCACAATAGTCAGCTGTTAGTCTCTTAAAATAACTGTATTTGGATACTTTGTCAGTTTTTTTTGGTCTTTCTTGACCTTGATAGTTATGAAGAGTACAGGCCATTTGTGTATTTTCCTTTGGTTTGGGTTCAGCGGATAGTTTCTTATAATTAGGCGGACACTGTGCATTTTTGGAAGGGATACCAAATATCCTTCTTGGTTTCCTTTGTCCAGTGTCTGTTCATGCTTTTACTCATATTTGTTCATTGTTTCTTTTCATTGTTGTGTTGTATTAGTCTATTAGATGTTCTCTATTCTGTATAGAATTCTTTGTCAGATGTGTTATGAACATTTCCCTATAACCTATGGCTGACTCTTCTAAGTTCATAATAATGTCTTTTGATAAATATAAGTTGTTTTTTAAAATTTCAATAACACCTAATTTATTAAATTATGTCTTAGTCCTGACCCTTACCCTTCTTTCTGTTCCACTATAAAAAATTTTTGCTTGTCTTCACGTATTAATGAAGATAATTTCCTTTAGCTGTTATGTTTATGATATTTCTCAAATTAATTTGTACGTGTGCGTGTGTGTACAGGATACAACAGAAGGTCGTTTTTTATTCCCTATGGATGTCTGTTTGTTCGAGGACCATTTACTGAAAAATATTTTATTTGTCTCCATTGAACTGTTATGAATCTTTTTCTTAAATCAATATGTAAATGAGCATGTTTCTGAACTCTATCCCTGTGTGATCACTTGACTGCCATAACTATTTGACTTATATTATAAAAATTAAGTCAAGTTAGTGAAGTTCTTCAATTTTATTCTTTTTCAAGATTGTTTGCCTGTCCTATGTCCATCGTACATGAATTTTAGATTCATTTAGTTAATTTATATTTGAAATAATATCCTACTGGGATTCACATAACCTACTTTACTGCGTTATCATTTATAGCAATGCCTTCATTTATGAATGCTTCTGTTCATGAACAGAAGCACCTGGCGAAATTTTGGTTCCATTTGTGAAGTCAGCAAATGTGACGAACACAACTGCAGCCATCTTCCCCAGAATCGTGGAAGGAATTAAGTTTGTGAAACACAGAGGTGCCACTGTATTTTATAACAAGAGCAACAATAATAAACAGTAAAATAAAATAACTTTTAATTGTATCTTAATTTCAGAAAAAAAGTTCTTCAGTGAGTGGAGATCTTTGAATAAACTCCTTTGAATTTCTCAAATTTATACACTGATAGGGATAAATGCTGTTTGGGAAACGTACTATATGATCTTTAAACTTCTCTGTGGCTTTGTCTCTACAAAATGAGGACAATAGTTCTTACCTCACGTGAGTGTCATAAAAATTAAGGGAGTTTAAATATGTAATAGATTTAGGTGTCAGTGGCTTTCACATAATACAAAGAAACAATTCTAAGTGTAGTGACTTTGGATTTCATTGAAACATGTAAGAAAATCAAAATAGGTTTGTGTAATTTGAGAAATATGGGCAAAAGCAGATTCATGAAGATAATTTGAAACTGGTATTTTACAGGGCTCTTTCTCTTCTGTGTTTTGAATGCACAACTTGATTAAACAAACTGAAAATAGGAGTGTGATGATAAATCTGAAAAAGATCATTTAGAAGATTGGCTCAAGATTCAAAATAACTGAAGTACAGCTTAAAACAACAAATTGGATTGTGTAATGCACCAGTAGAAAATTCTATATCTAATTTCCAAAGAGTCAAAATAAGAATAAAGGATAAAGGAGATATGGCTAAATTGTAATTTGAAAAATTACTTCAAGAATTTTAATTCATAGGGATCTTAACATAAGCCAGCATTATTTTATGGTTGTCACAGAAATGATACCATTTAAAATTATATTAAGGAAATTATAGTAGCGTCATTAGATACAATGCCAGTTAAATAGTATCTAGACAACTTTGTTCCACCAATTTTCAGAAATATTATCAAATTGGAACACTTGCTAATTTTGGAAAAGATAAGGACCTTTTGCAAAATCATGCCAGATAAGAACACTTGAAAGCAATGATGACTTGATGACATATATCAGAATAAAAGCTTATGAAGGTTAAAGTTTATCTTTTTCTTTTTTAAAAACACTGATGAGAAAGATAAATTAGATCTGTTTTTTCTAACGCCAGAAGACAAATCTCCCAGTGTGCCAATAGATAAAAATTACAAATGTGGGAAATTATGTCCAAATGAGGAAGAATTATTTCTTTCCCCCTTCAGTACTGGGGATTAAATCCAGGTACTTATGTGTTAGACAAGTGCTTTACCGCAGAGCTGCATCCCTGGCCCCTTTTAAATTTTTTATTTTAGTTAGAGACAAAGTCTTGCTAAATTGCCTAGGCTGGCTTCAAACTCGCTGATTCTCTGCCTCTGTGTCTCTAGTGTCTGAGATTACAGGTATTTGCCACTGTGGCCAGCCAAGAAGGAACAACTAATTCATTTTTTATGATATGATGAGCATTGTCCTATGTACTTCTTGTGACCATGCTTAAATCATCGCTATAAGTATTTTTTCAGTTAGATATGATTAGACCTATTCAATGAATGAGGAAAGTGAGCCCGAGAGTGGTTGAGTAACCAGCCCAAGAAGCATCCTTGGCCTCAGAACTGAGATGGGCACTAATCACAAAGCCAGTGTTTTTGATAATACAGTACCAGAGTTTCCAGGCACCAGCAGAGTTCCAGAAGTCTGATGTAAAGTTATTCCTGAATTGTGTGTGCCTTGATTTTACTGAGTCTTTTAGTTAGTGTTTTGTTCAAATAAATATAGCCAGAATTCTCTGCTTCCTTCAAAAGGAAGATGAGAAAGAGAATTGCCCCAGAGGAGGCCAGTCAACTCCGCCACTGAGCAGAAATCCTTGGAAGGCTCTGCAGAAATCTCTGGAGTTGCAAGGAAACATGAGTAGATTACAGCTTTATGGTAATCTGATTCTACTATCTGATGTCCAAGATTATTTAGCTTCTCCTTGCAAATTCCCACATTTCCAACATCCATTTCTTTATTCGATATTATTTATGTTAATATAAAGTCAGCAGAAAATCGGTAGGCTTTTCTTAGGAAGGCTCTGTGGATCTCTGAACTAGTGAATATATTTTAAGCATAAGATTGAAAAGTTATGAAGCTATGTGTTTTCAACTATCAAAAACTAATAATCTTAGTCTATAAACAAGATATTTACCTTGCTCTTTTATTCTAAGGGTTGGAGGTCTAATCATAAAAAATCCAATTGCAAGACATATAAAAAGTAAAAAAAAATGCTATGGAAATTTTAATGACCGCATCATACATTATAATTTTAATGAATATACTCCCAAACACCCAGTTAAAAAAGAACTGGTCAAAAATGCAAATGTAGACAGATGAATATTGTGGGGGCAATATAATTAAAATCTTTTAACCTAAAAACCCTTTTCATAAAAATAGTAGCAAAAGAAAGCACTTTTATTACTGAAAAAGCATTAAATTAGAATGTGATATACATCAGACGCCACCTGCTAAGAGATTCCAAAAACGAGGAATTTCAGCTTTCCTTATAGCTCAGTAGATACAACCCATTTAAGGCAATATGTTTTCTCAAAATAAACCATAACTAGTCTTTTACTCACAGGACTGACGCTGCCAATTATTACAAATGAATCATTTTCACTTTATGTGGTAATTAGGTAAGTATTTGTGTCAGTTCACTGGCTTTATACACGGAAAAGACAAAGTTCTGGTATCTTTAAGATAAGAAGTAGCTTCATAGTTTGCAGCAAGGTACTCGCCAAGATTAGGGTTGTACCTTCCCACGGAAACGGGCACGATATACTGTTTCCCTTGACATACTCATTGAAGAAACATGCCTCTCAGGTCTTTAAGAAAGACATTCCTGGGTTCTAAAGTTGACAAAAAGCTTATAGAGTTTTTTTTAAAGGATTTATACGTTTTTCAAAACAGAGGAGAAAATACTTATAATGATCACGTTTCTAAAGTAAATGCACTCTGCCCTTGTTTTCAATGGAGAAGATTAGGACTCTTATTTGTACTGTTTATTTGTCCTTACAACATGAAGAGATTTTATTTTTCAACATAAAATATAATTTTCATATAACATGTAAAAAAATTGTAAATTCTGAAACAATTTAAACTGGAAATTTATTTATCACAAAGGCAAAACCAACAAACATGCTTGAACATGTTAATAATTTTAGTTCCCTATACCTGAAAAATGGTAAGCATCTTAATAGAAACAGTCTCCATGGTTTATAATCCTTCTAGTTATTAAGTTCTTATTCTAAATAGCTGGTATTATATATGATGGTGGCATTTGTAGCAACCCTTTTTCCTTTATACTGTTCATTATTTTCATCATCATTGCATGGATTATAACATGTATTCAAGTTTTACAGAATGTACTGACCCCAGATACTGCCTTAAAATTAATTAATCTTTTTCAATTTCAACAGTACTCATACCAGTAACACGTTTCACTGTTCATAGTGGTTAATTCGGCCAATGATTCAATCATAGTAACTAAAGAAATATTTAATTTTGAAAAATATTCCCCATCTTGTGTACTAGTGTACCAGTAAAATCGTAAGTATTTATATCCTACTTCAATGTAGTTTTCAGCTTTGGAAAGTTTCCTGGACTTCACAGCACATTAAGAAGGATGAATATTACATGAGAGAAAATTGCAGCCAGTTTCAATGTTTTGTAAGATGCAATGGCATATTCTATGACAATGCTAAAATTATTGTGTTAACTAAAGGGAAGTTAAGATACAGTTATATGGGCCGGTGAGACGGCTCAGCAGCTTAAGCGCCTGCCTTGCAAGCGCGAAGGCCCGAGTTCGACTCCCGGATCCCACGTACGAAAAAGGGGCCGGTGATATCGCTCAGTGGCACGGGTGCCTGTTGGCGCGCGAGGTCCTGAGGTCGTCCCCCCGGTACCCACAAAAAAAAAAAAAAAAAAGATACAGTTATATGTCTTTTGATAAATTAAAATAAATTGTATTAGCCAATATTAATTCAGTGATTCCTTCCTTCCTTCCTTTCTACCTTCCTTTTCTCTCTCTTTCCTTCTTTTGTTTTTATTGGGAAAAGAAGAAATCAATTCAAATACTTGCTTCAGATCTAGCTCTCATTTCTAACAGTTGTTTACTTTTTTCTAAATAACACTGACTTATTGTAACACCAAAGTATGTGATCAGTACAGTCAATTGCATGATTTTTTTGACATATATTTATTTGTTCTCACTTCATAGACTTTCTATTTATTTGCTTGGTGATGTTAGATGAAAGTTGTAGGGACTGTGCTTTTCCTACTACATTATCTTAGTTACTTTCTCATCATTGAGCCATAATACCCAACACCCACAATAGGGGAAGTTTATTTTAGCTCATGGTTGTAGTCCATGGTCAGCTGGCTCCAAAGCAGCAAGAGAGAACGTTGGAACAATGTGGTGGGGGAAAGCCACTCAGGTCATAGCAGCCAGAAAGCAGAGCAAGAAGGGAGGTGCAAGGAAGGGGATTTACTCTTACAAGTCATGGTCCCAGTGACCCACCTTTTCCAGCCAGATCCCAGTTCTCAACAGCAAGTCAGCTATAGCGCCCCATGATTCTGTCGCTTTCCCCAAACCCTGCGTATGAGTGCATGAAGACTTTGGGGAGAGATTCTCTATCTAAACTATAACATATGCCGGGGATTGGAAAACTATCACCCAGAGACCAAGCCAGCCTGCTGTTTGTTTTTATCTGACCTACAGATTAACAATGGATTTTATATTTTAAAATACTTTATATAGTCATAAGAGTAATATCAATGATACATGAACATTATATGAAATTCAGATGTCACTGTCCTCTAATAAAATTTTGTTGAAACTCAACCTACTAATTTGTTTACATATTATCTACAGTTACTGCCATGCTACAAGGGCAGAGCTGAATGGAAACTATGCAGCCCACAAAGCATAAAACATTTGTTATCTGGCTCTTCCAAAGAAACTTTGACAACATTTTCACTATGTCAATATCATGTGTGAACCCTATATTTTTATAGAATATTATTAAATATATACATTTTTGTAGGAACCCAATGAAGAAATCCTATATTATCAGAAGGACATGAAACTTGGTTCAAGAGGGCCTTCTCACCACACCGCAATGAATTAACTGAGGGAGACAAGGAATATTCGTGGAAAGAGGAAGGCTTTTGCAACTGGAAAGACCTGGAAATGTTGATCCATACTCTGGCACATTCCAGTTATGGTATCACGAGTAATTTATTTAATCTCTCATTTCCTGCTAGATAAAACTGGATAGCATTACCAACTATACAAAGTTAGTGTTAAGAAGTAAATAACATCATATGCAATATGTTCATGAAAGTATAGTTCTTGCTCCTTTTAGTATATGTAATAGACAGTGAAGTCTGAGACAAGATAGATAAGCCTGTTTGTCTTTTGAATGTTTCTTCCAACGAATTTGATAGAGTTAAACCCATATCTATGAGGAGTTGTAAAACATACCACCTATATAAGTATCCTCTGTAATATTCATGATTTAGACAGTAAATCATATTTTTACTACTATGTGCTAAATTGTGTCCCTCCAAACAGATAGGAGGAAACTCTAATTTCTAGTAGTACTTCAGAATGTGACCTTCTTTGGACATAGTATCATTGGTAATGAAATTACTTGAGATGAACTTATTGTGGAGTAAGGGAGTAAGGTGGCCCCTAATCCAATGTGACTGGTGTTTTTATAAGAAGATGTCATGTGAAGACAGAGGTGCAGGAAGAATGCCAGTGACCATAAAGTTAGAGACTGGAACTATGCATTCGCGATCCAAAACATGTCAGAGATTGTTGGCAAATTGTCGCTAGAAGCTAGAAGCTGAGAAGAAGCAAGAAAGACTTTCCCTGCAGTAAAAAATATTAGGTATTATTTTTATTTCTAATCTGAAAGGAATAGTTTTTAAATCATACAATTTACTGTCATGTTTGCAATAGGCTTCTGCATTTTTACTGTTGAAGTTTTCAAATACATATAAATTTATGCAGAATATAATAATGAAACGTGGTAGCATCACCAAGTTCAAAAATTTAACAATATTCTGCCTTTCCATTTTATCTGTACCTGTATCTATTCCCCAATTCCTTGCTTAAATATTATTTGTTTACAATTGTTGCTTTTTTAGATAAAATTTATATGCACTGAAATGCTCAAATATTAACTGTGCAACATTGAGAAATGAATGCACCAGTTTCTTCCCCAATTTCCTCCTCTTTCTTTCCAGTAAATCTGTCCACTGTCCTTTCACCTGTTAGAGAGAGTCAATGAGCTGACTGTATTTATCTGGAATTTTTGTTTTTACTTTATTCTTGAACTTCACATGAATTTAAGTACATATGTTTGCATTTAACTATATATATTTGCATATATATATATATATATATATATATTTGCATTTAGCTTCTTTTGCTCAGCATATTAGCAATTTGCTGCTTTTATAGTTGTGTGACATTCCATTGCATGACCTTAATATAATTTTTATTTTTTAATTATTGTTTTTTATGTTTCTGTTGTACTGAGGATTGATCTCAGGGACTTACACATGTTAGCTAAGCACTGTATCACTGAGCTATATACCCAGCCCAAACTTAACATAATTTTTTGATCCATTCATCTGTTGGTAGAAGCTGTGTTTGTGTTCACCTTGAGGTTACTGTCAATAAAGCTGCATGGGTAATCTTTTACAAATATTTTGTGGAATACATTTTTACTTTTCTTGGACTTAATTTTGACTGTCGATTTGACTAGCTTGAGAAATTCCTACATTAGTATGGCACACTCCTGGGTGTGTCTGGGTGGATCTTGGAGGCATGACATTGGGAACTCTACTGGTCCTGGCTTTTTCCTCTCAAGCTTTTCCCCTGCTGTCTGCTTCCTGGAAGCCATGAGTTGAGCAGCTTTCCTCCATTATGCCCTTCTGCTGTGATGTTTGTGCCTTCAAATCATTGACCATGGACTGAAAGCTCTGAGACCATGAATCAAACCCTTCTTCGCTTAAATTGTGTGTACCAAGTAGTGTGCAGTGGGACAATGATTACTATGTATATTTAACCTTATAAGACATTATACAGCTTTATATGGAAAATTCATTTTGTTATAAAATTTTTATACCTCTACCAGCAATATATATGAATTTTAGTATTGCTAATCTTTTTAATTTATAGTCATTTTGTTGGGTATGTAGTATTATATCATGTGATTTTAATGTACATTTCCCTAATGAATATTTAACTTTTTGTGCATATTGGCCATTCATATGTCATATCTCTTCTTTTAAAAAATGTTTATTCATGTCTATTGCCAATATTTCTTTAGGTTATATTTTTTAGTTTTTATTTTGTACATGTTTGCAGTACATAATGATTATACTCATTGTGGGTGTTGGTACAAGTATAGAAAATATCTTAATTCTTTTTTCATCCCCTTCCCCTCCCTTCTCCTTCCATCTATTGGTATCCTTCCCACTGACAAAAGGTTTATCTCCCTATTTCCTACTATCTTTTACTTTGCTATTTTTTTGTTTACACTTTAGGTCTCTTTTATATTATAGGTATTTTGAATGCAAATTCATTGTCAGATGTATGGTTTGAGAAAATTTTAGTATGGTTACAATACTGAATTTGTCAATAGTACACTTTGATGAACAGATGTTTAAGTTCTCATGAAATCTAATTTATCATTTTAAAATTTTATATTAACTACTTCTTGCATCCTATCTAAGAAATATGCGTACACAGTGTGGTCATGGAAATGTTCTTCACTATAGTTTAGAAGTTTTATAATTAAGTGTCCAATGAATCTGAACTTGATATTTATGTCTAGTGTGAGGTAGGACCAAGATTTTTTCCCAGAGAATGTTTAGTGCTCAATACCTATGACGAAAATATTTTGCTTTCTCTATTTAATGATTTTTACACATGTATGGAAAAATAATCTTTTAAGTTCAAGTCTATGTATGGATTCTCTATTTTATTTAATTCATCTATTGTCTATGTTTAAGCCAGCACTACAATATAAAATGTTTGGAAATTAGCCAATGTAAACTCTTCCAGCATTCTTTTTCAAGGTACTTGTTGTTATATTAGAAAACAAGATTTTCACAAAATATTTAATTCGTCTTGCTGCTTCCTAGAAAAGTAACCTGCAAATAAAATACCACTATTGGAACTATTTTCAAATTAGATTTATTTTGAGACAATTGATATGTCTCAATTGATATGTTGGGTTTTCCAATGTACACACGATATGTATTTATGTTAACATATTAAAAATTATTCTTTCAGCAATGTCTATTCTTTAGTTTCCAGGGTAAAGACTTTGCAAATTTGAATTGAATTTATTTTCAAATTTATTTTAAGTATGTTATATTTTTAACATATTTTTATGCTTTATGTTTGCATTATAAATGGAAATTTTAACATTTAAAATTTAATTCTCCATTTGAAAAGAGGGGACAGGAATGTGAAAAATAAAAAGAGGAAACAAGATATATCATGCGCAGATACAAATTCCCTATAATGAATGTGGTCATTCTGTATACCTAAGTTGTACCAATAAACATAAATAAAAAAATAAAATAAAATTTAATTTTCTAGTTGTCAGCTACTAGTATAAAAAAATAACTGATTTATATTGTCTTTGTACTCTCAGACCTTGCAAAACTCACTTACTAATTTTAATTATTTTTTACTGATTCCTTAAGATTTCCAAAAACGTCATTTGTGATTTCTTCCCTTGCTAACTGTATATTTTTCTTTATTTTTATTATCATAATTCAATAGCTAGAGTATCCAATACATTGCAAAATAAGAAGTAAGAACACAAATCCTTGCCTGATTTTTGTCTTAAGAAAAAAAAATTCTACTTGTAATTATTAAGTATGATTATTGTTTGGAGTGTTCAATGCTTTTCATAGAAGACTTATAACAGACTGATGATTTTTATCATTAATGAGTGTTGAATTAAAAATTGACTTTTGGTCTCCATTTAAAATATAATGGGATTTCCCCCTCCATTGAGTCACTTTATGGCATCATTTATAAAATATTTATATCTGTGTATAAATATTTATATATATTATTTGATCTTTATATTTCGTTTCAGATTTTTTTTTCTATGCTATGAAGGATAATGGTCTATATTTTTCTCTTCCTGTAAAACCTGTTTTCTTAACAGGAGTGAGAATTATGAATGACAAGTATTTCTTAATCCAGGTTCTAAAAGTCTTTTGGTAAAATTGGTATTATTTAGTCTTTAAGTAATTGGTACAATTTGTACAATTGTAATTGAAAGTATTTGGGTCTGGGGTTTTTGATAATCAATTTCATTGATAAATATGGGGAGTGCTGCTTTGTTGCTGTTAGGTGGGAGTAGAAATCTAGGTTCCTCATTAAGTTCCACAAATATTTCCTTGGCTAAGAGGTGTAGGAATGTCTTAAGTTCTTCTCTTCACATGGTGTCTACTGAAAGCAAGTAGTGTTCTGGGTGGTGGTAAATGTCCTCAAAATTTACTGGGCCACTTCTGGCAGGGGATATCCTGAGTCTTGACACCGTGTCAGAAACACTGGCTCTGGATGGTGTTTGATGGTCCTGGGGAAGATAAAAATCTGAGTCCCCCACTCACTTGCTGTAACACCACCCCCGCAGGAAGACGAGTCTTCACTCATTTTTGCTGCCACAAATCGTGGGGCTTTCTTAGCCTTTTCTGTGGTATTTTGCTTGGGGAGCACAGTTATTGTCTACATATTATTTTGCTTTGTTAGATTCTCTCATTCCTGATCATACAGTTAGAGAAAGTCGGATTTTGTTTGTTTGTTTGCATGTTTTGTTGACACCTGTTTGTATTTCCAACTTGCCAGCTTCTTCAGGTCCAAGGATAGAATATACAAGACAGAACAACCAAGGGGTCCTTCACCATATCTGTTTGGGAAAATGTTACACTTTGAATTATTTTGAGGAGACTATCTTTTTTAAAATGTTGAATTTCTCCATTCACAAAACAGATATACTAGGTTAAACTAAATAAAATTTTAATACTTTACTTTTTTTCCCCTAGCACTGGGAATTGAACCCAGGGCCTTGAACATGCTAGGCAAGTACTCTACCACTGAGCCAACACTCCAGATCAGTATCTTACTATTTTGATCTATTCAAAGCTTGAATTTCATTATTTTATTTGTAAAGTTAGTTCCTTTTAAAATAAGTACATTGTTAGGAAAATTGATGGTTAATCCTTAATAGTCTATTTTTTCTTCTCCTGTCAGATGGCATTATTAATCTACTGAAATAGTGTTGTCTTAACATCTCTCAACATTTATGCTTCATAACAACAGTTTTACAGGTTGACAAATGTGTAAATTCTTATGTGCGTAATAGTGGGATACTGGGCAGTTGTAAATTGTGCTGCAATTAAGAAAAGAAAAGGAAGCAGAAATGTCTGTGCAGTGAGAGATCTTCCAGCTAGCAGCACTGGATGAATCCTCTAACAAAAAAAAAAGGTGTTAAGATTCTTAATGTTCTTTTAAAGGGGGAAGAAGTGGGTAAATAGTCCCTGTTTGTAATACAAATAAGGTAACTTGGCTGAAAAATTGTCCAGGCTACTGTGTTTCAAGAACTGGCTTGACTATGTTACCTCGAAGATGAGATGATGCCAGCCTGCTAATTTCAGTTCAAACTTCTAAACAGCTGCTGCATCTCAGCTGATGCCAAACCCCTTGAACATGCCAATGTTTGGATTCTTTCATCCAACTGTCCCTCCAATTACTAAGATTTCTCATCTGGAACATGTCTGGAAAATGTCTAAAAGAGGGGAGATTCTGAGAGATTAGCTTTTCTAGTAAGAAAATAACCACTCATTAATAACCACTCACATTAAATAACCACTCAGTCCTCATGATTTTTATCATAGTTGAGTTTCAAACCTCTTTATTTCTCCAACTGAAAATTAAAAGTAAAGTTTGACATAGAGAAAGACTTTCTGCTCTGATGCATACCTAACCTATTCAAACAGCTACTTATCATTCCCTCCTGGTCTTGTTTAGGTCCTTGATAAACTGTAAGACCTACTTCTATATTTTTATCACTTGTCTAGAATAAAAATCACTTGAGATCTATGTTTATATGTATGTCTTTATTTTTCTAATAGTTTCCCTTCATCATGCAAAGCTGGATCCTATGCTGAGTAGGGTGAAACCCTATTGAGAGTGGCTGAAAATATTTTGCCATATTTCTTTGAAGCATTTATCTCACAACTTACATTCCAATTTAATTGAAAGGATTTACTTTAATTTATTCAATGGAATCTTATGGGATCTCACAGGATGGGATTTTATTGGTATCATATCAGGGTATCATGGCATGTTTAGCTTTACTATGCGTGGATTGTATATTTTTAATTGGATAGAAAGTTGTCATTTTCTTTCATACTTTCCCAGAGAAAAACAACAATGAAAAAGTATGCTGACAACATAGTTCTATTGTTAAACATAGAAATGGTTTCTGTAAAAACTGCTTTGCTGTTTAATTATTATCAAAATAATTTTAAACCCAAATGATCGTTTTTAGCAGCTATTGTTTAACATTTAAGTTGTATATGTGGAGCATTAATATAATGATTTAGGTACTTAAAGATACCTTTTGATATCTGTTTGTTACAGGCAGCTAAGTTAGATAAAATATAAATAGGCAGTCAGATAGGGCTGGGCCCTGGAAGGATCCAGTGTAGAAGACGAGATACCTTGCAACTGTGGGGGAAACAGGCACCTCCACCCAGGGCCAGATCTCAAGAAAAAAGAAGAAACAAATGCACCCACATACTTCCTAAGGATAAACATCAGGAATTGATATTCTAAATAGGTATCCATCACCTTGAGAAAGCCAGAAAGAGCCACTAACCCAACGCCCTGCAAGGAAAGCCCCTGTTCTGTATTCATGCCCATTTGCTATGTGACTTGCTTCCCCATTTGATCCTGAGCTAATCAATTTTACCTGAGCAATTATACTCATAACTTTATTGGTTAACCATAGTTTTGTCCCACCTCATGCCCACCTTGTGATTTTCCATTTTTCCCCACCTTGGACCCACCTCGGACCCACCTCACATCGTGGATTTGCTCTATAAAAATCCCTAGAAAAGGCAGGGTCTTTGGCAACCCACTCCGGACCCCTTCTGACTCTCTCTCAGACAGAAACTTTCCTTCCCCCAATAAATATACACTGCTCTTAACCTCCAATGTTCCTACAATTCATTCTTCGATTTTAGAGAACACGAACTCGTGTCAGACATCTAGCAGGTTGGGATTTTCTTTCCCCTATACCATGTTCTTTGTGGACCACTTAATTACTTGAAATTTTATAAGCTTTGGGTACTATATTAAGAATTTCTAATGCTTGTGATTGATGTTGAAAATGCTTTTGACATTTCAAGTTTAAAATATTCATGTAAAACTGGATAGCCCCAAACTTTGGAGTTTTGATCACCACTTAGATCATTATTTGAGCAGCTACAGAGTTAAGTTTTTTTTTTTTTTTTTTTTTTTTTTTTTGTGGGTACCGGGGGTTGACCTCAGGACCTCGCGCGCCAGCAGGCGCTCGTGCTGCTGAGCGATATCACCGGCCCTTTTTTCCTACGTGGGTACCAGGAGTTGAACTCAGGACCTCACGTTTGCCAGGCAGGTGCTTATGCCGCTGAGCTATCTCACCGGCCCCAGAGTTAAGTTTTAAGGAAGCATTGGATCTACCTTTAGACACAGACCTGTCTTATTTGTAACTATATGTGGGGTGACCCTTTCTTCAGGTATAAGTCCTGATTAAGCACCTCCCAACATTCAATACAAACTTGAATCAACAATTTGCCAGAGTAAACGCATGTGACCTCAGTTGTTAGCTTTGATAATTCGCAATCAAGTTCCACAGAAAATTGCCTAAAGGGAAAAGAGTCCATTAGTTCTAAGCATTTAAAATTTTATACTTTGACTAATTTATGCTGTCAAAAAGGTTCTCATCTATACAATTTAGGTGGTTTATAGAATTTGTAAATAGAATTTTGATTTGATGTTGCTTCAGTTTTCATTGAAGCACATCATATGTGTAATCCAAGTGTCGCCAGTTCCTGCTCTATTACAAATACAATGAATATTGTAAATCGACATACATTTCTAATGTTGCTAGATAATCTCATGCTCTTGACCAGCAGGAAAAACAAGATCTCTAGGCTTTTGAAAGTATCAATCTTTATTCTTCCCCTTACTAGGTATGTTTGAGTTCCTAGAAAGTATCTTACCCATGTGCTGCTGCACACGGAAATATCACTTACCAGAGTAGACCTTGAGGATGTCTTACTTTCTTTTTGTTTGGTCCACCAAGCACACTATTATTATTATTATTATTATTATTATTATTATTATTTGCTTCTGACTTGTACCACTAGATCTTCTGTCTTGCCCTTCACTTGTTCTACATGTAGGTGCTCTGGGTTCTTAGGATGGCAAAGCTGATGGGTATTCTGTCATAGCACTTGAGGAAATGAGCCCTCTTTTTCATGTCTTATGTTTTATTAGCAGAATTTCAACATAGTGTGCTCGAACAACTACGGATTATACAAAAACATTTTAGTTGTACTTATAAGCTTCTACATTCTTAAGACCTAAATACATGTTGATGTGAACAGGAATGTAAGTACTAATTCTGTTCTGATTCAGTCACATTGACAATGATTAGCTTTGGTGACCAATTTCAGAATCATGCCTGACTTTTGCAGTAGTTTCTTATAGAACCAATGGAGACACTATTCTTTCTTCTCTACTGAACACTACACTCAGGGCTGCAAAGCTTCCATAGAGTGTGATATGAAATGTAGAGATGGGGAGCAGTGAATTCTCTCTCCTCAAGTACATTTAAGCCTAGAACTACTAATAATCCTTCCCAGAGTTGAATGAAGTCATTTATGAACACAGCTCATTTTTATGGTGCTAACCAACCCACTAAGCCTCCGACACCAAGTTAGGAATGTGACACAGAAATGCAAATTAAAACAACATTGAGATTCCATCTTATTCCAGAAAGAATGGCTTTCATAAAGAAAGAAAATAATAAAGAAATGTCGTAAAGAAATCAAATAATAACAAATACTGGTGAGACTTTGGGGGATAAAGAAACCCTTTACATTGTTAATGGAAATGTAAACTAATACAACCACTGTGGAAAAATCAGTGTGGTGATTCCTCAAAAAACTGAAAACGGAAATTCCATTTAACCCAAATATTTCTCTCCTAGGTATCTTCCTCAGAGTTCAAAATGTAATATTATAATGATACCTATGTTTATAGCAGCATAATTCATAATAGCAAAGTCTTGGAAGTGGCCTATACATTCATCAGTAGATGAATGGATAAAGGAAATGTGGTTCAGTGGTACCTCAGATTAAGACTTAATTAGTTTTATGAAATGAGGAAGATGGCTGCATTTGTGTTTGTCACCCAGTGCAGCTTGTGAACAGAAGCAAAGCTTTGTTGAATGCTTTTGTTTGAGAACGAAGTTGTTTACGAGCAGAAGCATTTGTGAATTGAGGTACAACTGTATTTTTATACATTGTAATACTACTCTGCTATAAAGAAAGATAAATTTGGGTCATTTGAAGGAAAATGGATGCACCTTGAATTTATAATGTTAAGTGAAGTACATTAAACACACAAACTTAAATATCATATGGCTTCTTTTATAGGAGAAAACCAAAGTGCAAATAAAAAACAAAATAAAAGAATACAGGGAGATAGATATATTCCAAATGGAAAGGGAACAAGAGATGGAGGGAGATAGGAAGAGGACATAAATAATTAAGATGCACGATGTGTATGTACATACTACCCACAATGAAAGTATCATTCTTATCTCAGTCATATAATAATATAAAAATAAAATAAAGAAAAAATTGTGACAGTAGCTATAATAGCCTTTTCACTGTCTTTTTTGATCTTACCAGCTGCTGTCCCAGCACCAAAACAAATCCCTTCCAAACTCATGAAAACGAAAGCACCCAGGCAGAACATCACAAGCAAATCGATGCCAGCAAGGTCACAGTCCTACAAGCTCCAGGAACAGTAATTCATTTCAGGCTCAGTTAGAAGACAAGTACCTGGCAGAACATGTGAGTTTCATCGGTGATGAATTTATAAAACCAGAATCCAGTGCCTGCACCTCCGCTTTCCTGATTCCTCTGCACATCAGTTGTCCTCGTCTTATTGACTGCCCACTTGTTGTAATCCAATGCTTACTTGTGGGACCAAATGCTTTAATTTTCTTTCTGGCTTAACATTTCTCAGACACATCATACTAACTCTTTGAATTTTGTTGAACTCTTTCTCCTGAACTTCGTCTTAGAGGCCACAGTTAGTATTGCTGTGCCCATCTGGTCTTGTGACACCACGGCAGGCACATCGTAGGTACCTAATGAATATTTGCTGATGATTTTGAATTCACGACCAATAATAAACTACTCCTTTTATTACAAAAAGACACTTCTGTAGCTGTTTCTCATTCATTTCTGTCATACTAAATCATTGAGCCACATTCCTCAAGAATTTTGCTCAGCTACAACCTGATCATAAATTAGATATTTTTGGAAAATGTGTGGGGGAAGATGGAAAGGAGAAAGAGTTGTGTTGCTGATATTGTAGGACAATGAATACAGCTTTGTCAGTATAAATTCAAGTTAGGTACCACAAAATGTTACATTCAGTGGGCAAAAAAGCCTGAGCTGGCATTGCACATAGCCAAAGAATGCCCTAGATCTCGCTAAGTACAAAAAGTAGTCTACTTAAAAGAAATGCAAAAAATATTAATTAAATATACTCTAGTTACAATCAAATGCATAGGCATTAATCCTGTTCATTTGTATATGGAATTTCTATGTACCACTTATAAGAATTAATTATTTTTAAATTATCAAGATTTATTCTTTCTTTTTCTCTCTTTTTATGGTACTGGATATTCAATCCAGGTATATTTTGCTTCTGAGCTACATCTCCAGACCATTTCAATTTTTATTTTGAGACAGACTCTCTATATGTTGCCCACATGGGACTCATACTTACTATACTCTTGCCTCAGCCTCTCTCAGTGCTGGGAACAGGCACAATTTACTTTTCGAAGAACACTCCTTATATTTTGAAAACAACTGTAGGCATAAGTAAGCATCAGAATAGTTCCTGACAAGGCCGGTGAGACGGCTCAGCGGCTTAAGCGCCTGCCTTGCAAGCGCGAAGGCCCGAGTTCGACTCCCGGATCCCACATACGAAAAAGGGGCCGGTGATATCGCTCAGCGGCACGGGTGCCTGTTGGCGCGCGAGGTCCTGAGGTCGTCCCCCCGGTACCCAAAAAAAAAAAAAAAAAAAAAAAGAATAGTTCCTGACAGTATCTACAATCACTTTCAGACACTAAAAATATCTACATTAATGTTATAGTATTAAAAAGCTTACTGCTTACAAGACAGTGACAACTGACTATCTCCATTATTTAAGCTTACACATTGCACATCCTTTGGTAATAATGCCCCTCACAAAGTCTGAAATGGGACCGAAGCACTTAAGACTATTACACAATTTCATTGTGTGCTCCTTCTATACTTAATTGTAAGCTCCTCAAGGAAAAGGGTACTGATCCTGTCCTCTCTATTCTGCTCACTATGGCATCCCCAACTGTATTATTTATTCAGTAGCTTTCAAATAATCACTGTTGACTGTACTCTCCTTGAAATAAAATACTTTCCAAGCTTAGATATTTTTCTACTAATTTCTCAAACTGTACAAACCATTAGCTCTTAATTTGAGGGTAAGAATAGAATTTAGGGACGTACATGGTCTTATATGGGGAAAGACTGACATTTTTATTTTCATAAATCTCTACTGAAATTTAGAATTTGCTTCAATAACGAATATAGGCAGCAGCACAGAGCAGTACTAATGGGTTCGTAGTAGAAACAGAGGAAATAGTATATCATATTACACTCCATTTCTGATCTTTAAATTTTCTTCACACTCATAATGACTTGACACAGCATGAGTAATTGCACCAGCTACCAGATCACAATGCCACTGTAGTTGTAACCTAATTGCCAGCTCGTGGACAACTCTGCCTGGAATCCTTCAGACACCTGATATAAAGTTGCATGTGCCTACATCAATGATCCAGACAATGGCATTAGTTTCCAGTATTTCCTATTTATAATCATTTATTGATCAATATGTGGAATGAGGTTAGTCAAACACCACTCTACATGTTAATGTTCTTACTGAAGCTAAGCATCTGCAGTCTGTGTGGTAAAGTCTTTTAAATATTAAGTTTAACTTTTATTTTATTTGTCCTTACATTATAAGGAAGTAAACACTGTGTGATAAAATTTTTAAACATTTTTAACCCTTTTGCTATAATACAAAGCTTTCAATGAATATTTGTCCTGGGGACTATAAAATAATAGATATGAAAAGCGCGTCCAGATTTCTCGTGTCGGAGATCACTCAAGATCATTGTTAAGTAATTTTTTAAAAAAATTTTTCTTTGTATCTTCTAATTGACTACTCTACAATGGGGTAAAATTTTGTAGTCATATGTTAATATGATGCCAAAGAATCCCATAAAGTCTACATTACATGGCTACTCTAAGGTTGTCAACTTTCAGAAGGGAGAATGGTCCTCTCAAAAGGTAAATAAAGTACTAAGTGGTGAAAATAAACACTGGCAGTTGAACTAAATATTTGGCTTATAGACAAAAAAGCATTTCCTCAAAAACTGAGACCAGTGATAACTCAATTAATTTATATTTAAAATATAAATGCAGTTTTATGATAATTTTTATGGAATAAGCATGTAGGAGTGTTATTATTCAGGAATTCATTACCAAAGTCTCTGTACCACAATAATATCTAGAATTTTCTCATAAGAATAATTGATTCAAGCTAAGCCTTTGGATTGAACTGCATTCAATGTTCAAAGAAACAAAGTCACACTTAGTAAAAGTCTATTGTGTGCAATCAATGGAAACAGGAATTTTCTTTTCGAGACCACTTATTATTTTCTATTAGGCTAGCTACATAAAAATCTACTAGAAATGGAAGGAAAGAATTTACTAGTTATGGACACGATGGTTCTGTAGAGTTGCTGAGTTGAGAGCAAACTTTGCCATAAGCAGAAAGATGATTTATTTGAGGTATTAAAATTCATCCTAAAAGAACACTGTAATTATGTAGGTTTTCTGTGATAAAATTACTTCCATGAACCATTTCCTACAATACTGCATTCCCATAATTTTTCTTAGCAAGTGAGACTTCAGCTGTACATTTAATGTAAACTGTGGTGACAGTGTCTAAAAGTCTTTGAAATTTAAAAAAAAGTAAATAGAACAAAAAATTTAATTCTGAACTTAGCTTGTTTTACCAACTGACTACCAATAACAATCGGACTACATAGAGGGACAGATACTGGGGAAACATTCAAACTGATAAGGAGTTTTGCTTTATCATTTTTTGTGTTTAATTTCCCTTAATATATCACTATCATTTGGGTGACATCAATGTGGCTTATTTAGGTTAATTTCACATGTAAGGGAGTGCACACTTGGAAATCATAATTGCATGTGGAACGGACCTAGAGTTTAAATTTAATGCTGGTGTTCCCGGGTGTGCTTTTTTTTAGCTAAGGTCCTTGGCATTAGCAAGCCATGACATAGTATTACTTTAAAGATAGAGCTCACAGAATTGCTTAATGGGTTGTATGTAGGATGTTAAAGACATTATGGAGTTCACAGTGGCTTAACCTTTTGGGTCTGAGAAAATTGGTTACTCAATAAAGAAGGTTTAGGAAGGAGGGGATTTAGAGGTAAAATTAACAATCCAGTTTTAAATATTTGAAATTCAGATGCCTAGACATCCAAGGAGAGATGGTAAGAAGGAAGAATTTGTAACAATAGTGTAGAGAGGGATTGAGGCGTAAAATGTACATTGAAGGTCTGTAGTACAAAGAATTTAAAACCCAATTGATGAATAGGATACTTAGTTTTTAGAATGAGTCCTCAGACAGAAGAGAAAGGACCTTATGCCTAAACTAGAGACTGCTCAAAATTTAAGAACTGGGAAGGTTGAGGTATGTCAGGAAAAAAAACACTGGGAAAGAGTAATCATTGAGTTAGGTAAAAAGGTCCAAAATATGTGGTGTGAAGAAATGTTTAAAGAAAGCTGGAATTATATGATTCAAGTGCTGCAAGTAGATCATGTAAGATGGAAACTAAAAATTACCCTTTGGATTTGTTAATGAGATCTTGAATGACCTTGATAAAAATGAATTCAGCAGAACACTGGAAGATAAAACCTAACTGGAAAGGTCTGATACTAATTAGAAAGTAGGGATTAGAGACAGTGAATATACAGTACTTTGTCTAGAAGTTCTACAATAAGAACAAGAAAAAGAGAATCCTATAGGAATGAGTGTACAAAGTTTGCATTTGTTGTAGTTGTTTTAGAATAGAATATTGCTATAGTTTAGACATAGATTGTCCCCCCCAGAGCCTCATTCATTTGCAGGATGATTTGCTCAGTCACTCTTGATGGGTTCATGGATGACTTGCTGTTAGGAGGTGGGGGCTGGCTGCAGATGGGGCACTCAATGGGGGAGTGACCTGAAGCAGTAAGTTCTTGTCTCTGGTTCCACCTTTGCTGTCTGCTTCACAGCTGCCATGGATTGAGCAGTTTCCTCTGCTACACTTCTCTGCCATCTTTTCGGAAAAGGGATATATAGGGGATACAAAGGAATTGGACCAAAGCAATATCAAATCCAGCAGGCCAAACATTAAATCCCATAGCTCCATATACAGCTCTTGCAGGAATGTGTGGCAGGATGTGGGTTCCAACGGTCTTGGATGGCCCCATCACTGTAGCATTGTTGGGTGCAGCCTGCATGGCCTCACTCTCAGGGTGGCTCTGATCACTGCATGTGGCTTTCCTCAGAAAAGATTTCAACAGAGTGGGTTGGATATGAAGTAATTTCCTCCAAAAATGGATATTCAAACTGACTATGAAAATGTAGTGAAAATATTGGGTAGCATTAGGATTTCATTTAAGTTTGTGAGTCAGCTTAAATGGGGAACTGGAAAGAGGAAAGTGTTCTAAAAAAATTAAGATGTGTCATGCACATGTACCAGGTACCCACAATGAATGTATTCATTAGATGCCACAAACATGTGCTAATAAAAAATGTAAAAAACAAAATAGTTAAAGTAAAAACAACAACAACAAAAGGAAACAGAAGTGAGATCAGTCAGCTATATCCTGTTACTTTGATGTACATCTACAGTCAGCAGAAAATTGAATTTAATCAGCTTTGGAGTTTTCCCAAGAAGAAGGGAGAAAGAAGACAAAGAATTATGCGTGCATGCAAGAGTCTACATAATAGTTAATCATGGTATCTGATTACTTGTAAGAAAAGAGGAGAACATAACATAAATGTAGTGAAAATCTGATGTAATTGATATGTTGGAGTTCTGAGTAGTTGGAATTGGGATGCTGGAAAAGTAAAATGTAAAGATGGAGTTATTTGTCTGAGAAGGCTACTTGCAAATGAGATTTTGGGATGGATTATAATTGTTACATACAACAAGACCTATAATATTTTAGAATATATGGCTAAGGTGAATGGAGTGTGAATATCATTAGCAGTGAGCAAATCAAGAGACTTAACAAGTCAGACTATCAGATTTGTAATACACATGATATACTCAGAATTGAATTTTACCAGGGTTAAAGAGAAGGATCTTAAAACCAGTACTTGTCATCAATAAACAAAAGGAAGTGGCTGTCAGGAGCGAAGACGACTGGAACAGGGAGGGATGATAACATGGGAACCAAAGCTAAGCTTTTTATGGAGGATGAAATAATAGGATCTAGAAGAAGCAACAAGGCAAGGGTAATCTACGATATCTCTAGGAATCTATATGATGCCAATGTCAGAAAAATCTGTTGATAAAGCTAGCTTCCAATTAGAGAAAAACAGAAGTCCATTTATAGAATGTGCAGGTCCACGTGGAAAAGAAAGCCTAGGATATAACATATTTGTAAGACTTGCTTTCCTTACAGCAATTGAAGTAAACCAAAATGGAGGGCATGATGGCATACTACATTAAGAAAGTTCTTTTAGCTTCCTTCTTGGAGTTTAGGCAGTTGGAGTATTCAATGGAACTTACCGGTTTCACGGAGAGGCAACCTTTCTAGGAGCATAAAAATTCAAAGATTATATAACACTCATGATACTAAAGTTAAGGTTATAGCATTTATGTCTCAAATTCATTAGGTCCCACAGGGGTTCACAGTGATATTTAAGTGCATTTGCAAAAACACCGAGAAGATCTGCTATTGCAATTTCCAAGAGAATTTGGAATCATTAGATGAAAGGTTTCTCTTTTATGGACAATGGCATACTTCTTTAGAAAGGAGGTTTAACAATGTTCTATTTGCAAAATTCATGCTTTTCCACGCCTGTACTCAGAAGTACAGCTGAATATTCAGTGAAGGTGGTGAGAAGGAAATAGGTGACCCTGGAGAGCTGTAGAAAGGCAATGAAGAATTCATTATTTTAGAAAACAAATGATTTGTACTCACACAAATCAGTTTGTGCAACAATTTGAAGCATAAAACAAAAATAAACTCATTATTTCAAAACCTTTATAAGTGGTTTTAAAATGTTCCTAAGAATAATTTCTGACAGCTGTCTACAAAGTCTACCTCTCTTTGAACTGAACAACCAACTACAAGTCTAACAACATGTCCAACGATCTGTACCAATCTGCAGAAGGATTGTCTAACACTGGATAGATCATTACAGATGAAGTGCAGACTATCAATCACCTGGATTTGTTGTTCCTAAAAAGTCTAAGCCTATTATTCAAGAGTTAAAATTTTCATTTCCATTACTTACTTTTTGCCTGCAGGTCAGGTCTGTAGTTCTCAGAAAACAAGTTACGCATAGGAGCGAAATGCAGAGTTTAGAGAAACACTATCCCCACTTTCTAGGAATGGCGAAGTTACTGTGCTCTATAGACGGGGCTTCAAATGGAGCCTTCCAAACTTTATTTTACTATCTATATTAGAAATCCTATACTTCTTTTTTATGTAATTTTATTAAATGTAATTATTTTTCATCTGTTTCATAACTTAAAAATATTTTATTAGTGCCAATTCTATGCCGCATTGTGCTGGGCACTGGGAATATACAGTGAACATAGTAGTCATAGTTAATTTAGAGAGATATCCAAAACAAACAAGCATAACAAACAAATAAACAATTTGAAACTATAATTAACATGTAGAGAACTAGCAGGTAGCCTCAGAGAGTATTGTATAATAAGATCATAATCTAATTGTAAAATAGGAAGGTGAAGCTTGTATAGTGTCTTAGTCTTTTTAGGCTGCAGAGACTTGGTGGCTTATAAATTACAGAAATTTATTTCTCACAGTTCTGGAGGGAGAGAAGTCCAAGATCAAAGCACTAGCAGCTTGGGTGTCTGCTAAGCCCCTACATCTTTCTCATGGTGTCTTCACACAGCAGAAGGGGCACATAAGCTGCCTTGAACCTATTTTAAAAGGGCTCTCATCTCTTTTATATGAACTTCAGACTTATGATTACACTTTCTCCCAAAGGTCTCACCTAATATCATTGCACTGGGGATAAGGATTTCAACATAGGAATCTGGATATTCAGTTCACCACATATCACCCACAGGTAACTTCTCTTTTAAAAAGGGAAAAATGTAGATTTACAGTAGAGAAATCGACTGGACATTACTCTATGAGAATGAACAGCCATTGTGCTGCCAAGCAAATCGGGGAGAAATCAAAGGAGTTAGCAGGACGAAAAGAGTGGCTTGCATGTTCACGAAGAGAAAGCAAGCCACTGAACAGTAGTGGCCTCAACATCATTATAATATACTCTGGGGAAAATATTGGACTAGAACAAATCTATTTAGAAGGTTAAGTAGAAGCAGGTTATACATGATGAGAAATATCAGTGGGTAAAAATCTATAATGGGGAATAAAAGAATGTGTGTCTCACGCTTGGGGATACAACAGGGCAACTGACAAATATCAAGTTGCTGTTACAGTGTATGGCCATTGAGCATCTTAAATGCAAATGCAAAGGTAATAAATACATACACTGGTAGGAGTACAATAGTAGGAGTAAATTTTGGATATTTTGTGAACATGGAGGACCTTTGTATAACTTAGACTCCTATGAGAAATTTTTCAGGAGTTTATCTAAGTTCGAATTATAAGTATCTGGAGTAAAAGAAATAAAATAAGTTCCTTATTATCATTCCTCAAAAATCAGAGACATTTAAAATATAGCAAAAATAGGCAAGTTCCAGATTTTTACAGTCCAGGACTAAATGTACTGCTCAAAACTTTTGGCTAGAAAACCCCTCTATTAATTAAGCTAATTAAAAATTTACTTTATCTTTAATACATAGCAAAAATGCCAGTTGATTTATGATCCTTTCTTGTTAATGGATTAATGACCAAGGCATATGAGCATCCAATTTACTGAATTAGACTGTAAATATATTACTCATGGACATAAAATGTAGTTTCTCTGTGCATTTTCCATTAACTTAAAAGTTAACTTTCTAATATAAAACAAAAATCTTTTAGAATATGGCCTAATTCAGTGATTGATTTTAGTTTTTTAATTTATCTTTAGAAGAGACAAAGTCTTATCTCTGTACTTACTAGAGCTTAATTGAATACTAAAAAGTCTACTAATCAAAGCAAAAGTGTAGCAATCAACTGAGGCTCTGGACACAACTGCACTTTTTGACATGAGATGAAACTGAAAGCCTATTGGGCAGAGGAGGGATGGATTTATATATATGTCCTCTTTAGTTTTAATTGCATTTTTACTTGAAAAATCAATGAATTTTTAAATGTATGTCAAAGATTAATTCAATAATGATTTCATCAATCCTGCATTGTATAGATACATGTATGTTTTATGTATTGAGAACTACAGTACCTATTGTTTTCAATATTTTTCATGATAATATTTGTTTGTGCCTAAGACCATAATTTTCACCAAAGAGGAGTCTGAACAAGAAATGTTTTCTTGGGCCGGTGAGATGGCTCAGCGGCGTAAGCGCCTGCCCTGCAAGCGCGAGGGCCCGAGTTCAACTTCCGGAATCCACATACGAAAAAGGGGCCGGTGATATTGCTCAGCGGCACGGGTGCCTGTTGGCGCACGAGGTCCTGAGGTCGACCCCCTGGTACCTACAAAAAAAAAAAAAAAAGAAAAAAAAAAAAAAAAGAAATGTTTTCTTGGTGCTTGCACAAGCACAAATTGTCAAGCACATAACAAATGTTACATGAATAAATTATATTTAAGAAGTGGAAATAAGATTACCAGCAATTAGAAAAAAAAAAAAAAAACCTCCCAGGTTAGCACACAGGACACTTCCCCAACGTTTTGGTTCAATATATATTGGTTGGTTTAACATATAAACTATAGGACAAACCATTAGGCATACAGCAGTTACAAAATAAACTAAACTTGAATTATCAGCCAGCTTAGACAGAATATTTAAAGTAATGGCTGCAAAAACTGGTAAACAGCTGCAATAGCTCTCTTCATTTGGTTTCTGGGAATTTTTCTAGGCATGTAGTTCCCAATAGCCTTCAGATCAACTTGTTAGTCAACTCTTCCGTGTTTTTCTCATTTCATTTCATAGCTTAGTGATGTTCCAAATGGTCTTCTTTTTATTGGCAACCCACATTTATACTGTTTGCTTATTTTCTATCTAATCACTTTTTAGGGGATCACGCCTAGTCTTGTGTGGTACAGCAAAGACCAATTTATATAATAGAGACATTGCTCTAAGGTACCATAGTAGTTCTTAAATTCTAATTATTAGAAAAGAAGGCGGGATATCAGATGTGACCAGGAAGCACAAGTATATGACAAAGATAATAAGCTAAAGAATGAGTAAATCAAATTTAGTCTGTAGTAAACTTACAGTGTTTATAATATAAGCAGTAAAAACAAAATAAAGTGCCATTTAAAGAGAAAAAATAAAAAAAAAAAAACAGTCATGATCACTGTAGATGTGTCAAGAACCAAGATGCCAAATCATTTGGTCTATACTGGTATTTGAGAAAAACACTATCTGTGTCTCCATAACTCTTAGAAGTTTGACTAAAGTTTTGATTGATTTTTCTGAATTCCTTACTGAAATGGCAGGATGTTTTAAACTCCTACAGATGTGCCCTGAAAGAGCAAAAGACTAAAAAGAAAATAAGAATGTCTTTAAAAATATATATAGTCCAGTAAAAATGCAGCAGTAACCAGCCAACACCCTTAGCTAAAAGGTGTGTGAAATCCCAAACCAGTGAGGTGAGAATTACAGGTAAGTCTGACCAAAGCACACTTGTAGTGAATGACAGTAAGGAAAAACCTCACGACAAATGCCCTGAAAATGGCTCGAGTAAGAAGCACAGGGAAGAAAGAAATCAAACACAATAGTAGCATTTAAAATCAGAGTAGGGGCCAGGGAGATAGCTCAGCGGCACTGCGCCTGCCTGATAAGCGCGAGGTCGTGAGTTTGATTCCCGATACCAAAAAATTAAAAATAAAAATAAAATAAAACAAATCAGAGTGGAAGGGACCGGTGAGATAGCTCGGCGGCATAAGCGCCTGCCTCGCAAGCGCAAAGTCCTGAGTTTGACTCCCAGAACCCACATAAAGAAAAAAGAAAGGGCTGGTGATATTGCTCAGCAGCACAAGTGCTTGCTGGCAAGCGCGAGGTCCTGAGGTCGACTCCTGGTACCCACATAAAAAAAAAAAAAAGAAAAAGAAAAATCAGAGTGGCAAAAAAAACCCTAAAAACCCTGATAATTTAAAAAGAAATGGAAAGTTCAAGTAGGATGGAGTATGCAATCTCATAAAGACTCATGGACTCAGTTGGTCAGCAGCCTGCTAGTTTTTCTGGTGAGATTGATTGATTGATTGATTCATTCATTCATTTATACCAGGGAATTTTTTGTTTTCTTCACCTGGCCCTAAGTCTTATGGAAATGATCTACAGAATCTGTATCCTTCTGGTTCCCTCACCTTTGAAATGGAATGTCAAATTCTGAACAGTTGATCTTAATTTCATGTATTCTTTTTCTATAAACTGGCTGTCTAGAGGCATTTATTCCACAAATAATCTCTATTCATGGCAGCCTTGCTTGCAGCACTGAGCTTTCTTATTCTGTCCTATTTTGTGACACTTTGCCTGAACAGATTATGACCCAATAAATTATATGGCTCACCTGTTTGATGCTTGATATTTACAACATTTGTATTTGAAGAACTGATGGAGTAATAGAACAGCATCAGAATAGTTTAGGAGATTTCTTTTTAGTATCTTGAAAATATCTGTCACTTCCTCTTTCTGGTTGTGGAGCTAAATGATAGCAATCATACTCTTTGGCAGTCAGATCAGTTTGTGGTCCTCTATCAAATGCTCTTTGTCATAGAGTGGCTGCTCCCTCGTGTATTTCAGATTGGCTGTTTACGGTCAGATGTCAATTTTTCCCCCCTGTAATTTCTGTTTTCAGAATTCTAAAGTGTTTTGTTATTGATTAAGGCAATTACCTTGAGTAGAAGAAACATAAAACTCAAGGTGCTAAAAAGATGAAACAAAAACTTGGACTTATCCAAAAAAGATGGGCGCAATACTCTACCTTATTTTATTACCAGACATCTCAAACCTAGCTTGCCGCAGGAGAACAAAGAAGAGACCATCACATTAGGTGAAAGTGGGGTGTTTAGGTGGAAGTGGGGTGAGGGGAACCTGTTGCATCAAAGATTATAGAAGTGTAACCTCAAAGATGCCTGGCAGGGGAGATCCTCAGGTTTCTGTATTTATTTTTGTCTAAATGTCTGTCCTATTGAGGTAGGAGAGTAGGGCTGGGGTACACTTGTTAAACAGCTGTGAAAAGTTGTTCAGTCATGGAGACACAGGACACACCCACAAAACACAGGACCCAGGATGATTGCAGTGCCTGACAACGTATGTGGAACCAATCAGAAAAGTGCCATTCTCAATTTCCATTTACATTTGGTGAGAAACCAAGAGACTCTTAGGTATAACAGTTTAAATCTGATGCCAGGCCAAGTGAGTTTCTGACAGGACGAAGGTCTCAAATGCTAATTTGCATGAGGGAGAAGCAATCTAGGAATTCCAGACGGAAAAAGAGCCTTGCTTTTATCCTCCCGCCCACTGTGAGCCTTTTTGTTGGCCAACTCTCACTCTGCAAAGTGTACATTTTTTTTTCTACTTTCATTAAATATAAATCCTTGGTACCTTTTCTGCCTGCCTGGTCCAATTCTTTCAGGACACCAAGAATGTGGAAAAAATTTCTTTGGGACCCAAAAGCTGGTTCCTATGGGTCTAATTAGAATACATTTGTCTTTGCTATTATCAGTTCCGAAACTGATTTTTAAAAAGAAAAAAGAAAAAGTCATATTGGCACTGGACAGGGTCTGAGGAGATCCCCTAAAATAGAGATGGGGAACTTTGACTCACCCCACCATGGTGCAGGCTATAAGCTCTCTGTCTTTCATCACAGAAAAAGAATTTTCAGTAAGCATCAGTGAGAGGCAGGAAGGTGCTTATTAAGGAAATGTTTTAAAGTACACACTCAAAGAAATAAAGTCCCATCCCTCAAGAAGAAGAGAGGCACCTTGTGGCCTCTAACTGGGTACTGATGGGGACTTGGAGGAGAAAATCTGTGGAATCTGCAAATGTAGAAAGAGAAAATTCTACAAGGGCAGGGTGATGGCCCCATCAGAAGTGACAGCCACACAGGGGGCAGCCCATCCATAAGGGAAAGGCCTGTTTTATAACCAAAAGAGATGGCCTATTGACAGGAGAAAAGGTCTATTTACAAGTAAAAAGGAATGGCCAGAGTTTATTTTATCTTAAGGACCTTAGAAATTTTTGTCTAGCTTTTTGTCCTAAATCTACAGTTTTCATTGAAAGTGCAACTTTAAAATAATGATTCTTTCTTTTTGTCCTTTCTATCTAACTTTATTTATTTTATCCTATCTCAGTATCATAGGTAGATGACTAATAGGAGTCTAGTAAAGAGAAAATCCTTACAAAATGAAGAGTGCGAAATGTTACAAACAGACAAGGTAAAATAGTATTTTTAAAGCATGAAAAAAAAAGGAAAACCTCTGCCAACTTAGAAGTATCTTTCAAAAACAAAGGTGACAGTTGTTCAGCTATGCAAAAACTGAAAGAATTCATATCCAATAGAGCTACACCACAAAAAATATTAAGAAACTCCTTCAAGAAGAAAGGTAATGGCAGCAGAAGGAAGTATAGATGTACACAAAAGGATGGAGGGAACTGGAAATGGTAGCTACATGAGTAAATTTAGAAAAATTATTTCTAATCATAGAATGTCTTCAAAAGATAATTGACTTGGGCCAGTGAGATAGCTCAGCGGCATACGCACCTGCCTGGCAAGCGTGAGGTCCTGAGGTCGACCCCCGGTACCCACAAAAGAAAAAAAAGATAATTGACTTAACAAAAATAATAACATGGGTTTATAACGTATGTAAAGTAAAATAAATCATAACAATAGCACAAACGATATGAATGAAGAAATTAAAATAGTAAAGTTTTTATAGTACACAAGAAGTAGTATAATATAATTTGAAGATAGGCTATGACCGATGTTTACTATAGTTAAAAGGCAATATTAAAATAACAAATAGGTATGATAAGTAGACAAATGTGATAAAGTGGAATTATAGATATGAAAGCAGGATCAAAGAAGAAATATGGCAAAACAAACAAACAAATAAGTGATAGAGTTAAACTTAACAATCTCAACACTCATGTCAAATTAAAATGATTTAAATACTCAACTGTAAAGCAGGGATTGCTTCATAGGATTTAAAAAGAAGAACCTGACTAGAACAACCTTCAAAATATAAAATAACCTAAATGTAAAGGATGTCCACTATCACCAGTTCTATTTAACATTATCCTGGAGATTCTATCCATTTGCTGTCAAGTACTTAACCAAAAAAGGTAATCAGAAGGCAAGCAAGAACTAGAAAAGGTGTTCAACATTAAGGAAAACTAAAAGTACAATGGTATCTACCTACATATTAGTGGGCTTAAAATTGAAAAGGACTGATCACACCAAATGTAGGTAACACTATGGAGAAACTAGAACCTTTATACACTTTTTATTGGAATGTAAAGTGTTACTAACCAGTTTTGAAGACAGTGTCTTAAAATGCTATATGTATATATGGTCCAACCATCCCACTTGGAAATGTTTACCCAAAAGAAACAAAGCGTATGCATACAAAGACTGGTATATGAATATCTACAGCAGCCTTATTTGTATTTTTAAAAAGCACTGTAAGCAACCCAAATGTTATCAACAGAGGAATGAGTAAAAAATTGTGATATATCTATGTGAGAAAATACCACTCAACAATAAAAAAATGAACAAATTTCATATACCAACAATATGGGTGATTTTCAAAATAATTAGTCTGCATTAAGACAGCGGGAGAAATAGAATCCATCATACATAATTTTGTTCATATAATATTCCTGAAAATAAAAACTAATTCACAGTGAGAGAAGGCAAATCAGTGGCTGCCTAATGTCTAGAATAGCAAATGAGGCAGGAGGGAGAGTTGAGAGAAAGGTATCAGAAAAAATTTTGGGAGATGGGCACGTTCAATATTTTGATTATAGTGTTCATGTCTCAGGTATAAACTATGTCAAGACTTATAAAATTGTACACTTTAAACATATGCAATTTATTATTTGTAATTATACATCAATAAAGTGTTAGAATCAATACATTTATAATTTTTCTTTCTCAGGGTCTCAAGTGGTAAAACATTTGGCATAAATTTTCTGTCTCCTCTGCCAAGCAAGCCAATGGTTTCAAAATGCCTTCATTCTCGTAAGATAAAAATCTATACCTTTTGGGATGGAACTTCTCATGTTGAATGTAGAATAGCCTGAAATTTAATACATGTGCAGAAAAATGTTCTTTCCCCAAATGTAGTCTTCAAAAAGTTATGTAAAATAAACAGCGATGTGGTTTAAGAAATTACCTAAGAAAAATGTGTTTAAAAATAATACCACAGGCAACATTTCAACTAACAATTATGGAGCTTTAATTAGTCTGCTAGCTTCCAAAATTCCCTGTAGGTAACATGTAATAGCAACAGATGGAAGAAGTTTTGGAAATCACAGTAGTGAGCACAACATCTTAAAATGTAGATATCTGCCTAGAAAAATTTTAACAAAGCTTTATATTTAAGCACTCTGGGCCAATGTACTTGTTCAAAATATTTTTCACTGATAACTTAAATATGGATTTCTCCAAGAGAAACCCGAATCTATTTTCTTTTTGATTTTTTAAAAAGGCATCTTTGTAGATTTTCTATCTTTCATGACGATGGATATTTTTGATGCAAAAATTTTCTTTCTTTCGGTTTAATACTCAATCAAAATTATTCAAAGATTTCATTATTTCTAAATCAAATCTACATCACTTGGAAACTGGTCATGACCCAATGAGTAATTAAATTGTCTGACTTTTTATAAGACATACAATATAATTAGACCGAAGCTCAACTGATGTGATTTGTTTCATTCTTTCACTCATATTTTTACAATATTGTCACATATTTAATATATACTAAACACCAGAATAGATACTAACGGTTTAAAGTCACATAGGCCCAGAAGTATCTTGGAACCAGAGGATCTACTGTCTAGTGTGAAGGCAGAGAAATAACTGGAAAATATGCGTGACAAATACTATGATAAAATTCATGAGCCAGGTACTAGGAAAACACAGCCAAATACACCTCTTCCTGGACAAGAGTAAGTTCATAATGTGTGTAAGGAAATAATGTGAGAATAGTGAAGCAAGGACGGAGTAGCACAAGCTGCATTACATGAAATTCCTGAACTATGAATGACCTAATGTGAATTTTTCTATATTTCTTATTAATAAGCTATTGAATCAATTGGATAGAGCTTCCAATAAAACAAAAATAAAGTTAAGACACCTACCTGGACCCCTTGGACAAAGCTACACTGACAAAGCAATGTATGATATGGTGTGTATGAGGTTTATTTGGGGAGATATGAGGGAACAACAACCCTGTTAGTATTTAAACTCTAGTAACTAGTGGCTGTAGAGTTTCTTGGGGGGTGCCGATAAAAATGTTCTAAAATTACTGGTGTGATCATTGCATAATTCTGTGAATAAATTAAAAAACACTAGATTATATAGTTTAAATGGGTAAGTTTTACGAAATGTGGAATATATGTCAATAAATTTTATTTAAAAACATGACGCGACTAAATGATGAAATAGATATGCAATATCGTTCAGAGCAGAAGACATTCTGGAATTCCTTATCTGATATTCTTTTCAATAAACCCCAATTTGATTTCATAACGTTCCCCTCGACGAAGTCTTAGATTATGGGCCTCATAGTCAGAGAAACCTAGGCTTGTTTCCTAACGTTGACACTATAACCCGCTTGAATTGGGTTAAACCTCTACCAGCGTCAGTGTAGCCCTCTGGACTACACCATGAGCACAGCGTGTCCACTTCATGTGGCTGTTGAAGAACCAAATACGGTAATGTAGGGAAACTACAGTAGAGTTTACTTAAAACTCAGGGAGTGGTAAGTTGTGGATGTTACAGAAGGCATTTCTGTACCTCCTATCCCAATAACTTTTGCTTTGATATAGTATTTCAGAATGTAAGTGAACTAGAAATGAATTTGAGAATCTTTTCCCTAAGTAGAAGCCTAAGGAGTCAACTGTCTGAAAAGGATGTCTGGAATCTTATCTGAAACATGCGTAGCTCCACATCTGTGCTGACCTAGAACAATGGTGTTAATTTTATTAGATGCCTGCATCTGCAGAAGATCAGTAGCACAGTTTGTTAACAAGTGGCTCTGACTTGCATGGAGTCAGTACCAAAAGCAAGGTAGAGTCATACCAGATACAGTCATCTGGATTCATCTCTGCCCCTAGCCCAGTGCTTGTTTGGGTGGCATGACTGCCTCCCCATACCTAGATGCATCCAGGAAAACGATTTTTTTTTTCTTTTTTTGGGGGGGGTACCGGGGGTTGAACTTGGGACCTCGCGCTTGCCAGGCAGGCACTTATGCCACTGAGCTATCTCACTGGCTCTAGAGAAGTGATTTCTGAAACTGTGGAAGTTTCTGCAATCAGAGTTACTTTTCTGTAAAGTATAAGGAGGCTGCAAATTTAACTTGCACTACAAACTAGATATTAAAGTTAAAATCCAATTCCTTCATTTTTTCATATAGGTCATCTTTTTTTCTATGCAACTTCCCACCCAGGATTTATCAGGGAAAAGATAACTAAGTGTCCCTCTTTGTTTACATTTCTAATAATTTAAATAATGATACGATTAAGGTAATGTTAGGCTTTCTTGGATTCATGCAGTTCCCCAGGTAGCCTTTTCCTCCCCCTGCTTCTCTTTCTCTGGGTGACATCCAAGAGGCTAAATGGAGAGATGCATGATTCACCAGATCACTAAAAAAAAGAGATATTTAGGGTCTCTGGCACAGAATTCTGTGTTGTTAGTGTGATGGTCAAGTATTCTTTGAACTCAACATTTCTATATCTAAGAGCATACTTGATATTTTATTAGGTTAGCTAATATCTATCACAAGTTAAAATGTCCAAAACAGAACTCAAAGTGTCTTCCTCTCCAAACCTTTCCCATTCATATAAATGGCCCCATCATTACCTAGTTTCTCAAACCAGAACTCCAAGACTCATTCCCCTTCCCCTACTTCCCTCATTTTACAATCAGCAGAGCCTATCAGTCTTCTCTCTACCTTCTTAACATTATTCTGGTCCAAATTACATCATCTTTTGAGGAGGCCCTAAAGAAATATTTTGTGTCTTTTTCATTCTATTCTTCACTTGCCAGCCAGATTGATTTTAAAAATACCAATCAAATCTGTACTCTTAAAACCAAAATGACTCCATTGTACGCAGAATGAAATCTTGTCTAACAACCCGAAAACTCATCCTACTTTGTCCTACAGTCTATGCAAGATCCAACTCACTGTTCTGTGTTTCAAGAACGCTCCCCTTCCACTTTTAGCAAGCTAAACGACTACTTCACAAGGGGGGCTTCTGACCACGTCATCAAGAACAGAAAGAACTCAGTTCTCTGCTTTCTATTACATCACCCCTCTGCCTCATATCACTTATTGTAATTTATGATTATGCCATTAAATAATGTGTTCCTGTATTTTACCAGTATTTTATTACTTTCTCACTTTATTATAACCTCCCTGGAGGCAGGGACTTATCTGCCCTGATCTTCTTTATCTTTAGAACTTAGTATTTACGGAATGGAGTGAATAATTGAATAACTCCGTGCTGTAGTTTGGCATACATTCAGTTGTGTTTAAAAATAACTTGGGAAGTTATGTAATCTCTTCCCTGGCTGGGATGCTGTTATTTTAATCATCTTAAGCTACTATTGCTCCTACTACTATTTATTGTTACTCCTCCTAAACCTGCTTTTTAAATATTTTATAATACAATAATTGAACTTTCCAACAGATATTTGGAAGCAAGAGCATGGATTTTTGACTAGGTAGACCTGCTAAGAATTGCTGGAGTGTTGCTCGTGTCCTCTACTATCATTTAAGATATTGTTGGTAGCATTTTAAAGGCTAGCAGGCATGACAGGCTTGAAGATTCAGCCAGTTAAAAGGTTGAGATTATTTACATTCACTTACGAGAAATGTATAGCCCCTCTACATAAACTGGTACCTTTTGTAGAATGTACACTTTTTCTGTAAATTTGCCATGAATTTTATGCCTAAAGCATAGGTGAAACAGATAATCCAAATATCCTTTGCATTCTGTGATCCTGGGCCATGAAGCATGATGTTGCATGAAACAAGGATCATCCTGAATTCTTACTTGTCCTGAAACCTAAAATGAACTGATGAAATTTAATTTGTTTTTCTGGGAGAATTATTAGCTCAAGCATATTGGATTCATCCAGAAGCTTATCTCTGAAAGCCTAGACTTAGCTGCTTTGATATATTAACATTTTCCTCCTGTTTTGTATCACCGCGAATATTGTGAATATCTGCAGAAATTACTAAAACTTTAACCTTGGGTAATTGCAACTTTACCTTAGAGTTTAAAGCATGAGAACTATCTTATATTTAGGCACTCAAAAAAAAGTTCAAGGCAGTCTTCTTTTCCAGGAAGTGTTTGTAAGAAACAGTTTCAAGTTATCAATGAGTGTTCATCTCCTCTTTTATTAAGAAATCTTCAGAATTAATTTTCACAGCCACTTTTCACCTTTACACTTTTATTGAACTTTATTCAAAATCTTGTAAATATGTTAAACTGCTCAAACTAACTAGCTGATAGTGTAGAAATTGATGCCCACCAATCCCCTGATTCTCTATTGACCATCAGTGTGTCTTTCTGTTATTTAACCTATGGAATCTATGTTTTTTTCCACAGTAATACATGGATACTCATAATTACTACTGTATATTGTTATCAAGGATTCATGGAGATCAAGTAAGTAGTTAACAAGGAGTTTGGTACTATGTTGAATAAAAAATATATATTATTAATAAATAGTTCTCTTCATTCTTTGTGTCTAACATATTTGTTTAGCTGTAATTAATTGTGTACTTCAAAAGAAAGCCTATATTTTCTTTTTCTTTTTTTTTTTTATGTGGGTACCAACAGTTGACCTCAGGACCTAGTGCTTGCCAGCAAGCGCTTGTGCCGCTGAGCTATCTCACCAGCACTTAATTATTTTAATTTTAATACTGTATCTCATTATGATTATATGGATATAATCAGGTAAAACATAATCATACGTAGGAGCCATTTCTTTCCTTTTGTTCATATTTTGGACTTATGATTATAAAGTCTACTGCTGCCTATATCAAGAATGAACTTTTCACAAATTTTTCCAATGCAAGGCAGCATTAGAGGAACTTCTTTCAACCTGCTATCCATTCCCTCACCAACCTCTCCCCCCAAAAAAGCTATGGAAGTTATTAGTTAAATCTTGCGACAGTTGTTCCTAGGTGAGTAGCATTTCTGGGCCTTAACAGGAAGTCATAGGGGAATCTTTCTTCCCCTGCCTCTCATCCACTAATAGGATTTACGTTTTCTTTTGTGTCAGCATTTATCTGGCTTTCTTATCGCCTTGTAGAAAGCAGCCATGAAAGTGTTTCCCAGAAAGGGAAGGCCGTTGGCACCAGTTCTCCGGTGCCTCTGCCTCTGGGTGGGAGGGGGGACTCCCCACACTCCATGAGACTGAGGGGTAGGAAGATGGAGTCTGTCTGAAAGACCCAGGTTGTGCAGGGAGCAAGAGTAGAAACTTCTGGTTCTAGCTTATCAGAGCAGCTCCGCTTTGGAAAAATCCTAGCTTGCCTAGAGACTAAGAAATATATACGGTTATTTCTCCCTCTGTGCACAGCATACTTCAAAGGACGCTTGTAAGAAGGGAAGAGGCAAATGAAAGTTTTAAATCCTGCACAACCCCGAGCATTCTGCTCCTCCTTTCAGAGCAATGTGAGTAACAATTTGGTACATTCAGCATGGTTTTAGAAGCAGGATAATCCATTTGCATTCACAGAAAAATGTCAGAGTATTTTGCTTTGTCACTACACATTTTTTCTCTTAAATTCAACTTAGAAAATGTATTTATAGAGCAAAAATTTATTTTAGAAGGGTCCTAATGGTGAAATAAACACTAGTTCTAAATATAGCTTTCATGTTCTTGGAGGCAGCCATAATCTGAAGAGCTCAGACAAGTAATCCGATACTGTTTAATGTCACAGAAACATGCAGGGTCTATTTTTATAAATTGGGAGACACTGATACAGTTTATAATACATTTCTAAAACCCCAGTTCTCTTCTGAGACCTCACAGTCTCATGAAGAAAACAGAAAATCAGTTTAAATTTTAAATTAAACCTGAAGAAAACAACAAAGCAAAATAACAATAACCCGAATGTTTGATTGGATGTTCCCAGAGCTGTTAGTGGCATGCTCTGAAAAAGCAATTTTTCCACAGGAATTGCTGGAGAACAAATTACCATTTCAATGAAAGCTGATGGTGAAGGGTTTAAGAGCAGAGCCACAGCCTCCGGAGTGAGACGGAACTGGTTTTGAGTCTTAGCTGGGTAAACCCAGACTGGTTACATAATTGCTTGTTTCCTTCTGAGAAGAAATGGGGTTAAAGCCCTTCCACATAAGGTTGTTGTAAGTAACAGCAATAAAGTTGCCAAGCTTATAGGACAGTGCCTTGCACACACCACAGCGGAAAAATGCCAGCGATCTATTAGGTTAAGTGCCTGGCTAATCAGTACTAATCAATAAATAATTTCACAATAAATTAGGGACAGCACAAGAATATCCCTATCTTCATTTTAACACATATTTCAAAGTTGGCTGCAATATCTTTGAAAAAAAGTTGTCATTTTTATAAAAGAAGACATTAATAATATATTCAGGTATTTATTTGGACACATTGCACTATGAAGTGGAATTAACAGTCCAATTTATTTCCCAACTTTGGTGCCGTCTCCTTCTCTGAGTCACACAGTACTACATGATTAATCTTCCTGAAGAGCAATTACCATCTTGTTACTCTCTTTTTCAAAAATTTTCACGGGTTTCCCATTAGCCACTGAAAGAAGTCCAAACTTCTTATCTTGCTTTTGAAGATCCTCCATAAATCCAGCCCTAATCTGTCCTTCGAACATTCTCTACTTCTTTCCTGTATGAGCCTCAATGCTCCAGTCTAACTGAACGAGACAGTAAATCCCTCAGTCAAAAGTTTTCCTTTATTCATCTTTGGAAATCTAATATCTAATACACTGCAATGTACGCTGTATCATTCCCCATTGTATTAGTTAGCTTTCCTGTCGATGAGGTACAACGCCTAATAAGTGAGTTTCAAGGGTTTCAGTTGATGATGGGCTGGCACCAAGGCAGTGATATCATGGTGGAAGGGCACGGCGGGACAAGGCTGCCTAGTTTATGGTGGCCAGGAAAGGGAGCATGGGAATTGAGACTCTTGGTCTCAATTGGTCCTTGAGACTAACAGTTCTGTTGAAATTACTCCTGTTAAGGCCATCGATTATAGTATTTCAATCTCATAAAATCATTTAAAAAAATTTTAGTTGCATTTGTTTATGATACATAGTAAATACACTCATCATGTGGAATAATATATACTGCATTTTGATCCTTTTACCTCCTGCATTCTCCTCTCCTCCACTCTTTCCCACACCCACAGATCACCTTCCCTTCTCTACAATGTCTTTCTCCATGTTTCTTCTCTTTTATCTTTTATTTTGATCTTTAAATTGGTATACTTTCAGTTTCTCATATAAGAGAAAATATGTGATATTTAGCCTTTTGCGTCTGATTTAGTTTACTAAATTATTATGGACTCCAGTTGCATCCATTTTTTCTAAAAATAACTCAAATTTATCCTTTTTGGTGGGTAAATAATACTCTACTGTGTATAAACACCACATTTTACTTATCCATGCACATATTGATGGGTAGATAGGCCACTTGCAAGACTTCGCTGTTACGAGTTTTGCTGCTATAAACATGAACATGCATGGATCACAGTAACTTCAGACCTATTCACTCTTTCAGCAAGACACCCAGAAGAGTTATAGTTAGGCCAAATAAAATTTCTATTTTCAGTGTTTTGAGGAATATCTAGAAGGTTGAACTAGTTTATATTCCCATGAACAATGTGGAAAGGTTTCTTCTTTCCCACAACCTCACCAAGATTTGCTGTTTTTGTGAGTTCCTGATGATAGTCACTCTTGTGGAGTAAGATGGAATCTCAGTGTTTGGATTTGCACTGCTGTCGTGACCAAAGATGCTGAACATTTTTGCCTATTGGCCATTTATACTTCTTCTTTTTCCCAATGTTTTGATTGTGTTTTTTTATCTTGAGGGTCCAATTTTATTCAGTTCTTCATATAGTCTAGATATTAGTCCTTTGTCAGAGGGATAGCTGATGAATTTTCTTTTTCAATTTTGTTAGTTGTCTCCTCATTCTAATGGTTTTTTCCTTTGTTTGCAGAGGCTTTTTAATTTGATATAACCCCATTTGTTGGGTGTAATGTTATTTCTCATGCAAATGGGCTTCTGTTCAGAAAGTCCTTGCCATATCTATGCCTTGTTTTACCTATTTTATCTTCTAGCAGACCCTGTGTTTCTGTTATAATATCTTGGTCTTCGTTTCATTTTTATTTATTTATTTATTTATTTATTTTTGTATGGGTACTGGGAGTCAACCTCAGGACCTCGCGCTTGCCAGCAAGCATTTGTGCCACTGAGCAATATCACTGGCCCTTTTTTTCCTTTATGTGGGTTCCAGGAGTCGAACTCAGGATTTCGTGCTTGCCAGGCAGGCGCTTATGCCACTGAGCTATCTCACTGGCTCCCATTTTTATTTTATCTTAGCCCATGGTGAGGGATGTGTGTCTAGATTCCATCTTTTGCAATGGGAATAGCCATTTTCCCAGCACTATTTGTTAAAAAAGCTATCTTTTGGGCCGGTGAGATAGCTCAGCAGCATAAGCGCCTGCCTGACAAGCGCGAGGTCCTGAGTTCGACTTCCAGTACCCACATAAAGGAAAAAAAGGGCCAGTGATATCACTCAGCGGCACAAGCACCTGCTGGCAAGTGCGAGCTCCTGAGTTAGAATCCTGGTACCCACATTTAAAGAAAAAAAAAAAAACTATCTTTTTTCCAAGTGTGTTTTTGACCCCACATCAAATACCAGTTGGCCTGAGGTTGTTTATGTTCTGTTCCATTGATCTGTATGTCTTTTTCTGTAAGCATAATGCTGTTTTTATCATTTTAGCTTTGTAATATAACTTAAAATCAGAGATTGTGATGCTTACTGCTTTGCACTTGGATCGCTTTAGATATTCTGGGTGTCTACTGGTTCCATTATAAATGTTAGGCTTGTTTTTTCTAGTTCTGTAAAAATGCTTTTGGTATTTTAATTGGACTGCATTAAATCTATATATCAGTTTTGGTAATATGGTCATTTTGACAATACTTATTTTGCCTGTCCAGGAATGGGGGATATCTTTGAACTTTCTGATGTGCCCTTTAATTTCTTTTTTCAGGGTAGAATAGTTTATGTGGTGGATCGACAACTGGTGGTCAACTTGTCACACCCAGCTGAACTGAATCAGCGTGGTGCTGGGTGTAGAGGGCCCACCTGAGGACTGTTGCCAACAACATAAAAAGGAGAACTGGAGAGGAAGAGGTGCTGCTGTTGGTTCTCTTTGAGGAGCTTGTCACGCTGGCTTTCCTGATAGGAACTTGGCTGTTCTCATCGTCGGAGGAGCTTGGGACCTCACTGTTGCTGAGGATGGCTGTGGTGACTTTCGGGGGAGCTCTGGTCCTTACTCTGAGTGTCGCTTCCTGGCTCCGGGATAGATCCCTCAGCCTGCTGGCACAGATCCTTCATCCCGCTGGTGCAGACTTTCTAGCTTCCACCACTGACCTTTGGGCCTTCCCGGTGCAGATCCGTGAAATATCCTTGCATGAGACATTGTTGTGGGCTCTGGGCCTCTAGTGGACTCGTGGAGGCATTGCCATGGGCTCTAGGTCTTCAGCTGGACTCATGCAGGACACTGCTGTAGGATCCAGGCCCTCAGCTGGATTCTTTGGGTCTTTAGTGTGTGGACAGATTTCCTGCACTCTTTTTGTATATGACTCTTTGGGTGACTATTACAAAATAACTCTATAAATTATGTGTCCTGTATTATATTGTTTCCCTTGCAAACCCTGACTACAACAGTTTACATTATGAAAGTCTTTCACTTTCTTTGTTAGGTTGATTACCAGGTATTAAACTGTTTTTTATAAGCTACTGTGAATGTGATTGCTTTTTCTTGATTTCTTTCTTGGTGAGTTCACTGTTTGTGTACAGGAACACTATTGATTTGTCTGTACTGATTTTTTATCCTACTACTATTCTGAATTTGTTTGTTAGTTCTAAGAGTCATTTGGTGGAGTCTTTTACTGGGGAGAGGGTCTGTCTTATAAAGGAACATGTCAACTGTATAAAGATAGTTGGAATTTTTCTTTTCCTGTGTGTATCATTTTTATTTCTTCATCTTGCCTGATTTCTCTCGTTATTTTCAAGCACTATGTTGAACAAAAGTGATGAGAGCAGACTCCTTTGTCTTTTTCACAATTTTAGAGAAAAGTTTTCAGCTTTTCCCCATTTAATGTGATGTTGGCAGGGTCTTCTTATAAATGGTTTTTACTAGTTTGAGATAAGGTCCTTCTATACCAATTTTTACTAGAGTTTGTTTTGTCATGAATAGATGTTGGATTATGTCAAAGCCTATTCTTTTTATCTATTGAGATGATCATATGAAGTTTTCCTTTGCTTCTGTTTATGTAATGTATTGTATTTATTGATTTGTCTATGTTGAACCATTCCTGCCTTCCTGTGATGAAGCCACCTTAGTCATGATGTGTGAACTTTTTAATAATTTGCTACATTCCCTTTGGCAGTATCTCATTGAGGATTTTTGTATCTATATTCTTTAAGATTGGCCTGTAGTTTTCTTTTTTGTTAGTCCTTTCCTGATTTTGGTATTAGGATAATGCTAGTTTTCAGTAGTACTAGGTTTGGCAATGCTTCTCCTCTTTGAATTTCATGGAAGAGTTTGAGGATGACAGGCCTTTGCTTTTCTCCCATGTTCTGGTAGAATTCTGTGGTGAAATACTCAGATCCTGAGATTTTCTTAGTTGGTAGAGTGTTTATCACTACCTCTATTTCATTGCCTGTTATTGGTCTATTCAGAGTTTTTACATTTTTTTTGGTTCATTTTGATAATTCATATATATCTAGAAATTTCTCCATTTTAGGTTGTCCAATTTATTGGGAATTAAGTTTGTAATCCCCTGGATTTTGGTGATGTCTACTGTGATTTTACTTTTTCATTTCTATAATTGCATTGATATGAGTTTTTCTTTCATTCTGTTAATAAATTTGGCTAACAGTTTATCAATTTTCTTTATCCTTTGAACTCTTTGATACACTGATCCTTTGTATTTATTAATCTCAATTTTATTAATTTCCATTCATCTTTATAATTTCTTTCTTAGTACTAGTTTTGGATTTGGATTGCTTTTGTTTTTCTAGAACTTGAGATATATTGGTAGGTAATTCATTTGGGATGGCTTTATTCTTTTAATGTGTGCATCCACAGCCATAAACTTCCCTCTTATGATTGCTTTCATTGTATTCCATAAGTTTGGGTATGTTGTGCTTCTACTGTCATTTGATTCTAGGAAGTTTTTAACTTCTTCCCTGGTGTTTTCTGTGATCTATCAATTTTTCTGTTATGTGTTATTTAATCTCCATGTGTTTGCATACTTTCTTGGTTTCTTTTGCTGTTTATTTCTAGTTTCATTCTGTGATGACCCAGTAGTTCTCAGGTGATTATTTTAATTTATTTATATTTATTTAAGCATGATATGTGGAATAAGATATGTTCTATTTTGGAAAACTTTCTATGCTACTGAGAAAAAATTGTAAATTCTGTTGTTTTTGTTGGATAAAACACTCAGTAGATATCTGTTAAGTCCATTTATTCAATGGCATGTGTTAGCTGTACTTATTTGATGATTTTTTTGTCTAGTTGTTTTGTCTATTTGTGCCTCTCACAAAATCTTACCCTCACATCTTTTTTCTTATCACAGCAGCATTTACCATGGCATAGCCAAAGGATGAGGAAGCACAAGAAAAAATTCAGTATAATACAGTTTTTATTTTATAAACACTAATGTATTAAACTTGCTATTCATTAAAGCAAATAATAGATATTTTTATTTGAAATGTGTATATGAATTGGATGTTACAACTAGTTGATGGTTTTCATTGTGTCAGAGGTATTTTCAGTAACCAAGTGTGTTGGTTACTTTTCTCTGGTTGTTGAGACAAAATACCTAACACCCCAAATTAAGGAAGGAAAGGTTTATTTAGCTCACAGTTTGTGAAGGTTTCAGTCCATATTCACCTGGCTCCAAGGCAGGGTGGCATGGCAGAGGGGCAACTGTTCGTGGTAGTGGAAGACAGTAAAAGCAACAAGAGTAAAAGGGGGAAGAGAGAGAAGACAAGCATCTTTCTCTCCCTTATATTATATCCAGGCTACTCCCCGGGGCAGGTGTAGCTTTCACACCCATAATCCCAGCAATGGACCATGAATTAATCACAAACTCTAGAAGCCCGCCCTTATGACTGCGTGAGGCTTTGGGTGGACATCTAGACACAAATCATAACACCAAGGTCAATTGGTTTTCTCAGTATTACAGTCAGTATAGTCCAAGGGACAATTTCCCCTAGTCTGTTATACTTTATTGTGTGAAGTCTGCATCTCTGTTACTCTTAAAGCTGTTGATGAGGTGGGATGAAGCTTTCTGTGGCAATAAAGACTTTCTTTGCCTCACACACGCATGGAAAAAAGATCTCACAGGAGGGGGTCCACTCTTCTGTGTTCTTGGCTTTCTACTTTCTACCCTGTGATGCCATAGCAAGAAGACCCTTGCCAGATTCAGCACCTTGACCTTGGACTACCCAAGCTCCAGAGCTATAAACCAATACATTTCTGTTCATTATAAATCACCCAGTTCCAGGTATTCTGTACAGCAGCACAAAATGGAGCAAGATACTACGTATCCTTGTACCTCCATCCAGGGTACCTCTGCATGGTATCTAGGCCATGATAATTGCTTGATATCTCATCCTCTGCTTGTTATTCATATTCAAAATTCCAGACTGCTTTCAACTGATCTTTATGAAAATCCAAATCTATATCAGTTTAATTTTTCTATAAGAAAGAAAATCCATGATTCTTGACATAATATGAAACCTTATAGATCTTTACCTTATTCCCTATGCACCAGCCATCACAAAGCCTTATTGCTCCCCTAATGGAACTTAATAATTCACACTTTTTCTCATGCTGTTTGCTTAGCCCAAAAGGCTTTGCCCTTGATCTTCTTGGCAAATGCCTACTCATCTTTGGACTCAGCTCAAATGTAACTTCTATAAATTATTTCCAATATGTCTTTTTTACAACTTATGGGATTAATTTCTTCATTCTGTTCCTATGGTACCCCGAATATATCTTTATTAATTTATCACACATTTTTGTTTTGGTTTTATTTGGAATGGCTTTTTTCTTTGTCCATCTCATTCATTAAAAATTTAAACTGCTTGAAATATGGAATTGCATCACTTCTTTCTCAGCGCTATTTTAGCTACCGCAGTGCCTGCCACAGAACAGTGCTCACTTGGGACTCATCTAATTACTGGGTTGAAGTTGAAAGGATCTATTTTACTCAAAAGCCGCGGGAAAATTGTTACACATAAGATGTCCTCATACCTGGGAACCTAAGCATTGTCTTAGCCTACGCTTTCATACAATAAAACAAAAACAAAAATTATAATACTTTTCTCTTTATAATTTTTCAGAGGCCTGCTGTTTTATAAGATCTTTTATAATGCTCCCAAATTTCAACCTTTTCCTCAGTCCTAGCAGAACACTTAAAAGGTGAATTGAGAAAATTCCAGGTGTTTATATCCCAGGATTCTGGTCTTCTCTTTTGATTTTCCAAATAGACTACAGATAGAATCCATCAAGACCCAGACTTTCCATCAATTATTAGGGAAATTTACTTTATTTTTTTATTTATTACTTTACTTTCAGAGTCTCTTTGAAGAAGGGAATATGAGGAGATGAAAATTGACTAAATAAAGATATTCCCAAACCTAAAGGGATCATTTTAAAATAATAAATTAAAAAGTAGGAGAGTCGTGAAGCAATTATCTGACCAGTCACATTGTAGCCTGGCATATATAATGCCAGATCCTCTGTAGTGAACCTGAAATGAGGAAATTTCAATATCTCTCATGAGTTTTCTGCCCCTCTGAGTTCTCTCTGATTTTATTTTTGTATTAAGCCTCCACATGATTAAAATTAGACCCCTATTATTAGGCCTTTGGATCCCTTTAACTTGCTCATGCTTTACAGGCTGAAGAATGATTAACAAATGTGTGTGACAGAAGATGGTTGAGAAGGGAGGGATCAGACCAGTCCAAATGACAAAGATCTGCAGTAGTTTATTTTTTAATTTCAAGCAAATTCAATCAAGAGAATTCTTTTAGAATTTATTAACTCTTTTTTAATCTACTTTTTATTCAGATATAATATATTTTTTCCTTCATGAAATCATTAGCTTTCATTAAATTAAGGAAAGTGAGTGTATTTTCTGTGTGTTTTACAGTCAATAATTCCCTTTAGGGTGACTTGCATCACACAGGATTATAAATTAACCAAAACTCATCCCTTAGAATAGAAGCATGCTCTGTACATTTATTTTTATTTATCGGTATTTGCTGTGGTGCAAGTCTTTTTCATGTGACTAGCCATAGATCATGCTATTCTTTTGCTCCTTCTTTGATTTTTCCTTAGAATATTTGCTACTGAAGTTGGAGAGAAGCTCTTTCTCCTCCAGTTGCAAAGCTATATAAAGTCAGTGTTGAGCTCATGGTGAGCAAATCCTTTACTTTTTTGGAGTGATCTGGCTTAAAACTAAAAATAAAGGAGGGGTGGTGACAGGGGAAAAGGGAAAGAGGATGAAATCACAAATCTTGAAATACAAAATTCCTGGTTCCAATCATTCCCTGGGGTTTGACAATTTTATCATTGTCCTTTTCAGAATTTTCTCAAGTGAAACAATATTTCTTCTTTTACCTGAAACTAGTTTGATTTTCATTTCTGTATTTTTAGTTCAGGAAGTTTTAATTAATAAATACTGTTCAGTCTGACTGAAATAAAATTAAAAATTTTTTATTTACTCTTGTCTTAGTTACTTTTCTCATTGCTGAGACAAAATACCCAACACCCAAAGTTAAAGGAGGAAAGGCTTATTTGGCTCACAGATTGTAGAGGTTTAAATTCATTATTGGCTGGCTCCAAGGCAGTGCCATCACAGAGGAGAAACAGTTCATTGTGGGAAGAAGGCAGAGGGCAGCAAAGTAGCAAGCAGCAAGCTACAACAGATAAGCAGCAACCCTGTTTCTACCCTTTATACCTTATCCAGGCTACGTACCCTTAGGTTGGGTAGCACTCACACCCAGGATGTGGCAGCCTTAGTCCTCGCATTGCATCATGAATCAATCCCAGCATTGGTCCCAGCAGCACACACCCTAGATCCAGCCACCTCCAAAAAATCCTACCTAAGACTGCATGAGGCTTTGGGGGGACATCTAGATACAAACCATAACAACTTTCTAATGCAAAAACCAGAATTTAGAAATGAACAAAGAATTCACCCTTGACCTTGTGAATTTCAAATATGCCACCCACCACTAGCACACTGCTGATGGAAATGGTTATGGGTGAAATAAAATTGAAGAGAAAATGAACAACTACTCTCCTCGTATAACCTTAAAATCTGTTGAAATTGTTAACATTTCCCATATCCTTATTTAAAACGTAAACCTTAAAATGTCTAGCTCCTTTTTCTGTGGTATCTGGTAACACTGCCATGTCTGTGTACAGACACTGAAGGAATGTTTTGCCTAATGAACGTGTAGCTTTCTTGGACTTTTGTCCAGTTCCTAACAATACCAACAGCGATAACAAACCATTACAAACTAATGAGCGTGGAAAAATTTGAAATCTGAATCTCCTGTAGAAATGCTAAAGATCTACTTATGTAGGGGACAAAAGGTCTTACTTATCAAAAATGTCTTTTTGAATTAGTAAAAGCAACTTATCTTTTGATAGCTCTATCATGCCAGTGTACTTTTCACTTTTTAAACTGAAAGTTTTTTTGAGTAACCACAGCAAAGAAAACAAATTAATTCTTCTCTTCATTAGAAAGCAAACCCAATTGTATCTAAATCAAGCTAATTTTATCAGCTTTAATATTATCAACAAATAAAAATATTATATGTTCAAGGTGTACAATATTATGTTTTGATCTATGATCTATGTATACATCGTGAAATGATTACCACAATCAATATAATTAACATATCCATCACTTCACAAAGTTAATTTTTCATAGTGAAAATACTTAAGCTCAATTTTCTTAGCAAATTATTTTTAATTGTAGCTACCATTGTGGTACACTATCTCTATAGAATTTATTCATTTTATAACTGAAAATTCTGTAGCCTTTAACTAACATCTCTTCAATTCTTCCAATCTGCCCCCGCCCCACCTCTGGTAACCACTGTTTATTTCAATGCTACTCTTTTTTTGATTTTTTAAAACATATTCTGTTTATAAGTGAGATTGTACCATATTAGTCTTTCTGCATTTGGTTTATTTTATTTAGCATAATTTCTTTCATTTTCATTCGTGTTTTTGCAAATTGTAGGTTTTCCTTCTTTTTAAGACTGGAATGTGTGTGTGTGTATATAGATATATATATATAGATATATATATATAGATATATATAATCAAACACTTTTATGTTTGACTGTTATGAGTGATGCAAGGTTTTTGGAGCTAATAATTTTATTTCCTTTGTAAATATAAATAAAATTCAAAATTGATTTAAACATAAGAGTTTGAACTATAAAACTACTAGGATAAAGCTGAGGAGGGAGGAAAGCTCCATGACATTGGTATTGGTAATGATATTCTGGACTGGCACCAAAAATGCAAACAATAAAAGCAAAAGAAACAAGTGGGAAATATTTAAATGCTTCTTGCAAAGCAAAGGAAACAATCAACTAAGTGAAAATGCAGACCATGGAATAAGAGAAAGTATTTGCAAAATATATATAGATAAGGGATTATTATGCAAAATATATGGAACTCATAAAACCCAACAGCAAAAAATAAATTACCTGATTAAAATATGAGCAAAAGAGCTAAATGCACATTTTTTGAGCAAGATATAAAATGACTAACATGTATATGAGAAAGTACTCAACATCACAGATCATGATAGAAATGCAAAGCAAAAGCATAATGAAAAATTGACTGCTAAGTTCATTAAGATAAGAGATAATAAGCATTGAAATAAGGATGTAGATAAAAGGTAATCCATATACATTGTTGGTTGGAAGTGTTAAATAGTATAGCCATTAGGGAAAGCAGTATGGATCTACTTTAAAAATTAAAAATAGAAACACTATAAGATCCAGTACTTTCACATCTGGGTGTATCTCCAAAAAAATAAAATTACTATATGATACATTGTGCTTTAACAAAAGATAGCTAAAGGACTTATTATCTGATCTTAACAGCCTTATATAAAACTGGAATGTGAACATTTTTGTGCAATGCAAACATAACTTATTGATGTTTGTTGATATCTTGACATGATTAACTAATCTATTATTAATTCAAAACATATTCTTTTAATATATTAGCTATTACCTTTAGTTGGTATTTTACACAAAGAACAGTTAAAAATATTGTAATTATTTATCTTCATCCTTCCTACTAGCCATCAAGGCTTAAATGTATTTATTCTTCAATTAATGTGTGTGTGTGTGTGTGTGTGTGTGTGTGTGTGTGTAGTACATTAATTAGCACCATACTGCTTTTAGTACATTAGCAAATGAGAGATACTGGTCTCTACCTTTAAGTAGGAAACATAATCTGTTTAAGGAAAGCATTCCCATAAAACACTTTCTCCTATAGATTCATGCAATAAGTAAGGTGGTGTATTACCATGACATACTCTAGTGTAAGCCACATTAAATAGATTACAAAAAATCTTTCCTACGGTGAAGTCCATGCTATAATGAATACTATTATAATGAAACTCCTGTTTGCTTCTGCAGGATGAATTACACTTCAATTGGAGAAAAAGGCTTCCATAAAAATGACTTCAAGTAACACATGGTGAATTTGCCACTTCTTTGTACTCTGTTGAGATATTTTCCTCTAGGAATTGACATACAAATCATCAAGGTTTACAAATTGTTCTTGTTTCATACAGAAGACAGTGACAATCAAAATTAGTAATTTTATTCATCAGTAAAAATCAATAAAAGCAGACTGGATGGATACTTATGTAAAAAGTCATGATTTTTTTCTTTCTGAATCATTTCCCCTGAGCCACTTTCTACTGACAGTCTGTCTCCTCACATTAGTAACAGGAAGAAATAATTAACTACAAGTTGTCACTTGTAATCGGATGATCCATGAAGTTAAGGCTCACTAAGCGGGGCAGATCAAATCCAGGCTGTCTTCCCTGTGTCTGCGGGGATGGACTGAGGAATCATCTCTGAAACATTCCCGCTTTTCATTTCCAAAGTTTGTGTGGATGAAAGTGGTAATAGCCTAGTTTTCTGGTAGAATATTTAAGAGACATTTCTTACTCTTAATCACATCCCCTGGGAAATAGCCTAGTCTACTCTCAGAATATGTCTGAAATTAGTATAAATCCATTTAATTGCAGTTAGGGTGAGAAATTGATAATTGTTAGAAGTTACTATGCTTCTTGCTAAGTGCAAGTTGTAAGTAAATAAACAAGACATTGTTTTTGTCTCTATGTTCATTCTTTCAGCAAGCATTTGGAGAACGCCTTCCCTAGGTCAGAACTTTTTCAAGTAACTGAGAAATAAAGGTGATTAAGATACAATTCTTCACCTTAAGGTCCTCCTAGTCTAGAACAAAATAATTAGAAAATTGATGCTTAGGATATAGAATGATCAGATCCTCAGGAAAAAGGAAAATGATCAGAGCACACAGACTGGCCAACATGAGTATAGAGGGCTCAGAAAGCTTCCAGGGAGATGCAAGTTTTGTTCTGAGTCTAGAAGACTTTAGTCCTGTGTAAGAGGAGATAATTGCAGGGAAAAAAATCAGTGTCTAGTCATTAAGGCTGCTATAACAAAAATACCATTAACTGACTGGCTTATAAATCAATTATGTCTCATAGTTCTAGAAGTACAGCATTCAAAATAAAGGCACCAAGAGATTCAGTATGTGGTAAGGGTCCATTTCTCAGAGCACCTTTTTGTGTCCTCATATGGTAGAAGGAATGAAGAAGCTCTCTGGGGCCCATTAACAAGGGCTCTCCACTTGTGATCTAATCACCTACCAATGGCCCCATCACCTAATGGTATAAACTTAGACATTAGGATTTCAACAGATGAATTTTTTTTTTTTGTGGGTACCGGGGGTCGAACTCAGGACCTCACATGCCGGCAGGCGCCTGTGCCGCTGAGTGATATCACCGGCCCTTTTTTCGTATGTGGGTACCGGGAGTCAAACTCAGGACCTTGCACTTTCCTGGCAGGCACTTATGCCGCTGAGCTGTCTCACTGGCCCCTCAACAGATGAATTTGTAAGTGGAGTGGGGACACAAACTTTTAAGTCATAGCAGCCAGTCAAGGTTTGAGACTACGTCATCTTTCAGAAGTGACAAGATATGTCCAGAGAAAGGTAAGGAAGGAAGAATGCAGGGAGCGAGACTTCAAACTGACAGACTAGGGTCAAAGTATAAAAGACATCAAATGTTTCCATCAGAAATGTAAGTTGCATTCTGAAGATTGTAAGAGGACACTAAAGTTTTCCAAAAAGATTTATATTTTAGAAAGATTGCACTGATTTTATGTTGTGTGGTAACCAAGACTAGAGTTAGGTAACCAATTAGGAAGAGATGAAGAAGGGACTAAAGATTCCCACTTTGTTGCTCTTAAAAAATTGGAAAGATAGCTTGTTTCTACATGGAAACGGAAATAATCCATTTGAAAGGCAAAGATGAAGAAAAAGGCCAAAATCAATGTGTATATTCCAGTACCAAAGACATTTTCATGTAAAGTGGGTGGCAAGGTAGAAAGGGGACTGGAGCATAGAGAAAATAAGAGTTAGAAATAGATTCTAATCATGAGGATTATAGATATTTGGTTTCATTTGTCCTGGTGACCTTCCTAACAGATTCATATGGTGTTGAACATTCTTTTATAGGTTTGCCCTTTTTCAAGAATCACCCAAGGAATTCAGATTAACTCTACTTGTCAACTTGATTGGCTTGAAAGGGGCCTATATTGGTACAGCACTTTTCTGGGTGTGTCTGGGAGGGTTATGTAGGCATGTCTTTGCGTACTGTATCTAGTTCATGGTCCCTTCTACTGTGACGCTCTTCATCAGTGTTCTACTTTCCACCTTCCATGAAGTGTGCAACTTTGCCCTGCTAGGGTTTTTTGTCATGATATTTCTGACTTGGAGCCCACTGAACATGAACTGAAACCTCTGAAACCAGGAAATAAATTAAACCTCACTGTCTTTAAGTTGCAGGTGTTTAGCATTTTGTCCCAGTAGTAGAAAAGCTGACAAATACAGTATTCATTAAAATAAAATTTTAAATTAGGTCCTCCAAATTCAAGGACCCAGTCCAAAAATAGGCATCTGAGATGAATGCACACTTCTCAGATGAAGAAATACAAACAGCAAATAAATACATGAAAGAATGTTCAACAACATTGGTCATTCGATAGATGCAAATTAGAACAATGTTGAGGTTCCATCTCACTCCAGAAAGAATAGCTATCATCAAGAAGTCAACCATTAACAAGTGCTGGAGGGGATGTGGGGAAAAAGGAACATTCCTCCACTGTTGGTGGGCGTGTAGATTGGTGCAAACACTGTGGAAATCAGTGTGGAGATTCCTTTAAAAACTAGGATTAGAGGTCTCTTTTGACCCAGCTATTGCCCTTCTGGGTATCTTCCCAGAAGAATTAAAAAATCATACCACAGCAATGTATATGCACCCATGTTTATAGAAGCACAAGTTGTAATAGCTAAATCTTGGAAACAACCCAAATGCCCATCAACCAAGGAATGGATAAAAAAGATTTTTTTAAAATATAATGGAGTACTACTCAGCCATAAAGAGGATAAACTTGAGACTTCTATATATAAATGGATGCAACTCGAGACCATAATCTGAAGTGAAATAAATCAGACCCACATGTGTAAACATTGTATTATCTCACTAGTGTGAGAAACTGAACAAATAAATAAGATCCAAAATGTACAATAGATATGGTAAAACAGGAAGAAACTAGTCAAAAGGAAAAGAGAAACTGGGATGGGGAAATGGAGAAAAGAAAGAAGGGAAAAGAAAAAAAATATGTATATATATACACACAAGATTTCATGCCTACATTTGTACTCTGAATAAGTACTATGAAGAAAACAATACACTATGTATTAGTTATTGTCACTCTCCTACTAGCCTGTTGTGAAACTCTGTTTTGTTATTTTTATTTTTTCTCTTAAAAAAAAAATAAAATTTTAAAATTATCATCAGTTTTTTAGGACTTATATCTAGATATCCACCCAAAGCCTTATGTCCTCATAGGTGGGGTTTTAGGGAAGTTACTGAAGCATGACCATGTAATATTGGATCATAAATGTATGACACTGGATTTGTCCTGAGTGTGTATAATGGATTTACTGAACAGGCAAGACCCTTCCTGGGTGTGGGTAGCATCCATCAATAGGCTTATAGTCTGGAAGAAAGAAAAAGTGAAAGAAAGAAAGATCACTTCTTCCTGCCTGGCATACAGGTACTGTTTCTCCTCTGCCATCCTACTCTTCTACCACCTTGCCTTGAAGGTAGGCAACTATGGACTGAAACCTCCACAAATTATGAGCTAAAGTAAACTTTCTTTCTTAAACTTGTGGTTGCAATGAGATAGTAATTAAGACAAACTTTGGTACTAGAAGTTGGGTTGTTGCTATAATCACCTGAACATGTGGTTCAGAAGCCTTTGGACCTGGCTTGCAGGAGCAGTTTGGAAAGGTTTAGAGATCCTGGTTGAAGAAGCATCCCTAGAATTCTGTGAGCTAAGCTTCATGGCAGATTTAGGTCAGAGCTTAGAAACCAGAATGCTAAGAATAATGCAGCCAGTACAAGCCATTCTCAGTGGGTTTCTGTTGGGAAGAAGGACTCAATTGGCAGTTGGACTTCAGACAGTTTGTGTTGCGCTTTGGCCAAAAATGTGTCTACATTTTGCTCCTGTCCTGAGGCTTTGCGAGAGATTGAGATTTAGGTTAGTGGACTAATTAATCTGCTGGAAGAAATTTCAAGGAAATCCAATATTGAGTTCTACCTTGAGAACCAAGAGCAAATGGCCAAGCAGAAAGATTTAAAAATTTTTGGGTTTGGCTAGAAAGGAAGCTTCAGTGAAGTTGTGGCCTGCAAAGATGGAGTAGAGGAGAATTTGATTGCTGAAAAGATTAGCATTAAAAGCCAAGTACTTTGGAACAGGACAATAGAAAAGATGGCCTGAGAACATCCCAAGATCCAACAGAACTTGACTCTTTGTAGCCTCAATTTCAAAGGTGAAAGACTCCACTTTAAGAAGAGAGCCCCGGGGCAGCATGTTCCATAATGGTGGTGGCCTAGGAAATTTGTTCCTTGGGATTGTTCATAGTGCTCAACAATCCAGGCACTGACCACCTCAGCCAAAAGAGAAGAAAGCCTGGCTATTCCTTCATCTGTTGGCAGACCTTGATGTCATCCACATGGTGCTGCTTTTAGGTGCATGAAGAATGCAAGAGTTTCAGGGTTAGGGACACTTCCACCCAGATTTCAGAAGAGAACCTAGGAGGCCAAGCAGTGGTCCGCTGAGAGAGCAGTGTGTGAAGCTGTGAGTGTGAAGCCAAAAATGCAGTGGAGACTCCAGAAAGTTGGAAAAGTCAGGAACATGGATCTACTGGATAAAGCCTCATGGAGTGAGCAAAGCAAGCCCAAGAGATAGGCCAGAAGAGCCACACCACCAGCAGTGTTGCAGGGATGTGGAATTGATATTCTTTAGAGTTCACATATTACTGCATGTTGCCCCAGGTTTTGGACATGGAAGTATGGGAAGTTGTATTTGCTCAGTTGGATTTTGGCATTGGTTTGGTTCCTTTTCTTTCTATCCCCCATTTGTACCTTTTGGAATGGGAATGTTTATCTTGTGCCATTGTATGTTGGAAGCTTTTAAGATTCTTTTCACTTTTTCCAAGGGCTCACACCTATGAGTTTGCCTTTAATCCCAAAAGAGAATGTGGACTTAGATTTTTCAGCAATGGTGAAACTGTTATGACTTTGGCAACTCTCAGAGGTGGACTAAATGCATTTTGCATAAAGGGATGCACATGAATTTTTTGGTTGGCTAGGGTTGGACTGTTATGGCTTATATCTAGATGTCTCCCCAAAGCCTCATGCCCTCATAGGTGGGGCTTTTGAGAGGTGACTGAAGTATGGCTATGTGATACTGGATCATGGGTGTATGATACTGGTTTAGCATAGTTCTTGGAGTGGATAATGGACTTACTGAAGAGGGAAGACCCAACCTCGGTGTGAGTGGCACCAACTGATAGGTTGGTAGCCTGGATGGAATAAGAAGGGAAAGAAGGAAGACTCACTGCTTCCTGCCTGCAATGCCATGAACTGTCTCTCCTCTGTTATGTCCCTCTGTTATGTCACCCTGCCCTGGAGCCAGCCAACAATGGACTAAAACATCTACAAACACTGAGCTGAAAGACAAGTTTAGCTCCTCCTTTAACTTGCGGGTGTTGGATATTTTGTCCCAGCAACAGGAAAGTAACTAAGACACAGTTATAGTTCCAGACTGAGTGAATCAGTATCTCCAGAATCAGGCCTGGGGACCTGTTTGTCTTATTGTATTTTCAAAATAATATCCTCAAGAAGCAAAAGTTTGTGGGATCTGTATGTCTAGTATCAACATTTGTTAAACACCTACCATGTGTTGTGTACTGTACTGAGCTCCAGGCACATATATGGTAGTACCCATGCCTTACCAAAGCATAACAAAATAGGTGTCATCCCTATTATAATATGAGAAAAATGATGTTCATGACCTTCCATAAATAAGGTCTGACAGGTAATGAGTAGAAATAGCAACTCTACTGATTTCAGTGTCTCTGCTCTTTGCATTAAAACTTCCCTTGCTTTGTGTTGAACAGTGGCTAATGTCACACATGAAAGGTATTAGAGTAAGAGACAAGTTATATTATAGAGGAAATGTAAAAAATTAGGAAAATTATCTTTATGTGCTTCTTAACACTAGGCCATCTGTAGTGTTGAATTTCTGTGATGTATCCCTTCTCATTTGTGTCAATTTTGCAATATATCTAGTTTTGCTAAGCATCAGTGATGACCTTTATTGAAGCTTTCTATCAAATCCTCATTTTCTCTACTATTTTTATCTTTCACTTCTCATCTCTTTTCTCTTACTTCTCTTGCCTAAAGCTAAAATGCTATACTCACTGAATTGTGGCCAACTTCCAGCCAAGATGACAGCACAATGGGGATGATAAGAAGGTAAGTTACCAAACAAAAGGGAAGCTGTCTAAACTTAGAACCATACTTTAATATATTAGAGAGCTCATTTCTAAAGCATCCTGAAAATAAAAACAGAAAATGTGTGATAAGGCAATTTTTTAATGTTAACTACTTTTTGGCTATATTAATCTTGTGTTCAGCAAGTAAAAACACATTTTTCTCACTACAGGTGTCCTGTTAACAATTAGAATACTTTGATAATTAATGATGTGAGTATCCTCATCCAAAATAATCCACCCTGCAGATATCTGTGGTGCTAAAATTTGTAAAGGTTGGGACATTTTTATGGCTTACTATTCTTCCTGAGGTTTATAACTTGGCAGCTTTTCTTTGCATAATTACCAATCAACCAATACTTAACAAAGGTCCACAGGGTATAGCATTGTACAGCATGTCATGGAGTGCTAGGCCACAGAAAGCAATGGTAATCTCTGACAAGCTTCAAAATAGATGAGATAGCATACATCCAATCAAAGGTTCTGGAAGTATAGAGAAAGGTCAAGAATCTGGTGGGCTTAAAGTTCAAGAAGCATTCTGAGGTCCATGTAGTGACAAAGTTTCAGAAAGTTGGCATTATAATCAAGCAACATGAAAAGCTAAGGAGTTCTGTCCCATACACGATGAAGACTGTGAGTACATCTTGTAGTGCAAGAAAGTTAAGGCATACTCCAATGCAAGTATTTTATGTTGATTAATTACATAATGGAAAATGAGTAACTTGAAAATGGATAAATATTGCAGACATAAACTCACCATGTAAGTGGTCAAAAATAACATTTCTAATAATGGACAAAGTTCACTGATGTGATATGCTGGGAAAAATAGATTACTTTTGTGGTAAAATATACCACAAAAAATATATGTATAATCTAAATGATTTATTATCAGTCTACAGGAGATAAACATCAGTGAACATTGATCAAAAACATAATTTGTAGTCTTAAAACATAATTTGTAGTCTTGTAGTCTTAAAAGTCATACATCATGAAAGACGAAGTCTAGAATTCTTAGATTGAAAAAGACTTGAACTACATAATGACTGCATAAAAGTAAATTATTTTTTGGTATAAAGCCCTTAACCTGAGCAACTGGTGCCATCTGAAAATGTATATATTGTATTATAAATGTAAAATCGTATTATATAATGATACGTTCTTGATTTAAACAAGTGAACTGCAGTTATCTTTACAACTTTCTTTTGAAATTCAAGTTGTCAAATGAGAAAGTTTAAAAACTTGAAAAATCATGAAACTTAGTTATGTATATATTTGTTCTGGTTTTCTATTGTTCAATAACAATAAAGTAAAATCCAGAAATTAAAATAACAAACATTTTTTCTATCTCATAATTTGGCGTGTGGTAATTGCAATATGGCTCACCTGAATGCTTCTTTTGCTTTCTAAGATATTGCCAGAGGACAATAGATGTAATTCAAATGACATCTAGGTTTTCCCAACTAGAAACCTATGTATTGGCTTCACTCATATGTCTGACATCTTGGAAAAGATAACCAAGGTCCGGTGAAATAGCTCAGCTGTATAGGCACCTGCCTGGCAAGCGCAAGGTCCTGAGTTCAACTTCTAGAACCCCCATAAAGAAAAAAAAAAAGGGCCGATGATATTACTCAGGGGCACAAGCGCCTGCTGGCAAGTGTGAGGTCCTGAGGTCGACTCCCAGTACCCACGTTAAAAAAAAAAAAGAGAGAGAGAGATAACCAGAAGTTAGGAATCAGTTGGAATAGTCAACTGAAATAGTCACGTGTAAATTGGGTGTCTTAAATGGCAATAACTGTTGTCAGAGACAAATGAAAGTGGACAGTCTCTTAAAGCAAAGGTTCACAGAATGGCATATGTCATAATCACCAAGATCAGCAGGCAGAATGCTCCTGTCTAAAGTCAAAGAATTTGTGGCCATTATTAATCTGCTAAAGTAGTTGCTCATAAAATAGCTATTTATTTTATCCATTATTTGTCTTCTATTATTGATATATTGTTTCATCTATCTTGTTACTTTTCTTCTGTTATTCTATAGTTTGTTTGGTTGTTCTTTTCAAAAACTCTGAGAAGGAAGCTTAGATCATTTTATCCCTTTGTAATGTTAAATAAACAGATTTTAGACTTCAAATCTTCATCTAACTACTGCTTTAAATATACCCCACAAGTTTTCATATAGAATTTCTCTGTTATCTTTCAATGGAAATATTTTATTATGTCCATTTTAATTTCTTCTTTGATCTCTGGATTTTAACATGTATAATCTCCATGCAGTTGGAAATGCCAATTATCTTTTTAGTTACTGATTTTTAACTTAATTTTACTTCAGTTCTAAAGAAACTAAGATTCAGTTCAAGCCTTTGGAATATCTTAATATTTATATGACCCAGTATCTTAATATCTGAAAATGTTCCATCTGTATTTGAAAGAATGTGAATTCTGTCATTACGTGGTGAACCATTCTACATGTGTTTCTTTGGTCAGATTTTTTGCATTTTGAAGATCTTACTCTTCCTTCAAGAATTTTTGTTTAATTTAAAAATCAAAAATCTTTATTAGGATTGCAAGTTTCTCTTTAAACTTTGAGATATATGAATTTTTAACTGTAGGTACTTTTTATACACACTATTATTGGATAAAGACTTGAAATTTATCTTTCTAATATACTGACATCATCTTTATCATTTTAAAATGTGCTTCTCTTTTAGCTACTAATATGGATTGTCATAGAGTATTCTTTTTCTAATGTCAGTATTGTATTTTTGTGAGATTTACATGTATACCTTTTTCAGTCCCTTTGTATTTCACTTTTCTGTATCTTCCTATTTAAGGAACATTCTTTTTGGCATATACTGTAGTTGTCGTCTGAGAATCTAGGCCTTCCTGGGATCATGTAGTAGATTTATATTTAATGTAATTACTGGTATATTTAGGCTTACATTTATCACTTTATTACTTGTCTTGTATTTCACCTATTTTGCATTTTTGTTATTATCTCTTCTTGCCTTCTTTTCTCTATTATCTAGCTAATGATATTCTCTTTTACTGTTCTTTCAGTTGTTACCCAAATAGTCATACATAAATTAGTACTTAAAGCCTTCTGCATTTATAAAGATAGGTCTACATGTAAGAATAAGACACTCAAATTAGGTACTTCATATATATCTACTATACTAAAGAAAGAAGTGATATTATTCAGAAGGGAAGATAATGTGATACAAGATAACTTAAGAGAAAAATATAGTAGCATAAATGACCTAATCTTTTGCTTGCAAATGGTACAGGTATTTTAATGAATGTCTTCAATTTCTTTCAGTATTTGCCTGATGCATTATAAAATTTCTTAGTCTAAATGTTACTTTACCAGGATTTCTTAAAGAATCATCCATGCTCTATCTACAAATGAATCATGAGAATGAGGAAAAGGTACTGTGCTTGTTAAAAATGTCAATTCCTGGGGCCTATCATATGCACACTAAATTAGATATTATGCCCACTTCATTTTGAAAATATGTCAGTTATAAGACAGTACTGTGTATTTATTCAGATTATTTTATTTTTTTGACTAAACAAGGTGAACCAAAACTTCTTCTAATGGGTCAAATATCTTCATTTCAGAATGACTGGGTTCAAATCTAATCTTACAAGGTATATGACCTGGAGCATGTTACTTTATATCTCCATCCTTCAATTTCTTAAAGTATTAAATGAATATAATAAGAGCATATGCATTATATATCTATGAGGAAATGAAATATTAACTATAGAGTGCTCTGCATGACTTAGAATAATCATTTAAGAAATAAATGTAATAATATATAGTTATTATTTTAAATGATTCCATTCTATTTTATGTGATTATTCTACAGGTAGAAAAGTTTTTGAAATTAATTTGTGCCTGAACTGAAAGTTAATTTCCTGTATTTGATTTTGTTAATGTGTTGTCTTCTATCTCTAAATCTTCGAAGTAAAAAGTGAGGGAAAAGTCTAGGTAACTGGTTATTCTAATCAGTTGCATATTTTTATTGAGCACAATTTTATTGAAGTTACTGGCCTTAATTTCAGTGAATTCATAGAAATGATCCATCATTTATTTAATGTGTAGGGAATATGCTTATTTAAAACGTATCTCTTAGACATGAATGAGAAAAATAGAACCTGAAAATCATGCTGTCCAAAGTACAAGAAAATAGTGTAGTTTAGCTGTGTATTTTCTCCATGAGACAGAAGAGAAAATACTCTCACCCCCACATGTAACACTATTAGATAAGGTATGCATAATGAGCCTAAGCTTGGCAGATCTGGAGGCATTGATACTCACTGAAATGAAAAAAAGAAACCTAGCACTCTGATGAAAAGACCATTCAACCACAAGTATTTCAAAATGATTCTTTCATTGTAACCTTAGCGCATTTAGAAGAAAATATTTCTCTGAACTCTTGAAATTATAACCACAGGTAACTTCCAAGCCAAGATGTTTTGTTTGGCCTAACTAAAGTACATTCCAAGGAACACAAGTTCTATATCAATTCACACTCCAAAAAAGATAGTACTTAAAACCAAATAATTTTGGAAAAAACCTGTATTAAACTAGCTTGATCAGATTTATCTACTGCACAAATATTTTGAGGAAGTTATTTGTCATTTGTCCATAAAAATGTGAATGTTCAGAAGTCACGCGTAGCCTATGCTTTCCAAATTATTCAATCATGAATTTGAAATTTTTCCTGAAGATCTATTTATGGAATTTATGTTCCCTGAACATAGGGAAACATCATTCTAATTCATAAGAATGCAAGTTAGAATATACCGAAGAATTTTGTTTTTAACATAGCGGAGGAAAAAGTATTACTTCCCTGAATGAGTTAGAGACAGTTTGACCAAGACATAATTGGCATAGGGAGAACATTTTTAGAAGCATTCAATAAAACCATATTTAAAATAATTTTTTCACCTTGCACTCAGATCTTGGTTTTTCAATTCAAAGAAGCAGAGCTCCTTGGAGAAATGGCTCATTACAGGACTGAGATATGAAAAATAAAAGATGACCCTGGAACATCTTATAATGACAGAAAGGAAGTACTAAGAAAAATTGTAAAAACAATACATGTTAAAAGGATGTAAAAACACACTAAAAAATACTCCTAAGAGCTAAAGCTAGTTTCATTAAAGATTCAATGAAACTCTGTAATTCAATCCCATTTTAAAATAAATGGAAACAAATTGAGGAGTTTGGTTGTTAAGAAAACTTTCCTTTTGTGATTGAGCAGTAAATATTTGGGAATTGAATACATATTTTAAAGAAAAGGGGAATAAGAATATATAGGGAAATGAAACTCTGCCACAAAATTTCCCTTGCCAGTAACCAACAAAATGAACAGCAATAATTAAAATATTAAAACTGTTCAAAAGTGCTCATTAGCAACAACAACACAAAAAAGAAAAAGGAGAAATTTTGATTATAATCATTAAAAGGAAGAAAATGAAAATTATAGTTTAATGGCAGTTTATTCCTTGGCTTTACTCCAAAGGAAAATATGGGGAAAAAAAGTTGAATTTTCTGAACCTTGATATATTATTTAATTCAAAAAGACAGTAAGTAAAGGATTACAGGCTTTTTACTACAGTCAATGAAAACCCTATGAATAAGTATGGGACTTGAGTAGGGCAGCGAAAGTAGCCAGTCATTGTCTCCCAAGCACTATGTAGGATGAGGGAACAATCCAAAACCTAGGGTGCTGGATACTATGGCCTGCTGGAGATGGACTTTGCAGAGAGCAGCTTATGCAGAATTAAACCCAGGTCCCTTGTCCTTGTCCCCAAGACCACTTCTCTTCTGCCCTCTTAACCCTGGAGGCTTTTAAAAATCATATTAATAACACCTCATCTTTCAAGCTATAATCCAAAGGAATAGACAAACTGTTCCCAGAAAAGGACTTCAATGACAATGATAGAATAATTAGAAAAACAAAAAGAGAGCTATGCAGATTGACTTTAAACAAGAAGAAAAGAAATTAGATTACTGCAGTGTTAATATACTAAAGGAAATAAAGGAAAGAAGAGGGGAAGGGGAGGAGAAAGAAAGAGTAACATATTCGAATGTGATAAGCCAAGAATCCAGTCTGAATGAAAATACAGCCCAAGAACCTAAAGCACATTTCTCTTAAACACCTTATGCCATAAAAAAATGGTAGTACCTAATAGCTCAAGGAAAGAAGAAAAAGCAATGAAGAAGACTAGACAAGAAAGCTACAGAGGGCCGGTGAGATGGCTTAGCGGCATAAGCACCCACCTGGCAAGTGCGAGGTCCTGAGTTCAACTCCTGGTACCCACATACGAAAAAAGGGCCGGTGATATCGCTCAGCGGCATGGGTGCCTATTGGCTCACGAGGTCCTGAGTTCGACCCCCGGTGCCCACAAAAAAAAAAAAAAAAAAAGAAAAAGAAAGCTACAGAGTAAAAAATTCAAATTAGGTACTATTGCAAATGAACACTTAAAACACAGACATAATATATAAAGTATAACTTATAAAGGGTAAAATAGACATCTGGCATCTAAATTATTGACTTGGAATAATAACAGTAAACACAGAAGGAAAAAAAGAAAAAAGAAAAGAAAATACAACCAAAGCAATGAGGATTGATTTGAAAGACAGAACCAATACATTAAGATAAATTGTGACTTAAAATAGAAAACCCAACAAATTTAACAGGAATAGTAGCTAAAGATATAGATATGTCCACTAACTAAACCTTCAAAGCTAATGAAGGATAATAAACAGAAAAACAGACATAAATAATTTCTCTTTCAAGATAAATGAATTCTCCAGCGCATCCTGAGAAATTAAAACAAATTTTCTATATGGAACAAATATAGACTGACCTAAGAATTTTCTTCCAAAGTCCAATCACAGAATGCAATGGAGCAAAGTCTTCATATTTTGAGAAAGGATGACAAAAAAGTAATTATAGCCAAACCAATTGTCATCTAAGACACTGATACAGTAAATATAACAGGAATAACAACATTCATGGAAAAGGAGTAAGGGGAAGCAATTGAAGAGTTCACCTTTGCACTATGCTATTAACTATAGCAATTAGAGTTTTTAAACAAGATAATAATTTTTTGTAAAGAAGTATTTATTGCAAGATGAACAATTCTTTTCTTTTCTTTTTTTTTTTTTTTATATGCAGGTACCGGGAGTTGAACTCAGGACGTTGCACAGGCGCTTATGCTGCTGAGCTATATCGCCGGCCCAAACAATTCTTTTAGTTGCACTTGTCTTTTGTTTTGTTAAAGTAAAATTAAACGTAATACTCTGTGTTTTCAGAAAAGCATGCATTCTATCATTCTGTTCTCACGAAATTATAACTGGCTCTTTCTCTTTCCCTCTGTTTATACCACAGAGACTGTAAAATGTTTCTGAAATGTAACACTGGTGCAAAAATAGAGGGAAGCACTGTGGTGGGATTTGGGATTTCTTTATCGTTGCATTTATTAGTAAGATACATATGTATCATTTTATTTAGAAAAAGGATTGGGGCCGGTGAGATGGCTCAGCGGCTTAAGCGCCTGCCCTGCAAGCGCGAGGGCCCGAGTTCGACTCCCGGAACCCACATACGAAAAAGGGGCCGGTGATATCGCTCAGCGGCACGGGTGCCTCCTGGCGCGCGAGGTCCTGAGGTCGACCCCCCGGTACCCACAAAAAAAAAAAAAAAAAAAAAAAAAAAAAAAAAAAAAGAATTGTTATCTTTTATAAAAAATGCAGTTATAATGAGGAAAGAACCAGGATTATTTCATTCTACTTCACGCTTTTCAAAGGAAACATCCAGCGGAACATTCACGGGAACAGGATGTTAAGAGCGTGCTTGGAGACTGGAAGAGCAGCCCCCCTTCCGAGGAAGGCTTTGCTCCTGGTAGGTGTTGAGTCTGAAGTCTGAGGAAATCATGCCATGATGTACTTTCAGTAAAAAGCATCGTAGGGGCTTTTTAGGCCAATGCTAAAATTAACCTATTAGAAGACCAGGAACAAACAGAACAAAAGGCCATATACCCCCTAGAAGCCACCCAGGAAAAGGAAAATAAAGGTTTTCTAAAATTAAAAAGTAAACAAAAATAAAAGGTAAGCAGTAATTTATAATGGGCCAGTTTAATGGTAAACTGTACTTATAGTTATCAAGACCCATCATTGGAAATTTATTGCAGGGAGGTTTATAATTTCTATTAACAATTCCAGTAAGTCCCAGATTTCTGGGTAATGTAAATCATTGGGAAGGAATCTACTCTTTTCAGGCCAAAATTTGATCTTTTAATGATGTAATAAGGTCAATAGACCATGAAGCCTCCATTATCTTACCTTGCACTGACCTCTTTAATGACTTTGAAACAAATGAATTAGGCTTTGTCAAGTATTCAACTGAGATTACCACTGCTTTGCTCCTCTTCTTATTAGCACTTAGACGGCGTAGGTACACCATTCTCACCTTTCTTGTTTTCTCCTTACTTCCCCAAAACTCACTTCATCCCTTGGAGAAGGACTTATAACCTTTGCATGCATAGATGGAAATTTCAGGAGCTCCCCTTGATGAACTACAAGAAGTGCATGCGATTGTTTAAAGCCTCCTTTTAACAATCTAAAAAATGACTATTATAGTTTACGTCCCACAAAATTGAACTAAATCTATGCTAGTGGAAGGGCATTTCCAGAACCAAGACTGATTTTTCCCAAATCAATCCCACCAGATATTCCACCCAAAAACATATTTGCTGACCAAATAAATATAGGAGAAAGATTCATTCCATACACTTCTCTTAATGAGTCCCAAGGTATTATAGATTTTTTATTAGAGTCCTTGAAAAAGCCTCAGGAAAAATAGAACTACGAGTTTATTTAATCCATGCTTGTTTCACCTGAGAGCTCTTTTTTTTTTTTTTTCTTCTTCTTCTTCCCCTATTCCCCACACCATTTTAGCAGCAGAATACACTTTGGAATTTTTTACACTAGAATTTTTTTTATGTTGTTTTATGTGATAGTTTTTTATTTATCTGCATTTTCTGATCTCGAGGGATTACTTAGATTAAATATTGTTCCAAGTAGATCAATTTTCCATATTGCTTAATTTTTCCTTTGACTCACTACCAATCGAGGTTTTGCTTAATTAAAATATTCTGCCTTCTTACTTAATAAGAATCAATGCTCTTTTCATGCAAATTATCAATGAGCTTTTCTAAATCCATAGGATTGTGTGTCTATTTTTAGAGAGGAAAAAAACAAACATTATTTGGATTTTAATGATCATATGACAATCCTCTCTAAGCCACAAATGATCATGATACTTCTTATTATATTGCTAATATTATTCATTTCCACCATTTAAAATCTCAAAGTCACTTTTGACTGAATTTTGATTTAATCAGTCAACAATAATTTAGTCATATTCTAAAGTATATCACATATTTTTTTACTACCCAACTATTTATGACTATTTGCCCCATTGCAGCCATTACACAGGAAAAAAAACACATTTCATATGCATATATAATTCCCCCGTCACTGCTGTCTAACCCTGAGGACATGCCAGAATTATAACTGTGTCATGGATAAAAAGGAGATTGGTAAAGAACTACGGGATCATGTAAGAAATGGATCTTCCCTAGAGTGAAGGATCACAACCTTCTCGTGATGTTTACACTGATAGTTATTTATTTAACAACTATTTACTAAATGCCTTCTCTAGCACCATGCTAGAATTGAAGATGCAACATTACATAAAACACACATAATCTCTGCCCTTGTGAAGCTTAACACTTGATGGAAATGACAGAACATGTAAACAGATGAATTATCAGTAAGGACCAGTAATATGAAGATCAAACAATCTCCAAAAATAACTTTTACAACCACAAGTACTTCTTGATGATGAAATATATCATATTCCTAGTGACTCAGTGCTTATAAGACAACTGTAAGAAGTAATAGATAATGAATAAAAATATTTTAAGGAAAATATTGTACCTACTAATTGTGGCCTAGAAAGTCTCTCTGTCTCTCTCTCTCTCTGTCTCTCTGTCTCTCTGTCTCTCTCTCTCTCTCCCTCCCTCCCTCCCTCTGTGTTTCTCTCTCTTTTTCAATACTGTTGGTTGAACCCAGGGCCTTCACAGTGAGCCTTTCTGTATTTTTTATTTTGAGACAGTTGCCCAGGCTATTCTGCCCTAGCCTCCCAGAGTGCTGTGATTACTGGTGCGCCCCACTGCTCCTGGCTCATGATGTTCTCTTAAGGAACAAAGTCCAAGCTGCGAATTTGGTTTCGTTTCTGCATGGAGAATGTGTAAGAGGGAGACAAAAGCAGAATAAGGAGGCCTGTATGCAGTACGTGAAAGAGGGTAGAGGGAGAGATCACAGAAAAAGAGATGGAGGGGAGTAAAGGAATAAAACTAATAGGTTTCTGCTTTAGTACTGAGTGGTTGGTGGTGCCATTTACTGAGCTAGGAAAGGTAGAAAGTTATCAGGTTTCCTGTAAGAAAGAACTGCAATAAAAATCTTTTCAAACATATTACATTTTCACTCTGACAGAGCCACGGGCAGGTGTCATGTAAGATAGGTTATTCACAATGCTAGCTCTTAGACTATATGTCTAGAATGAAGACGTTTATCTGGTATCTCCCGTCATTAAACTTGATGAAGTTTCCTAGAGAAAAACTATAAAGTGAGAAGAAAATATGGTAAAGGACTAGTCCTGAGAAAATTTAGCAAATAGATTATAGATAGCAGACAGAATCAGAAAAGTCAGTAAGGAGTAGCAGTCAATGAGGAAGCAGGAGGAAAGACTACAATATTTCTGCAGAAAATAAGAGAAGATGTTTAAAATGATAGAATTTCATACTTTAATAAGTTTTGCTGTGAAGTCATAATGAGGACAGAAAATTTTCAATTTGATCTAAACTAGACCTTTGCTATCACAACATAGACACAGAACTGAAAAACAAGAGTGAAAAGTTTGCTATGGAGATGTAGATGGAAATATTCTAAAGAGTGGTTAGCAAGCATTTAATCACGCGGGGCTGTGTATGCCATACTGAAGTTTGAATTTTATTCTTTAGACTACTGTCTAAAACTACCAAAGAACTCTAAGTAGTTAAATGACAAGAAGTGATTTATGATAATCAATGTTTTGTAAAGATAATTCTGGTATTGTTGTAGAAAAGATTTGGTGGGGCTAAGACTTAACTCAAGGAGCCAAATAAGGGGGATATTGTACCAGTTTAGGCAAGGAATGTGGGCTCCCTGGACGAAAGTGATAGTTCTAGAAATACAAAAGGAGGAGAAGAAAAATTCTCAAGATTTAGAGAGGGTAAATGAAAGAGGGTAGTGACATTTGGAGGTATAGGACAATGAAAAGAGATTTTCAAGATTGTTTCTAGGTTTCATGTGTGAGTGGTCAGATGGCTATTGACACCATTTTACCAGAATGGGAAATGAGTCTATCAGATACATCAATGAAGATTTCTGGGAAGCCAAAGAGTGGATATAATAGTAGATATAGTGATGAGAGGGAAGAAATTTAGAAGTTTGAAAATGGGATATTTGAATTTTGTGTTTTAAAGTAGGAGTTTAATGTGGATCAGGATTTGTTAAGAAAAGGAAAAAAAAAAAAAAATGAAATGTGGCCAGAGAAATTACTCAAGAATTTTAGAAAGTCACATGCCCAGAGGTTCTGAACATATACTTAAGATGGTTGGCAATTTCATTTGAAGATTTCCAGAAGATGAAGTTTAAAACATTCAGTTATAAGAGTCATTGAGCCTGTAAGATACAGATATAAGAGTTCATCAGAAACCCAGCTGGCCAACATTCTAGAACATGAACACATTTTTTCTCATGGAATCTCAAAAGGGGACATTGACTTTGGTTCTTTAAGTAGGGCTTGATGACCTCTGACAGACAATTCCAAATGCCTGTTTCTATGTCTCAAAAAATAAATAAATAAAATGGAAGGTTGTGGATGTGACTCATTACAAAGGCCCTAGGTTCAGTCCTCAGTACCATATACAACATAAAACAAACAGACAAAAAGAAACTGCATTTCTGTGTACTTTTAATTTTACTCAAAATGTTAAATGAGAATAAGATTGTCATTTGTGTTAAACACTGATAAAATTCAGTAGCAGGAAAATATCATGAGTTTTAAGGTAAAATATGAGTGTACAATTAATTTCTATATTTATAGTTATTCCTAAATTGAGATATAATATATTATCCTCTATCATTTGAATTATATAGAAGTTTAGTGATTTTCAAATTTTTCTTTTAACTTAAGCATTAGACAGATAAAACCATACTGGTAACTATAATTATCAGTTATAAATAGATTTGATTCTCTCAAGGGAGACTAATAATCTAATGGTAGTAGAAACGAGGTACTGGGGACAAAAACAACACAGAAAACTATTCATCTTTCTGTTGCTCTGACTTGATTCAAGAATGAATTTTATTATGAGTTGTGATGCACATATTGCACATAATCCTTCAATAATGTTATTATTTTAACAAATTTTGGTAAGTATTGGAAAACAGAGAGTTTATATTGCTTGTCAACTATCTGGAATTTGCTTATTTTACATTAGCAGTTAAGAGTTGATTTATATGTATTGATGATCAAAATTTTAGGTGGAAATTTAGGTTAACAGAATCTAACAAATAAAGAATATGTGCCTGAGAACAAGGCAAAATAATTCTTCCAAGACACAGACTGAGGTATATTAGAAAGCTCACTTCAGGGCAAATGATTCTGTTGGTGACCATGACCAGACATAAGATAGCCTCAGAAAATAAATTAGTATCTATTACAACTTAGAAACAAATAAGTATCTAACCTTCCAAAGGATGTATCAAAGATGGCTGCGATAATTCTAAAATGTGTGTTAGATGCTACTAAACACCTGCTACAGATGTGAAAAAATCCACAGAAATTCCCTAAATATTATTTCAGTTATTTAATTTCCCCATGGCCTTCCAATGTAAACTGATTTCATAATGTGTCTGCAAATAATGAGCAAACTGGCTTGTTGAGTATGATAGTTTCAAAAGCTGACTTGGCCATCTTATCACTTGAGAAGATTTTCTAAATCGCAAATCCTCAGGTTCTGCCTAAAACATCCACTAAGTAGGAATCTCCCAGAAGACTGTCTGCCTAAAATGCTTCCTAAGTGATTCCAATGCACCCAGATTTAGAAATCACTGCAAATTTGGTCACTATTAACTAGATGAAGGCCAGATTTTCATTACCAAAAATGATTATTCTCTTCTTGCAATAGTTGATATTTAACCATTCTATCTGACAGTAGTTAGGTAACATTACTAAAATCACTTTCAATTTGTGACAATAAAATAATATCCTCATGAGAGATAAGGATAACTCTTTTCCTGTTCTCTTTGGTCGAAAAGCCAGCAAGTGCTTGCACCAGGGTCACTCAAAAGAAGTATCAAGTTATTAAAGAACTACTGGAAGAGGAGAGAACACAGTACACACTCTTGTTTTATCTGCTAGAAATTATTATCTGACACATTGGGAGACTGTTTCTAAGTGTAGATTACACCAAAAGCTGATGGCCTGCACTGAATTCAATTGATTAGATCTATAGCTGATTCATGGGTTTGGAGTCAAAGGCCATGAAGGGATAAATAAAAACTGTACACAATCCTATGTTGTTCCTAACAAATTTCAATAGTAACTGTGCCTAAATCATTATCTCCTTCGTGAATAAAACTTGGCTTAAATAGCTTCACCTAAACATTTTACCATGATGGAAAGTCTTGTCAGCTTAAAATGCCTAAAATTGCAGATGGTAGAAGTTACCATTATTTTTTTTAGCTTTATTACAAGTGTTCAACAATACCCTACATACTAAAGGGAAGCCCACAGCAGAGTCAGCAGTGCTTAATAAATTGACAGAAGGTTTAACCATATTTACAGAAGAGAACAGCTGTGTTTTCTGACATAAAACTCTGGTAATTGAGGTAGAGACGACCAAAATCAGGAGGCACGGTGGAAAGAGGAAGGAAGAAGAAGAGAGAGCAGAGAGGCATAAATAATCTCACCAAACAGTTGGGTGCAGCAGTGGTGGTTATCTAAAGTTTGATGTTACAAAAAATGGAGCTCTAATATTACAAAAGCAGCCAGCAGGCAAATGAAAAACTAAATAATACGTATCAAAATGAAGAAATTTTATTAAAATAAATCTTTGACTTTCATAATGATAAGGCAATAGATAAAATATTAAACTGATAAATCAATAAATAAAATTATAAGCCTGATATTTAAAAGTTTAGTAATAACTGGCATGAGACTTAAAATATTTTTGTGATGTTTTCGGAGGCAGTACATGCAGTAGTATGGGTTAGAGGATGGAGTTGAAGTGAGAGGGACGGCAGACAGTTATTCATCGTTATAATTTTTTCTGCACTGTTTGGTCTTTCAACCATGTGCAGGCACTACTTTGAAAAACACTCAAATAGAAAAAGAATAAATAGTTCTGAACTCTTTAAAATGTGGAATGGATTTTGGCTTATAAATGTGACAAAATCATGCCTGACAAATATCAACTCAAAATCACATTTCAATTATCCTTGCAAAATTCAGGAAACTGAGTCCTTAGATCTTCCACTCAATATGATATTGCAATATTGGATTTGTTATTTGATTTTGAGAGCATAATGCTCACAACTCTTCAAGCAAAATGAGCTCAACTATGCCCTCTGGAATTTCATTATCCACATTTTTTCTCTAATCACCGGAATTTTCCCTTTTAATCAAAATCCCTTCTCTACAAAAGAGGAGGGAATATCTGTGATTTTGGGATGATCCTCCCACCCAAGCACAATCATCTGGACAACAATGAAAGGAATGACTGAGATAAAGAAAGATGCCTCTCCTGGAAAGGAAATTCCTTTATTTCCTGTTTCCTAAATAGTAATTTTTGATGTCTTCGATGACTTAGGTTAAGTGTTCTTCCCTGAAGTCCAAAAATCTTGTGCTTTTGTGCATGCCATCTGTGAGTCTGCATTATTATTTTAATGTTGCCTCTGTCTCATTTTCTTTTTAATGAGGTTTTGTGAAGAAATGTTATAAAATCATATTTAGCAGATTTTATAAAACCTGTGCTTTTAATTATATTTCCCCATATGTGCTTAGTTTCTCTATGATGAAACTGTCCTATGTATTCTCCTAAAATTCAAATTAAATTTAGAGTTGCAGAAAGAAGTGACTCAGCTAAGTTTACCAGCCTCATTGTCTCATCTCTGATTTTATACTTCAATGGAAGGACAAAAAAACAAAGTGCAGGAAAATATAGTACCAAAACTTAGAAGAAAAAGAAAGACAGCTGTCATAAAATATACTGTGCGCCTTTTAAAATGTATTTAAGGCAAAGTTTTGCATGTCAAATACCACTTAAATATTTTTATTCTTCATTTGAATTTCCAATCATCCTTCTCCTAGATGTCTGGCCAATTAAATTGCCACTGTGGGAAGCATTGTTGATACTTGTTCTCTTATTGTAAATTTTTTTTTTTTTTGTGGGTACCAGGGGTCGAATTCAGGACCTCACGCGACAGCAGGCACCCGTGCCGCTGGAGCGATATCACCGGCCCTTTTTTCGTATGTGGGTACCAGGAGTCGAACTCAGGACCTTGCGCTTGCCAAGCAGGCACTTATGCCACTGAGCTATCTCACTGGCCCTCATACTGTAAATTTAGTATTTATCATTCTACTTGCCCTAATGGTGCAAGTATTAGCTATGATAAGTGATGAAAACAAGTAGTTTTTTGGAGCAATTTGAGGTTCACAAAAAAACTGAGCTGAACCTTCAGACACTTTCCACATATCCCATCTCTTTGTACGTATAGCCTCCCCATTACCAACATCACTCACCAATGGGTGCTTTTGTTTCAATTTATGTATATTGACCATATATACTCATTCAAATTCCATAGTTTACCTAAGGATCTCTCTTGGTGTTGTACATTCTATGGGATTAGACAAATGTATAATGGCATATATTCATTATTATGGTATCATACAGATAGTTTCATCACTGTTAAAATTTCTCCATGCTCTGCCTATTCTGTCCTTTCCTCTAGCCAACTTGCAGAAATCACTAATTTTTTTACCGTCTCCATAATTTTGCCTTTTCCAGAATATCATATAGTTGGAATCACACCTTATGTAGCCTTTAAAATGTAAGAGATTTATAGAATCTGAAGAGAAACCAGATTATATATTTAAGATTTGCAGGCCGGTGAGATGGCTCAGCAGTGTACACGCCTGCCTGGCAGAAGCGAGGGCCCGAGTTCGACTCCTGGATCCCACATACGAAAAAAGGGCCAGTGATATCGCTCAGTGGCACGGGTGCCTGCTGGTGCACGAGGTCCTGAGGTTGACCCCTGGTACACACACACACAAAAAAACATTTGCTTCTCTTATTTAGTAACATACACTTAAGATTTCTCTACATTTACATGAATTAATAGTCCCTTTTTAGTGCTAAATATTATTCCATTATTAGGACATATCACTATTTACTAAAGGACATCTTAATTGCTTCCAAGTTTGATAATTATCGATAAAGTTGTTACAAGTATCTCTATTCAGATTTCTATGAAGACATAAGCTTTCAACTCAGCTGGGGAGTTACCAAATAGTTTAATTTCTGGAATGTATGCTAAAAGTGTTTATTTTTATAAGAAAATTCCAAACCATCTTCCAAAATGCTTTAATTGTTTGCATTCTTAGCCACAATGAAAGAGAGTTCCTGTTTTTTCACATCCTCACTAATGTCTAGTATTGTCAGTGTTCAAATGTTGGCTATTGTAATAGGTATGTAGTAGTATTTCCTCATTTTTTATAAGTACATCTTTGCCATACATGATGTTTACATTCCTTATGTGGAGTTGCTACATGTACATAACACATCTTAATTCCTTTTTCCTCGCCTTTCCTTCCCCTTCCTCCCCCTCCATCTCTTGATCCCCTTCCCACTTGAGAAAGATCTATTTCCCTACTTTGTATTATCTGTCTTTTATTTCACTCTTTATTTATAATTTGGATTTTTCATATAAGAGAAACCATGTGATGTTTAAGGTTGGGTGTCTGATTTACTCCACTTAACATTATGGTCTCAAGATACACCCAAAATCTTACAAATGACTTAAGTATATCTTTCTGGCAAAGAAGTACTCCATTGTGTGTAAACACTGTGCTTTATTTATCCATTTATCTATTGATGGACAAATAGGCTGCTTCCAAGATTTAGCTATTGTGTATTGTGTTGCTATAAAACATGGCCATGCTTTTATTTTGGGTGTTATAATTTTTTTGAGTTCTTTATATTTTCTAGATATTTAGTCAGGTATCTGAGGAATGGCTTGCAAAAATTTTTTCCTGATTCTGTAGGTATTCTTTTCATTCTGTTTGTTGTTTCTTTTGCTGTGTAGAAACTTTTTAATTTGAAATGATTCCATTTGCTGATTGTTGGTATTTTTCCTGTAAAACTGGGGTTCTGTTATGCCCATACCTTTAAGATTTTTACCTATTTTATCTTCCAGTGGTTACATGTTTCTGTTTTAAAGTTTAGTTCTTTGATCCATTTTGATTATGATTTAGTACATGGTGAGAGATATGGGTCTAGAGTCAATCTTTTTTTGGGGGGAAAACCAGTTTTCTTAACACATTTATTAAAGAGGATATCTTTCCTTCACTGTATGTTTGTAAGAGTTTACCTAACTAAGGAAGTAAAAGAACTCTATAACAAAAACTACAGTACTCCAAAAAAAAAAAAAAAAAAAAAAAGGAAATTAGAAGACATCAGAAAATGGAAAGATATCACCTGTTCCTGGATAGGCAATCAATATAGTGAAGATGGCCATACTTCCAAAATGCTTTACATATTTAATGCAATCCAAATCAATGTACCAGCAGCATTCTTTGCAGAACTGGAGAAAATAACTCTAAAATTCACATGGAACCAGAAGAGACCCAGAATAGCAAAAACAATGCTAGATAACAAAAGCAAAGTGTGATGCATCATCATCCCAGATTTGAAGTTATATTACAAAGCTACAGTAATAAAAACAGTATGGTACTGGCAGAACAACAGATGTGAGGGTCAATGGAACAGGAAGAGGATGTAGAAGTCCCCAAGCATATTCAACTCTTTCATCTTTGACAGAGGGTATCTCCTTGCTTTAATTTGCATTTTTCTGGTGACATATCATGTTGAATTTTGTTTTCTATTTTCTTATTGAGTTCTAAGCTAATGCATGTAGTCTGAATAATGGTCTTTCTCAGTTGTGTTTTTTGCATATATGTTTCCCAGTCTATGTCTTGTTTTCTTGGTTTTTATCCTGGTAATATTTTATAGAAATTGCTTCTAATTTTAATGAAGTATAATTTATCAATTTTTCTTTCATTTACAATGCCTTTGATATTGTATCTAAAGAACTATAACCATTCCCAAGATAATCTAGGTTTTATCCTATGTCATCTTGTAGGATTTTTATAGCTCCATGTTTTACATTTTGACTTAGTTCTTGTGAAGGAAATAAGAATCTATATCTTGGTTCATTTTGGTATATGTCCAGTTTTTCCAGGACCATTTGTTAAAATGATATCTTCGTTCCATTATACTGCCTTTGTGTCTTGTTCAAAGATCAATCGAATATACTATACGGGTCTATTTCTGGGCTTTTTATTTTCCTCTGTTGATCTCTTTGTCTTTTCCTTTGCCAATTCCACACTGTCTTCATTGCCACAGCTTCATAGTAAGTCTTGAGGTCAGGTAGGGTCAGTCCTCCAACTTTATTCTATTCCTTCAATATTCTGTTGGCTTTTCTGATTGTTTTTGCATATAAACTTTGGAATCAGTTTGACAATGTCCATAAAATAACTTGCTGGGGACACACTTTATTTTTAGATCATTTCCAAACTTCTGTGGCTCACATTTCCTCCATACAAAATTTCCTCTTTGAATGAAGGATTGCTTTGGGGAGCTCATTATCAGCCAATGCTTTATAAACGAGGCTGTAGTCGTTCACTTGACTAAGGATTGTCCTGCTTCCTTCTGCTAAATAATTTGGAGACCATTAAAGATATGTCCCATAGCAAATGTAGGGATAGTGGTTTTTCTTCATGTGTCCTTATTCTGTGAATTCTCTGAGAACTAGACTTTTTCTTTGCACACATAAGAGAAAGCATATTTTAGAAGGTCCAGCTGCTAAAAGTGTAGGTTGGTAATCAAGAGAATCAATTGAAAGACAGACTTGCGGGTCAAGGTTTTGTAAGGAAAAAAAAGTTAGGAATAAGTGTCATTACTGAGGGAAAACAGTCAGGAGGAAGGAAGTGTTTGTCCCTTCTGCGTACAAGGCGATGTCAGAGTGTCCTGCTGCCCTAGGAGGAGAGTCTGTGTAACTGCACAATTCTATTACCTTTGAAGTGGAAAAGTAGATCATCCTTGGATAACTTTACATGTTACAGCAAAGCCTATAAAAACATTTCTGAAGTGTATTTTTTTTTCATGACAAGTCAAATCTACAAACCTATGTTTTGTATCTCACATAAAACATTTTCTTCTCAAATATTTTTTTATCCTGGTTCTTTGGAGATTACAGTGAAGGGGTTTCACGAGGCATTATTTTGTCTGTACCAAGGAATTAAATTCATGCGTGAGGGACTATGCAATATCCCGGCAAGGCAGGCCATTGTTAACAGTGCAGCTTTTAGTCCTGAAGAAGGACAAGGGATTCACTGAAGCTTCCTGAGTTACAGCTGCTGCTTTTTAAGCAGAGACTGAAGCGAAGACCCTAAGCCCAGTAGTGTCTGGCTTTAGCTTTCCACTTGATGGTGGAGTGTTTTTTGGGGAAATGAGTACATGTGAGGTGCACTTAGCTTTTCACACCAGTATGTAACAATGTCTTTGTCATCTCCTTGGAAAGAAAGAAAATTGACAGGGACAGATGGAAATTTTGTCTTCTTTCTCTGAGGAGGCAAATTAATACAATTAAAATGAGTATTGTGCCTACATTGACTGACTAGCTAAGTAAGTTAATAACCACAAATATATTTAAAATGTACATGAATATTTATAGAGGTTCAATATTAAAAAGAAAAAAATCTATATGGATAAAAATTGGAACGGGAAGTATCCTCATTAGATTTCTAAGCAATGGGGAGATTGTCATTTGACAATACAGATATAGCTTAATTTAATAAAGGATGAACACTCACATTTACTAAAATAGAAATGCAGAACAGAAAGTTCTAATGATGAATGAGAATTAACTAAAAGAAAATATTTTTAAAAGTTTGGCTTCCACATAGCAAACGAGACTTGTTGATAGAAAATAAAGTTACACTTGTTAATAAAACAGTAAAAATACCATTAATAAATGAAAAAGTGATTAGTGAATGGGAGGAATGAATTCTAGCTTTTTAAATTGGCAGTTAAAAGGTACCACATAAAAACTCAGGTTCATTTTAAGTGTGAGAAATTAGCTGGCATGTATACATGAATTATGTAGACTTCTGCTTTCGCACAAATGGGAACATGCTTTAGCATCAGCACCCAAAGTGTTTACATAATTTGTGTTTACATGATTTCTTAAAATGTACAAACTATAATATTAAGTATAAAATATAAAGTTTTAAAACATTAAAATAAACAATTTAAGAACATAAATGTTAGAATAAATGCTGGGCTTTAGAACTGAAATTTTTTATTTTGCTAACTAAAATATATGTATGTTTCCTTAATCCCATTTAAATTCAGATTTTTAAGTAGTCATTTATAATTTAATATCATTTATTAATTCTCTGAATATCAAATAGATATTTTGTTTTCTATAAGCATATTCCAATATGCCTGATTTGCTGGAGAAAGCATAGTAGCAGTTGAAATTAAAAATTAAAGCAAAAATGAAACAGAACTGAAATGCATTCCAAGCTTTTTTTTTTTTTTTTTTCTTTGAGATAGGTTCTTGTTATGCAGTTCAGTCTGGCCCAGAAAAACTCACTATGTAGACCAAGCTGGCCTTGAACTCATGATGAGCTTCCTGCCTCAGCCTCCTGAGTTCTAACATTATAAGCATGTACCACCATGCCCAGTCACATTTTTATCTTATAAAAACACATTTACAAACACTTTTCTAATGCAGTTGAATTTTCTTTCATTAAGAAACATTAAAACACTTCCATAAATTCCTTTTTAAAAATATATTTATGTAGATTATATCTTTATTGTGTACATAAAGTTACTTTGTTTTACATGATGACCATACAATTAGTTTTAATGTACAAGTGCATCACAATAAGCTCTGAAATCCATTATGTATTCAGTGAGCAAAAAAGCCATCTAGACTTGTGGGTGTATACAGTCACTTTCTACCTATGCAAACCAAAGGTGCCAATGCTGGTAATTATATGAGCGTGGTGCAAAGAAGTAATCTGTAGGTGACTCAAATAAGTAAAATATTGTTTATAATAATGTGATTATGAATACATTTTTTTTCATTCATCTCTGCCATAATTTCCTTCTCTTCGTAAATTTTAATTCATTTTTATGTCCTGGGAGGAGTAGAAATGCCCCTAATCTATTTTACCTCTGCATTTTCATAATTTTCCAAATAGACAGGTCATGAAGCAACACTCAGTATTTCTATTTCCCTTGTAATAATTTTCTTGGGGAGGGGAATGTATCCTAAAGTTTATGGAAAAAATTAGTGTTTATCTGCCCACAAATACACTAGGAAAGCCATTTTATGACACTGCTGTGGTTGTACTTTCCAGGTCATTGAAAACAGGACAGAAAGCTCTAAGCTATGTGCTCTGCAAAGTGAAACTATTTCTTTTACATGTACCAACGCCCCATTTGCAGAGAACCACAACGCAATCAGAGCAAGATACAAAAAGGGTAGATTTATTTTATAGCCTGGCTTAAAAGCAATAAAGACAAGACCTCTCAGTTTCAGCTGTTTAATTTGTTTGATCAAGATACAAAAAGGGTAGATTTATTTTATAGCCTGGCTTAAAAGCAATAAAGACAAGACCTCTCAGTTTCAGCTGTTTAATTTGTTTGATCAAATGCTAAGAACTGTATTGTTCAATGCTCTTTATTAAGTTTTGTGACGGTGAAAGATAGACACCCAGTGATGTCTTCTCTTTATGTCTTAATAAAAGTGTCCATATATACTACTATTATGAATAAGTATATATAGTAATAGCACACTATTCAGTAATTGAGTTTTTGTAATGAATTCACAAGTGTTATACTCTTGAAAAAATATTAAAATATGGTAAAATATGCATAATTAGAATAGTAACTGTTTAAAGAAGAAATATCTGGATGAACTCTACACAAATGAAAGAAATGACACCCTAAAAGAGGAATGGATTTATTCAAAATCATGCACAGAATTGTATAAAAATGTATCAAATTCTGTGACCAGGCAATCACACTCCATTGCCTATCTTGTACAAGTTAGTTGGCAGACAATAAAATGTAATTTTTTTTTCTGAGAGCTCTAATCTTTATCCTGAAGTCACGTTTTCATGCACACTGATATTTTGAGGGGAAAATGACCTCTTAAATAGGGTCGACCAAAGTTAAATATATAGTTTCCTGTACTGTGTGTTTTGAAAGTCACTGAAAGAGTGCGCAATTCAAAAATTTATTTTCCGTATCTGTTGTGGTATATGAATATTCCATCATCATAGTCACTTTTAAATATTAAGGCATTATTGAAAAAGACTTTAGTTAGTATTCAAATATGTTTATCCCCTACAACAGAACCTATTTTGGGAATATACTACCTATGTAGAAATCACTGCATCCGGTCAAGAAAATTCTGATCATGGAACTCCGTGTCCATAGAGCTTTAAAACATGGGTAGCAACCATAGGGAAGTGGGGAGAGGCAACAAGGGCAGCTACAATTCCTTATTACATATGTTTGTGGTGAACTGTTATTTTAATGTCCTTCACGTGTAAACCCATCTTTCTGTCCCGTATCCTGATTTCTTTTAATACTTCAAAACGTCTTAATCTCTACCCTGGACGTTGCTATATGGATAAGGTGAGGACCAGGTCCTCTTTTCCTGGCCCAAAGATATTCTGAGAAAAACAGTGAGAAACAAAAGAGAGCCGAGGAATAACACACACGTTCTCCTACAGCAGGACAGGGATTCGGGTTACTTGCACTTTTTGACTTTTTCTATTTCCTTATGTTGAGGACAAGGCTGAGAAGGCCTCTGCCATTCTCGTGGGAGCAGCTGACAGCAGCTGCAGAGCGAGCCAGCACCCACCCAGGGCTTGCTAGGAAGAGGACACGGGAGGGCTACGGTGGGCGCAAGACGGTGATGAGAGCCCAGTGAGAGGAGGGAAGACTGCGCCAGCTGTGCATCCTGATTCTCAGCTCAGTGAGACAGCCAGCAGGCTGATCAGCGCACGGACAGGCGAGATGCTTCTTCATGGCCCAGAAAGACCAGACGACTGCATGGAGATGATTAGCTCCCCTGCTGCAGCGAAGACACTGTGCTCGTGCTCCTTCTGAAGGGATGCAGGGAAAGAAACTGAAGTTTGCAGAAGACTGAGCAATTACATAAATGAAACAAAGTGCAAAAGTAAAGGGACCTCTAAAAAGATTACTTTTAAATGATTACTACCAGCTGAATTGGACCACATGTACTTTTATTTCTGTTCCTTTCTACTTATATCATGCATGGGAGTGAAGTGTGAGTAATTTTCAGTGCTGCCTGCACACAGGCAGATTGACTATAGATTCACTGAGCTGGATTCTATTCGTATTGTTGAATTAATGCAAATAATTATTATACTACTTGTATCTCATAGCCCCCTCATCAACCTTGGAAATCATAGTATTCCTAAGAAAACCAAGGGATAGTATTAAAGCATATTTCATTAATTAATTCTACTTATTTAAATTATATTTGTTTATGTAACTTTAAAATAGACATTTGTGGATATTTTCTAGAGATGCTATAGTTTAGAGGTGACCACATTTTTAGTTTAGACCACACTTAGAAATCTTTACAGGGGCCGGTGAGATAGCTCAGCGGCATAAGCGCCTGCCTGGCAAACGCGAGGTCCTGAGTTCGACTCCCGGAACCCACATAAAGGAAAAAAAGGGCCAGTGATATTGTTCAGTGGCACAAGCGCCTGCTGGCAAGCACGAGGTCCTGAGGTTGACTCCCGGTACCCACATAAAAAAAAAAAAAAAAGAAATCTTTACAATTTTTTGAAACATTCCTAGGAACACGCAAATAAAATGATGAAAAAATTAAGTTCATTTTGATAAACAGTCATACTGAATAACCTAATATATTGTATGCCCAAGAAAACTATTATTATGAACAAAATTTTAAAGTACTTTAATTTTATCTATAAATAACTACCATTACTTACTAATAGGAGGTAAGAATGGCACTGCTTCTCAAACCATGAGAGGAAATCCGACATGGCCACTCACCCTATTCTTATAGTGAATTTTGCACAGTGCTTGCTTTTTATCACAGTAGCTGATGAAAACTTACCTTTGCAAAGATATCGTGTCACTTAGGGAATTTATCACGATCTGATGTAGATATCGTAAAGTACCTCCAGCTAGTATTTCAACTGATGCTGCCCAATAGACATTGGGTATTGCGATTTCTCTTTAAATTGAGTGCTATGTCCTACGGTGCCCCTGAGAGTATGCTGTGGTACTCAGATACCTGCGTGCACCAAGAGCAACCGGTGTAGAAGCTGTTCTTTAGCCCAATGATATACATTGAATATGAATGACCAAATTAATATCACTTATAACCCTCTTAGAACAATCCTTCACATTCAGTTAGTACCTAATAGATTTAACCTATAGTAATTGCTATAATTAAATAAGACTGTCCCTGATAGAAACAAGCATACTCTAGTGACCAGCTACAGTCTTTAATTTGCTTCCTTATTTATGAATGGCACTTTTCATTGCTCTTTATTCAATGGTTCCATAACATTGTTTGTATCTCTCTTGCAGCAGTTATGTAGAATTGCAATTTGTTTGTCTGAATTTACCTCAAAGTAGCTCAAGGGCAAAGAGGACTCACTCATTTGACATTTCAAATTGCTGCCTTTTGCTTAATACAAAAACATGCTTAATTATCATTTATTAAATGAGTGATCTAATGTAGAATAGTAACTCAAAGTGGCATTAAGCATCAAGTCACTAAGAATATGATTGTCTTAGTTGTTTTCTCATCCCTGAAACATAATAGCAGACTCCCACGATTTAAAAGAGGAAAGATTTATTTTGGCTCACAGTTTGCAGAGCTTTCTCTCCATAGTTGGCTGGTTCCAAGGCAGGGTGGCATGGCAGAGGGGCATGGCAGGGGAGAATTGCTCATGGCATGGCAGGCAGGAAGCAGAGAAGGAACAAGGGAGGAAGGAGGGAGACAGGTCTTTCCAGGCCACTCCCCCAGGACAGGCTTCACCTCCCAACATCACATTTAGCTGTAAACTCATACTTTCTTATCTAACCACCTCTCAAAAGCCCCACCTTATGAGCACATGAGGCTTTGGGGAGACATCTAGATACAAACGATCACAATGACCTATCTCATTATCAATAACTAGCTGAAGTTATAGACTTTGCTTTCTTTAACTTTTAGTATGTGTTTACAGTACATAAAGATTACATTCATTGTACATAACATACCTTAATTTTTTCCCCTTCCCCTCCACCCCCTTTTTTTGCCAGCATCTGGCTCATTTATTTATCATATAACTCCTTATAAAGTTAATTATCATACATACAGATTAACCACCAGATTAGTAGGCAAAAAAAAAATATATATATATATATATAAAACACATAAAACAATTATACTAAATCAAGGAACACTTTTAGATACCTTGTCCATGCTGGATTTTTGATCTTCATAATACCAGGCCTGACTTATTGAGAATAGTCAATTGAAAGATAATACTCAGAGAAATAGTTTAAACTTCTAGATTTGTAATATTTGATTTTTTCCAATCTAAAAAAAAAATCAATGTGGTTGTCAGGGTGATCTTTATGTGGTCTCATCAAGCATTATATCCTTACAAATCTAAGTATTAAGAATTTAGTGAAATACAAACCAAGCTACAGAGAATGTGGTAACTTGGTTTAATTTGTTCCTGAGATAAAATATATACTCAGTGTATGCTCTGATTGAAAATATTTGCTCTTCAACCCACATCAAGGATTTAACTGAAGACAGAAAATAACTTATTGGTTTATTATTTCATAGTAGAAACGTTTTGAGCAGTTGAAAAACAGTATAAGGGTAAATATTGTTCATTTCATTTAATCTTGAGTTGTAGAAAATGTGTAAGTTAAGTATACTAAAGTGAAGTCATTACTACTGTTTTGTCTTAGCAAATAAAGTTGGCACAAAATTTCTATGAAGTTCTTAAGACTGCCTTTGAGTATACTCAAGATGTATAAAAGCATCAAACTAAACCAGTTTTAATTTTCAAGTGAAATGAATGTTTTAACCCTTATTCCTTAGCCTTTATATGAGCTTATTGTTTTCAACAACCTTACTAACAAAATACTGACTCAGTGAAGCTACATGGGTGAGGCTCGGTGAAGCCACAAACAAGGAGAAATGAGAGTTAGCACCCTGACTTCCTAATTTTAGACTTGCACATGGTACTTATTTAAAAAATGTCAGCGAAAGATATGCAGATCAAGAAACCAAAATAAAGGAAATTAGAAAATAAACCATCCCCACCAGCACTAAAAGCCTAGTTTTATAGGTCAGAATTTCTTAATATAACCTCTGTTTTATATCTCTAATAATACCAGTAAGACTCATAACCTATAGAATTCTCACTCTTCATGGAAAGACAGTTTTAATCACTAACTATAAAGAATGAATAGTTTCGGTGTATCTCTTAATGCTCAATGAACTATATCCAAAGAAGCAAAAATAGCATCATCATTGTGTTATTATTTCTGGACAAAAGAAACTGCACATTTTATACTGCAGTAGTGAACTGGTATGATTCACATTTTAAATTGTTAGGCATTATCCACCTAGCGTAGAAAATGAATGAAACAATAATTTCAATACAATGCCCAATTAAAGTACTGGAGTACTAATGTACTACAGTAAAAATTTTTTCTATGGATTGAATGTTTACTTTGATTTAATAGTGCTACGAAAATAGTAATTTTATAAACATTGAAAATAATTCATTTTTGTTAGTCAAATGTTCTAGTAAGCTTTTCTTTTCTCTTTTTTTTTTTTTTTTTTGTGGGTACCGGGGGTCGACCTCAGGACCTCGCGCGCCAGCAGGCGCCCGTGCCACTGAGTGATATCACCGGCCCTTTTTTTGTATGTGGGTTCCGGGAGTCAAACTCGGGCCCTCGCGCTTGCCAGGCAGGTGCGTACGCCGCTGAGCCATCTCACCGGCCCCTCTAGTAGGCTTTTCTATTTGCCATTTGTTTTCTTGTTTTTAGAATATTCTAGTTATTATAATATGCTTTGCTTTAATAATTGTATATATATAAATATCAATAAAATTGTAAGATTTAAAATTTAAATCAGTAAATACATGCCTAAACCTTGGCAATTTGAATAGAATAAACACCTTTATGGTCTCTGGAAAATGCACTACAAAATGTATAAATAATATAGTATTTCAGTATCATAAATCTAGTTATTAATACTATGGCTGGTAATGCTGCTAGTGACCCAAAATATTAATTTGTTTAATTCTTTGAATGTAAAATTATCTGGGATCCCATAAAAATAAAGTTAAAATGTGGCTAACCATAAAGTTTCTATTAATGATGAGATATTTAGTGATTGTTCATTAATCTTGAATCATTAGGTTATTAAAAACTAGTCAATAAAAATGTTCAAGATGAAAAAATTCTTCCCTTGTCCTTAGAGATGGAAGTAGGAGTGGGTTAAGTCAATTCTGAAAAAAAAAAAAAGAAAGAAAACATAAAGTCCACTGACTTCAGGGAGGAGAAGGAGATGAAGAAAGGAATTAAGATGTGTTGTGTACACATATCAACTCCACACAAGGAATGTAAACATAATTATGTACTGCAAACATGTACAAAAGAAGGAAATTACGAGATGGATGGAGGGGAGATGGAGGGTAAGGAAAGGAAAAAAAAAGTGGAATTAAGCTGTATTATGTACACGTACTAAATCCCCACAAGGAATACAAACATTATGTACAAACATGTATTACTAAAAAAATAAAAATAACAAATAATAAATGAATAAATAAAATATCAGGAAATAAAACCCACAGTCATACATACAACCTTTGTAAGTCATCTTCGAAAGCCATAGAACTGATCTTTCAATTTATGGTTCAGAGCTGGTAATCATTTCAGGTTGCCTCAAAACCTTAGAGATCCGCTAACTAGTTATTCATTTCCAGGACAGAATGAAAAAGGATATTTCTATTTCTGATGTGTACAATGGGGATGTTTAACTACACAAACTGTGTGGTTGCTTTACCAACATCCTGAGAGTAGTATGAGTAATTGTGATAGCTAAATCTCATGCCAAATCCTCCCTGAAAATAGTTCTGGAAAAATGCTGCATCATACTCAGGAGGAAGTTTCTGGTCTGCAGCCATAATACCATTTCAACTACAGAAGAAGATCTTCTGTGAACTAGCCACCTACCGGGCGTTTACCTTTTAGCCTTGTTAGAAGACATATATTCTAGTGGGTTAAAAATGTTTTCCATGTGCTCACGAACATCATCAATGTGACAAATTTTTACCTAGAGAGAAAAAAATATGTCAGTGACTGTACTTGCTTTTGTTCTTTAAGAGAATCACTTTCTTTAAAGAGATGCTGTAAACATAGAGGTCACTGTCATCTTATTATTACAAAATTCATTCTCTCTGTCAAAAATATTCTTAAATACCATAAAATACCTGAATAATGAGCATAATCTAAAATTAGGGACATCTTTGTAGAGCAGATGACATGGGATTGTCCTTGGAAGATGGGTAGAATTTTGACAGGTGGAAATGTAGAGGAAAGACATTCTGGGCTAAGAAACTGACATGGAGAAATAAAGAGTATATTCAAAGAAAAGATAAGTATACTGGTGTGGATAGTATGTAGGGCATTTAGGATGGAAAAAGGAAAAAATGCTCTAAATTTAAAAGTATACTGAGCTATGACTCTAGAGAATTTTGAATCATGGCATAAGGTATTTGGACTTTTTGTTCAATTCATAGTAGTTAGACAAGGTTTTAGATATTTAAAAATACTTTAAGTAAATCCTATGGGGATCCCAGTAAAATTTTACAGTCTAAAGAATGACTTTTCTTAACAGGCACACAAATAAATTAAATACCCCAATTTTTCTAACATTTTGTGCAATTTTGATATAAATATTTTTGTTATGGGGCATCCGTAACCATTTGGAACATACGCTTACTATAGTTTTGCTCAGATTTCTGAATATGAAATATTTAAGTACCACATGTGCTATAGTGCCACTCTGTACTGAAACAACTAGCATTAATATCATCACTGATAAAGTTTTTAACTGAGTAGTAAGCCTTCTTAAAAGCAAACGTGAAATGATACGATAAAGTCTTCGTGCAAATTTACTATAGGATTATTAAAATTTCTTCAATTGATTGCGATGGTGACAGAAAATACATTTTAAAAGCTTTTATTGTTCTTGTTATTTAAACAAAAGGTATAGAGGGAGAAAAGGCATTTTTAAAATATATAATCTTTAAAAGAATAAATACAATTTGTACTTGGAAGATAACATTAGAAAATTCAGAAAAGTATACAGAAGTAAAAAAAAAGCAGCCATTCTGTTACCACAAAGACAACCACTGAAAATATTTGGTATATTCTTTGCAGCGTGTTGTTTCAGTGTATTAATAAAGGTAATATTTTTCAAAATTGCAATAATATCACATTTTAATCTAATTTTAATCATAATGACATATCAAATATTTTCATTACTTTATCACTAAATATTTGCAAAGATAATTTAATAGTTGAGGCAGTTCCACTGTATGAATATAATTGTTTCTTATTTTAATAAGTATAATTTAAATATTTTATATAATAAGTCTTTATAAAATATTTTACTTCATGTAATTTATTCATTCTTTTCTAAACATCGTAAATAATAAAAATATTATAAAATGGTATATGTATAAATAAGATATAGAAAAATACAGTGCATGTTTACATTCGAAGAATTTTCTAAAGTAGTTCTGGAAGTCCTCTTTCATGAGAGTCTTTAATTGTACTGTTGTGGTTGCTTTGATGTCCTGATTCGATCAAAACTTTTACTGTTCATGGTCTTCTTGACTTGGAGAAGAGCAAGAAGACACATGGTGTCAGGTCCAGTGAATGAAGTGGATAAAGACATACCAAAATATTTTTATGAGCCTGCCTTTATTTTAGGTGTGACTCAGCAGCAGTATTCACCATATTTTTAACATACCTCATAAAGACACTCACAAAAGAGACTTCCAGAACTGCTTCAGAAAGTGTCTAGAAAAATGGGACAATTGTGTTCAAAGCTAAGGGGAGTATTTTTGAGGGAAATTAAGGGTAAAGTGTCTTTTACTGTAATTTTGTTTTTAATTTAAACATCCACGTTACAAAATGCTGAAGGGAAATGGGTGTGATTGTTATTAATATTTTGGATAGAAACAGCTTTGCAGAAATGGTGATATTATGTGATGGGGGATTAATAGTAATATAACTTTTACTATAATAATTTTTTTAGTTTAAATATTCACCATATAACTTGGTCACCCTTTTCAGTATGTGCATGATATATACATAGTTTGCATAGCGCTTTCTTGAGGTCCCATTATATTAAGACAATCTTCATCATTGTCACATAAGTTTAATTGTTTGGATAGTTGTTTGAATGGTAACTACGTATGACCTGACAACACAAGATCAAGGTAAAAAAGAAGAAAAAAAATATTTTGAACTTACAATTACTTATAATTCCTTTAGCTTGAGATAACAATTTTTACCATTCTTATGTATATTTTTAGCCTGTTCTTTACATTTACAGAGATTCACAATAAAAATAAAAATACTGCCAAGCTGTTTTCAAGAACTTGGCTTTCTGTATGATCTCATGATGTTTTTAAATAGCATCTTTGTTCTAAACTCTTTAAAAACTATATTTTCTAAATCATGTATATATGATTATGCTTTTGGATCTGAAGGTATTTTATGTATTGCCTAATTAGTCTCCGGAATGGCTGTCAAATAAATCCTCCCAAACATGCACAAACGTCCTATCTCCCGCATCCTCACTGCCATCCGGTGCGGAACAGTTTCCACCACATTCCAGTTCAGCCCGCCTACTTGGCCTAAGCAGAAGCGGACGACTCTTGGGATGACCTTGGTTTGTTATAAATGCCATCAGGTAGTTGCAGTTGCAGTTGCAGTTCTTAATGTGTTTTGTTGCTTGAGCAAATCAATACTTCCCCTGACACCTAGGATACAACTAGTGATCTGCAGACGCCTTTTTTCTCAATACCTAGTCTGATGGGTCATAAAAGACAGCAAAAGGAGGCTTCTTTCAGGTGGCAAGGCCAGCAATACAGCTTTGCTGTCTTCTCAGAGATATATTAATTCTCCAGATTGTCATAATCTAGTCCACAGGAAAAGAATATGATCATTTCCTTACTTTACTTTTTATATCATTCTGGTGCATTCCATTAGTCACATGATGAATGAATGCAGTGAACAGAAAGTAGAGGCTATTTTACATATGTTGGCGAGACACTTGCATATCAGAGGGTAGGAACAAATGTCACATAAGTTCAGCAATGCTCCATCTCAGTGACAGTGGAATTAAAAATGATAAATACAATATTAAAATGATAAGATATGTAAAGAGAGCAAGTAGATCATTTACAAAAGTCAGATTAAGCTCAGATTACTCAACAGTACCATTGGATGAAAATATCAGTGGAATAATATATTTAGAATATTGAAAGAAAAGAACTTTACATTCTCAGGCATAAAAACTCTCAGATACTCTGCCAAATATAAAACCTCATTGAGAACAATTTTGAAAGGAGCAATAAAATGTTTAAATATTATACAAACAAGGGTAGTGGGTACCCTAAGAGATAGGGCATATACTCAGTGTTTAGCAATAATTGTTAAATTTGTTATTAAAAGTTTAGGCTAATACACTAAAACCCTGTTTTACCATGCTCTATCAATCTCTGTATCATTACATCAATGCTTTCATTGTTATCATATTTTAACTCGTTTTAGTATTATTAATTGTTATATTTTTTATTTTCTAAATTTTTCTTTAAAAATCTGATTGTTTCAAATAATGATGGAAAAACTGATGCTAGATTTACCCTTACATACATTCAGCCTATGTAACTATCAACTTAATAAAATATATAGTGCACTACAATGTTTCCAAACATTGCACAACTTGTGAAAGTTAAGAACTTGAAGAAAGAGAAACAGATAAGAGGAGATCGACATTATCATCGCTCAGAATTTCTGCCTGGAGATACTTTGCTATTGTGGTTAATGGATGTGGAACCAGAGTAGAGAAGCGGCCTTCCTGAGCATATGAGGCAGAGCTCTAAAAGGAAGTGGAATTTTCGGGACGTATCATCACAAAAGAGGGAGAAACACAAATGTGGACCTCAGAAATCGTAGGGATTACGCTTGAGTCCTTCGACCTGAATCTAAGGTGAATATATGCAGAGAAACAGGTCTAAAGGCCTAGTAGCAAAAAGCTGCTGCAGGGATGAAAGATAAAGAGAAGAAACTAGAAATTTTGCAGGATTAGGATATATTAGAGTGCTGGCTCAGTCAGAATGAAGAGATTTCATTCAACTCTCCTGTGTTCAACTGTAATAAGACATAGGAATAAGGATCAAGTCCTAGAAACAGAACCAAACCCTGAGATTAAAGACAAAGCTGAAATAAACGTGTTTAAGTAAAGCATAAAGCTAAGATAGATGTATTTGAGAATATCTGGTAAACTTACTGCCTACCAGAACAAAAATTTAATGCCCTTAAAAAGAAAGAAACATAGTCAAGAGACCCTACAATGTGTCATTTGTGATATCCAGCATCCAATCTAAAATTATTGTATGCTGAGAAGGAAAATACATATTTAGGTAAAAAGTAATCTATACAAAGAAACCTTGAGATGATCCAGATATTGAAATCATCAAAGAAGAACTTTAAATTTGCTATTATAAATATGATTAAGAATATAAATCAATACATAGAATAAATGAACAGACTGGGACTTTTAGAAAATAAATTTAAAATATATAAAACTTATCATGTAAAAGTTCAAGAGATGAACACTATAGTCAGGCATGGTGGTGCATGCCTGTAATTCCAGCACTCAGGAGGCTGAGGCAGGTGGATCACTATGGTGAGTTCAAGGCCGGCCTGAACTACATAGTGAGACCTTGTCTCAAAAGAGAGACACACAGAGAGAGAGAGAGAGAGAGAGAGAGAGAGAGAGAGAAATACTACAATATCTGAAATGAACAATTTACTGGGTTACCTTAGCAAGAGCTTGTACATAGCAGAAGAAAGGGTCAATGAAATTTAAACAAATAAACATAAAATGTCTAAACTGAAGAAAAGAGAGAAAGAAAGAAAAAGCTACAAAAATAGATTCTCAGTGATCAATGTGGTAATATAATCAGTATAGGAAATCTGATTTAAATCAGAAGGTAAGACAATGAAAAATTATATTTTATTTTATTTTATTTATTTTTTTTTGTGGGTACCGGGGGGTCGACCTCAGGACCTCGCGCGCCAACAGGCACCCGTGCCGCTGAGCGATATCACCGGCCCCTTTTTCGTATGTGGGATCCGGGAGTCGAACTCGGGCCCTCGCGCTTGCAAGGCAGGCGCTTATGCCGCTGAGCCATCTCACCGGCCCGAAAAATTATATTTTAAAAAATATTGTAGCTGAAAATTTCCAAAATTTGGTAAACAACACCAAGAAATTCAGTAAACACTAAGTAGGATAAATACAAAAAAAAAAAGTAATTGGTCATATTATAGTCAAATAGTGGAAAATCAAAGATAAATGAAAAAAACTTAAAAGCAGCCAGATAAAATGACATATTACATACAAGGGAACAAAAATAAGACCTAAAAGAAGTTACCTAACATAATGAAAAAATGACCTTATACATAGAATTTTGACATACAAGAAGAAATCAAGGTGTGGAATCAAATAACAATAAAATAGAACATGTCAAAAATTGAAAACTGAAGACCAAACACTATATGGTTGGAAAGGCAAAGCTATAAATGCTTAAATTAAAACAAAAAAAAGGTTTAATCTCAATGCTATATGAAAATTTAAAAGAACAAATTAAGCCCAAGATAGTAAGGAAAAAAGAGCACAAATCAATGAAAAACAAAATAGAAAAAAAGTTAATGAAGCTGAATTTAGTTCTGTGAAAATATTAATAAAGATGACAAACTCTAGAAAGACTGTTCAAAAAGATGACAAGTTATTAAAAGAAGGATTAAAAGAGAATAAAAGACTATACATACTGCAGATATTAGCAGAGTAATTTGGAAATGGTTTGATTAAAAAATTGACAATTTGGATGAAATGAACAAATTTCTTGGAAAACACAAATGGCCAAAATTGATAGAAGAAAAATAGAAAATCTTATTCTTGCTTTGTCTGTTACAACAGGTGAATTTAAAATTAAAAACCTTCTCATGAAGAGAAGTCTAAACCCAGTTGTTTCTTCAAAAGACTTTTATCACACATTTAAGGAAGAAATAACACTAACCTTACCTACATACTTTCAGAGAATTGGGGAAGTGGAAAAAATTCTTACCTTGTTTTATAAACTGAACATTAATACGGTAATCTGAAAAGGGCATTATAAGACAGAAAATTATGCACCGATATGCCCCAATAATAGTCACCATCAAGACCTGGGAGGTAGGCCGGTGAGATGGCTCAGCGGCTTAAGCGCCTGCCTGGCAAGCGCGAGGGCCCGAGTTCGACTCCCGGAACCCACATACGAAAAAGGGGCCGGTGATATCGCTCAGCGGCACGGGCGCCTGCTGGCGTGCGAGGTCCTGAGGTCGACCCCCCGGTACCCACAAAAAAAAAAAAAAAAAAAGACCTGGGAGGTATTTTCAACCTTACCAGTTAACTTTTCACAGTTCGTTGGATATTGACATAAAGCATGAAACTCTTCCATGCTCAGCATATTTCTGTCAGCTTCCTTTGTCCCAAAATCCTTCAGAATGACGCAGATGGGTTTACATGGTAGCCTGCAAAGGAAGTGGGTATCACGACAGGAAAGAAATCTCAGTAGAGAGAACACATCTCTTACAATAAATGGTAACCTGGATTCCAGAGGGAGATATTATCTATTTTCCAAGACATTTACTATGAAAACAGTCTTGGAAACAAGAAACACTACAACTAGCCATCAACAGGAAAGTTAGTAAACAATAGAATGAATAAAAATGGAATAGTATATGATTACAAAGTATTACTCAGCCATGAAAAAAGTAGGCCCTATAGATACAGTTAACACCATGTACAAAAATATTTTAAATACTTTATTTCAAATAAAAGTAGGCCAATACAAAAACTAAGCATGTTATGATAACATAAAATTCAAAAACAGACACAAGTAAGGTGCAGTAAAACAAAATGGTGCAATATTAACCTACTGTGGGGCATGGAGAGGTGAGGAAGCCTGGGGTAGGAACATTGACTAGAAGGAGGTTTAAAAAACTTTCTAGGAATGAAGGAAATTTTCCTTACAAATCTGATTATTACATCAAACATCATTGATCATAACTAAAGATCTGTGCATTTCACTGAACATGATGTCACCTTAATTTAGAAAATAAAACACTCAAATCTTCAGTTCTTCTTCTTCTCCTTCTTTTTTTATTTCTGTGGGTACTGGGGGTCGAACTCAGGACCTCACGCAACAGCAGGCACCTGTGCCGCTGAGCGATATCACCGGCCCTTTTTTTTCCTTTGTATGTGGGTACCGGGAGTCGAACTCAGGACCTCGTGCTTGCCAGGCAGGCGCTTATGCCACTGAGCTGTCTCACCAGCCCCCAATTATTCTTCTTGCCATTTAGATTAATTCCATCAGATAACAAAAAGAAAAGGGTCCTATTTGGCATGCATGAAGTTATTGATTTTTATAATTTAATTTAAAGGAAATTATTACATTTACAATAATTGAATAATTCTAGGCTTCTCAGTTCTTATTGCAAAATTTTCTACTCATTTTATATATTTTTGCTGATTTAACCAGAGTTTTTTGTACTTTGTTACTATCCTTATAAAAGAAAGCTACATATTTATTTTGAAGTCAAACACTCCTGAATATCGAAGTTGCTATTAGTTTTTATTTGGTTTTGTGCTCTAGGCAAACATCACTATCCATAAATAATAATACATTTCTCTTTCTGAAAATGTATTATTTTCTTTTTGAAATGCATTTTATACTGATTGATTGATTGATTGATTGATTGTCTAATGAAAATTGTAAGAAAATCCAGAACAACTGCAAATTCTAGTGGGAAGAGAGAGATGCATTGCTCAGTATTTCATGGAATCTCTCTAGTTAAGGCAGGATCCTATTCTGTTTGCAAAGGTAGTTGATCCAAATCAACAAAGAGAAATACACGTACTGTGTTTCTTTTATGGCCTGTATTTTACCTTTGTCTCTGAAACCACACCTCAAATTCAGCAGTGTCACAGTGTTTTCCAGAGTATTCTCCATTTCCATCTTGAGAAGATGGACCCCTTTGTCATAGAGAGGTCTTGAGTCAACCTGACCTCAACTGTGGCCTCTCTTTTTAGGCTTATCTGCTATTTTTTTTCCAGAAATTCCTGGGAGTTTCTGATATCCTGATGGACTTTTGTAATTTTTCACAGGTGCTACATGTTGGCAAAATATTTTTGGATTTTGTTGGTTACTGCCTCAGCAGTGTGAGAGAATGAATGTCGTGTAATGACACTGGCAGAGAACTCACAAATCGTGGTATCTTTTCTCTGGGCGGACTTGTTCAGTTTGAAAAGTAGTGAAAATAACACAGAAATCAAATTCACTAGCCAGTGAATGACTTGTGTGGTCATACGTTTGTGGCCGAAAAAAAAGAATTAATGGACAGACAGCATCCTATAAGTGACGATATATTATGAAAAATATGCTGTGGAACAACTGGATTTGCAGAATTCAACTCGCCAAAGCATTCTAGATGGGGGATTCCATAATTCTTTGTTTGGAGATAGTTAATGGCTTGAGGATACAGATGTTCCCCTCGAGGGCTGATTTCTTCTCCCCGTGGGCACATAGTGTATGTTGTCTATCTTAGACAACATAGACAACACAAGCAACGTCTTCCCACCAAGTTCTTTGATGGAGACCTAAGTCTTTAGAACATACATTTTAGACAACTTTTATACACACTCTAATTCTCTCCGAGGAAATACCCATTTCTGGAGCATTTACTAATGTTTAGTCTAATAACCTTCAGCCCTTCTGATTTTGGGAGTTCATTGTTATTTTTACTGAGGTGTAATATAAAATATAGGAGAGTACATAAATCACAAATGTATAACTCAATGAAGTTCCACTCATACATTTGTGTAACCAGCCTCCAAATTAAACATTTAATATCGCAGTACTCCACAAGACAATCCATGTCTTCTAGGTAATATTCTGCACTTTGACTTTTAATATCATAGTTTGTTTGCTAAAGTTTTTTGTAATAGCTTCTTTTTCCTCATTGCTTTATAGTATTAGCATCAGTATAGAATATATATATAAATATAGAATATATATTCTATATGGAATATATATTCTAATATAAATAGAATATACATTTTATTTATTATATATTTACATAGATATTTTATATTTACACATTCTATATCTATATACATATATTCTATATTTACATATATATTATATATATTCACATTTACATATGAATATATTCATTCTTTGATGCTATTATTGGTAGATGTCTGAGCTTATTTCCTAGATTTAAATTACAACAAATAATGCTGCTATGAACATCTTTGTGTAAGTATTTTAATAATTACAAGTGTTCCTGTGGAGTATATGTCGTTCAGTCAGAATATGCATATTCTGAACTTTGATAAAGCTGTCAATTTTCTGAAGTGGTCTTACCATTTTCTACTCCAAATGTGGACAGATTTCTAGCTGCTCCTTATAATCACTACTTGCTGGTGTTCAGGGACCAGCAAGGGTATTGTTGTACTTAGGATTTACAAGGGAATAGATTTAATATAGGACACATAATTTATAGGATTGTTTTATAACAATCACCTAAAAAGTCAAATATAGAAGAGCACAAGAGTGTCCACACTCTAGAGACCTAAAGAATCCAGCTGAGGGCCTGGTCCCATGGCAATGTCCTGCGCAAGTCCAGCTGATTAACTAGAGCCCATGTCAATGTTTCACACAAGTCTGTGGATCGGCACTGGAAAAGCCCAACGGCCAGTGGTGGAAGCTAGAAAGTCTGTGTCAGTGGGATGAAGGATCTGTGCCAGCAGACTGAGGGATCTGCACTGGAGCCAGGAAGTGAAGCTTAAAGTAAGGACCAGAGCTCCCCCGAAAACAACTGCGGCCATCCTCAGTGACAGCGAGGATCTGAGCTCTGATGATGGGAACAGCTGAGTTCATATCAGGAAAACCAGCGTGACAAGCTTCTCCAGAAGAATCAACATCACACCATCTTCCCCTCCAGTTCTCCTTTTATGCTGTTGGCAACAGTCCTCAGGTGGGCCTTCCACACCCAGAACCACGCTGATTCAGTTCAGCTGGGTGTCACAAGTTGACCATTAGTTAATCTACCACAGGTATGAACTGACATTACACTGTGATTTTAATTCCTGTTAACTTGATGAGAGTCATAAATGTGTATATTTTTTCACATTTTTAGCTTTTTGGATAGCCTTTCTGTGAAGTATTTGGTCAAATATGCATTTTTCTATTAAGTTTTCTAATTTTTAGGAACTTACAGAAGTTATTTATATTTTCTGAGTAAGAGGAGTTTGCTAGAAATCTGTATTGAAAATATCTTCTTCCATTCTATGGTTGCCCTTTCTCTCTTTTAATGATGTCTTGAAGTGTGTATATACATTTATATATCTTTAATTTTATATATATAACTTATATATAACATATAGTATATATATGTTATATATAACATACTATATACATTATATACTGTATGTAATATAGTATGTGTATATATATATATATATACTATATACAATGTATTTAATAGTTAAATATTAAAAACTTTCCCCTGGAAAGAGAAACATGGCTAAGATAATTACCCTCATTTCTATTAAACATTGAACTAGTTGTAGTCCAATAAGAAGATGATAAATAGAAGCAGGATTAGGAACAGAAAGAAGAGAAAGTAGAAGAGAAAGGGCTGAGAAGAGGAAGAGAAAAATAAAAGTCATAAGAAACATAAGAATTTGACCAGTTAAATTAAAGCCGTTATAATTCTTTGCCAAAATAATCTTACTATCATATTGGTTTTATCAGTGTGTTCTGATTCGTTTAAATTGCTGGCCAGCTTAAAACCTTTCAGTTGTTTCAACTGGGCTTTCCTGTACTTTGTTGCTACAGATCCCTGAACACCACTGAGGGATCAAGGGACCTACGCTTCAGGAGATGGACATGTCTGGAACTTTGTCTTGGGGTATGCCTTATCTACTAAAAGTGCATTTTTCTTTGGCTCCCTCCACTCCCTATAATTTTGATGTTCCTTGCCATTACTTTAGTCTTTTATCTTAAACCTTTTAAATCCCATGTTAATACTTTAACTTCATTAGCCACTTCCCATTTTCCTTTATTTTGAAATACAGATATTTTGTCTTATGATTATTTTCAAACAAAAATTAGGAAATGAGAAGTTTACTTCCCTGTGGGTTTTTCTTGTAGTTATTAGTTCCCAGCAAACTCATTTGTGAGAAAAACCATGTGGAGCTGAGTGGCAAACAGTTTAATTGCATAGCCTTATAATCACTGAGGTATTAAAATGGAGTTATTTATTTTTTTAATATTTGCTGCCCACTGTTCTCTATCCCTGTCCCTGTGGAGTAATAGAAATTTTAATTATCCCTCTCTTTCTCTGGCCAATATTCAATCAGTCAATTAAAAATATTAGCAATATCATATGAATAGCTGATGTTTAATTTCTTTTCTTTTATTCACCTAGTTTATAGCTGAGACAGTTTGAGTTAAGAAATAAGCTCTAAGTCACAGAGTTATAAATGACAGAGGCAAGATATGAACACTGGCGGTATAGCCTTAGAGCCAGTAACCATTACATTACTCAGCTTTCTGCTGTTGCAACAAAATACCTCTCACACACAACCCAAGGAAGAAAGGTTTATTTTGGCTTGTGGTTTCTGAGGTGTCAGTCCATGGTTGGCTGGCTCCATGGAAGGAACATCATGCAGAGGGACATGTTGGAGGAAAGCCATTCAACTCATAGCATTTGGGAAACAAAGAAGAGGAAAGAGTCAGGGACTGGATATATTCCCCAAGGTCGCATTCCTATCATCCATCCAGACAAACCCAGACATGTACTTTATTTATCTCCTAGGTTTCTCTCAAGATGATCAAGTTGACAATCAAGATTAATCACCACAACTATTATTAAAATTGTTTTGAGAGAAAAAATACTTATGAAAGGTACCTCTAAATATACTCAATGTACCAGTTCTTCAAGGGTTCGTATCTAATATACATGGATAGGCCCAGTGCCCTCATAAAACCTCTGAATCTGAATGGAATGTTTTATATATGCTGACAATCCCTTCCTTTCTTCTTTCCTGCATTCTCTCCTTCTTTTCCTTCTTTCTCACTCTTTATTTCTTTCTTTTATTCTGGGGCTTGAATCTAGGGCCTTGCCACTAGCTGTATACAATTAATTCTTGATAATTTCAGTAGCTGTGTTTTCTAAAGTCACCATGAACATAGAATTAGCAAATAATCACTGCTCCCTAGAGAAATTCAGTTTCCTTGGGAAACTACAGAAAGAGGTTTTTGCAAGCCTCTAGCATAAAAATTTTGCAAACAGACTGGTATGTAGCTTTGTTTTATGTGTTTATGTTTAAAGGTAGATTACTTAATATACAGTTAATTCATGAACATGCAACTCATGGCCAACATCCCTCTAACACATACTAGAATAAAGTATATCTAACACACATTTTCTCCATAAGGCATTTTACAGCCTTCTTGTGCTAAGGAACACTAAACATTTCAGCTCTATTCTTGGAGGCTTTTTTAAACAGAGACATAATTTTCAAAAGCACAAAAAAGCAAAAACTATAGCAAAAAATACACTTTGAAGATGACACTATTTTATAATATGAGAGCTAAAACAAGACAACAGAGTCTTGCCTTTCTACATTAAACTAGGAAAATGTACATCAAGCAAACTTATAAATGTTTCCATGCTCTACATGTGCACGCATTGAAGAAAAACCATAAAAAGATCTAGAATGCTGACTTTGGGGTTAAAAATATATTTGGCAAGTAGACAAATTTGGAATATGAGAAATAATGAAGCTCAACTATACGTTATTTACTAGGAAGAAGATGCTTAGTTATAACCAGATTTCTCAATCCCTAAGAACCGTGACTCCAAAAATTTAAAGTTGGACTCTTACTCCAGCCAAGAAAATTGACACCGTCAAGGCTGAATAGCATCACATTTGCCTTTTGTATGATTGCTTTTACTGGATTTTGGTGGAGCAATGATTCGCACTTAGGACTAAAGAACCACCTAAGTAAATATGCCCTGAAACTCATATATTGCACAAATATTAATGTCATTATCTGACCCCAAATTTTGACTAACAGAGCATCTACATTCATTATAATGATAATATAAGAGAAGCTTTTATTCTATATGTTGTACGCATTATCTTTGTATGCAAAAATTCCCCTCTGATAACAAGACATGGGTATGTGTTTATCTAAAGCACTTGGCTTGTTTTCATTTGGGGAGCATATAAGCCCTGCAATGATATTTTTCCTTCTTTAATGTACACTGCTATAAAGCTAGGAGAAATTTATGCTCTAACAGCATATATACATATATGTATATTACCATTTTAGTTTTATCTTTCCAAATATCATTTTATTTCTGTTCTAATATCCTCACCTTTTTCAATTTTTAATGTTTTCCTTTACTGCACTTTAAGTTACTGCTTAAAAAAGAGTAAGTGTCCATCAATAATAAATTCTGCATATATTACCTTTTATCTACAACCTCTTTTTAAATTTCAATAAGGAAAAAAAAACATTAAAAATGTGGTTGCTGATAACTTCTGCCCAAATAAAATGACTAGATTTATTTGCCACAAAATGTTCTTTCTACATTCTTTGGCAGCACTTCTCAATGTGTGGTCCCTTGACCAACAATATTACTATAAACTAGGAACTTGTTAGAAAAGTGACTTTTTAAGCATTAGCCCAGATTTAGCAAATCAGATACCCCTAAGTGAAGGGCCCATCAGTCTGCATTTGAACACATCCTCCAGGTAAGTTAAATGCATACTCCTTACTTTTCTGCAGAAAGGTAAGTACCACATGGCTCTCATTCCTCCTTTGTTTCCTAAAGACAACCTTCTAACTTAAAAGTTCTCAAACTTGACTGAATTAAAATCATCTAGGATAATGGCTCACCAGCTGCTCACCAAAACATTTTTAAGAGGAGGCAGAAAGAAAGTATCAAGCTTTTTCTTTTCCTTGTAAACCTCTCTGGGTGTTCTGATATGCATGTAACTTTGAAATCCAACACTCTAATTCTAAAGACATGTTCATAGGGCCAGTCATAAAATTAATGATTTTTCCTGGCATTTCAGGGTACTTCAGGATACGTCTTCCTCTAAGAAATCCAAACTACTACACAATTTTGTTACTTTGAGAAATTAGTAAACTGCATTCTTATCTCCACACAAATACCTGATAAGTCAAAAATATAAATGTTTAAAGCACTGGGTGTATAAAAGTACTAGTAGAAAACATGGCTGGAAGTTTGCTACATCTTGAACTGAAAAAAAAAGCCTTAGAATAACCATGCCGTAACCCAAGAAGAATAGAAAGATGGATAAATCCCACACATTATAATTGGTGCAGCATGACATCTTAAATTTAAACAGGTGTATTACAGCCTAAGTTGTCTTTGACTTTACCACGGTATCAGCATAAGCGTCAGAATTGAACATAAGGTCTTGACTGGCAGAAAGTGGGAGATGTGTGAAAGCAGTCAAAGAAAATTGTGTGAATTTCTTGGCCTTTCCATGTTCTGGTTCAAAGGCAGAAAAAAGTATGGGGTGGAGAATAATGCTGAGCCAGTTAGTGTCTACTCAAAGGAAATAAAAATTCTCTCAAGGGTACGAAAAAGAAGTTTGAGGCGTAAGAGTAAAAGCCACTACAACTGCTTCTTGTCTGGAACTACAGGAGGGAGATTTCTTCAAGGGAGTCACTGCTGGCATCGCAACAGCATGAGACCAACTGGGACGCTCATACGAAGAGGCTGAAGCAGCCCGCCGATTTTCTGTAGTCCTGGGGAGTCATGGGGGACAAGAATAAATTACCCTGAAAATTATGCAAGTGTAAGTTACAGAAGGGATCTAGGTGACCTGAGGTCCCAGGGTTGTAACATGAGGAAAGCCCAGCAGATGGCAGCATGGGGTAAGAACAGAGGCACAGGTGAACAGAGCCCAGCTGGGGACCAGGCACGTTCCCTCAGCACCGCGCCTCTCCAGGTGGCCCCCAGAGCTGCCTGCGTCCCAGGAAAAGAAGAGGTCGGGGAGCGGAGGAATTCTGAGTTAACGTACTTTAAACGACGTAATTAGATGAATAGTGGAGTGAATAAAATTCACCTGTTAATCAGATGGAACTAAGAAGGAGGTTGGGAGAATACCAGAAATAGAAGTGAGGTTGAGGTATTCAAAGTGAAGGTTAATGTTACTACTTTCTATTTTATGTATATATGAATACAGCTTGAGAAATGACACATTGTACCTTTTTGCATGACAAAAACGTTATAAGCAATGTCAGATATAAATTATCTCCCAGGACTCTGGGAGGCTGAGGCAAGAGGATTGGAAGTTTGAGTCCAGTCTGGGCAACTTTTCATCTTAGTGAGACTTTGTCTTCACATAAAACTTTAAAGAAAGGATGGAGTTGCAGCTCAGTGTAAAGACCCTGGGTTCGATCCCTAGTATGCCATTAAAAAATAATAATAAAAAAATAAAATTTCAAGCAAGAGTAAAATATATAAGCAACACATTTACCACATGAGGAGCTACTTTTTTATGATATACCAAAATTTAGTACTGAAAAGAAAACTTTACTTTTTATTAGACAAAGAGAACTATATAATAACAACAGTGTAATTCATCCACCTGGAAATATGTCCTCCTTACTGGAATTTTACAATGAGATAAAGAGAAAATAAAGTAGTCGAAAATTCTACCTTAAATGAAGAAAAATCTACACCAAATTGACAATATTTATTATTGAAAATGTGTTGGAATGAAAGACTTGAACCCATAATATATTAAGATAATAAATCAATATTCCTTTTCTCAGAAACCAAACACAAGCTGTCCTTGTTTTTCATGTAGGGCCTGAGGAACACTGCGAGCAGATCTTTGGCTGGCTTTGGGGGTCGATTACAAAAGACCCTTTCTACCTAGCTCCCCCTCTTCTTTCACCAGAGAAAGCAGCAGAATTGCCCACTCCTGCTTAATTTTTAAAAATCACCCTGGAATTCCTTTTTGGAAGCATACAAAACTCATAGACCAGAAAAGACCAAACCCTCAAATCCACCAAGGTGTATTCCAGGCTGTTATTTCTAAGTGGTATCACAGAAGTGTAGGTATTTTCAACTTAGGGTATTTAGTAAATAGTGTATTTTATTTCAGTTTGAGGGGTGACTTTTATAGTTAGAGACCATAGCGAGTTAGAAAGAAGAAAAAGTACAATTTATGATTTGCCCATCTAAACATCACCACAGTCAACATTTTGTTGCATTTTCCCTGGTCTGTAACACCTTATTATAAAACAAAATGTATATTCTTCACGTTTATATTTTATGTTTCTACATCACAACAAATGTCATTTCTGAGAACTTTATACTTCCATTATCTTCCTTTTTTTTTTTTTTTTGTGAGTACCTGGGGTCGACCTCAGGACCTCGCATGCCAGCAGGCGCCCTTGGCGCTGAGCGATATCACCTGTTAATCAGATGGAACTAAGAAGGAGGTTTTTTCATATGTGGGTTCTGGAAATCGAACTCGGGCCCTCGCACTTGCCAGGCAGGCGCTTATGCCGCTGAGCTATCTCACCGGCCCCTCCATTATCTTCTTGATGATGTGGAATAGGTAGTTTACTATTTTCACTGCTACGACAGACTACTTTTCTACTTCTGACTTTAAGAAGAAAAATGATATTTTTTTTTCACATTTTGGAACAGACATAGTTCTTTGGAAGTTATCCAACAGAAGAACTGCTAAATTGGATACACATACATTTTTTTTCTTTTTTGTGGGTTCCAGGGGTCGACCTCAGGACCTCTCACGCCAGCAGGCACCCGTGCCGCTGAGCAACATCACTGGCCCTTTTTTCATATGTGGGTTCCGGGAGTCGAACTCAGGACCTCGCGCTTGCCACGCAGGTGCTTACGCCGCTGAGCCATCTCACTGGCCCAACACATGCATTTTAAAAACTGATTTATTTTACAAAACTTTCTCTCTGAAAGCTTTTAACTTTTACCTCCCTTTGGAAACACACAAAAGTGTCAGCAGATCAAATGCATTCTCAACCAAAATTGGGCAGTTCCTTTTTTTATATAAGGTCTTTAATTTGATAAATTAAATTTTAAAGACAATGCATTTTTCTTGATTTTGCTATTTATACAAAATATTTGTTTTTTTCCCCATAACTCTGATTCTATGTTTAGCCAGACTCATGCAGTGAAACTTTTACTGAGCAAGTGTTATGTGCCAGGTATTGCACTAAGCATTGGGAACACAGTCATGAAACTAGCTTGTAATCCCCAAAGCATGTATTACTTTTATTTTATCGGGGCCTTCATACATTCTGTTGTTGCTATCTGGAATGTTCTTTCTTTTTTGGATATCCCCTACTTGCCTACTAGACTTATGCATGGATGGCACTATTTTTAGAAATTCAATTTGCATGTATTCCCTATGTGTGGTCATGGCAACCATCCTTTTACTATCATAAGGATTTTTACTTTGAGTTATAATTTTGTGTTTACTTCTCTGTCTCTGCTACTAGATAGCCTGGAAGCTATTTAAGAGTATACAATATCCCATACTCACATTTGCACTATTCTGAAAATATTTGACATAGAGTAACTTTTAAACATATGCATTTAATGTTGAATTAATAAATTACCATTCATGCATCTTGCTCATTTTATCTATTAGTATCTGTGTGTGCATGGATGTGTAAAAATTATCAGCTCATTCTCTGCTATTTTTTATATGTTAAGAAAATAATTTTATTTATATGTGGCCAAATCTATCTGTATATTCCTTTTTATATTTTGTATTTCAATAATAAAACCAATAGGTGTTTCTTTTTCAAAAATTCAAATTAAACAGAAGGATACAAAGTCAAATATAGACATTCTCTCCCCCTCCTCCCATGTGACCATTATTAAGTTTATGTGAATTTTTCCAAATATATTATATGCATATATATAAAATATCATAAATATTCTTTGTTTCCTCCAATCGAGTAAGATAATACCATGAATATAGTTTGTTGCAACTTGCTTTTTAATATTATTTGGGCATATTTAGGAATGGTATGCTTTTGCTATGGTTACCTATTTTTATTCAGTCTTTAAAATACTGAATCTCTTTTTATAAACTTGCCATAATTCTCCAGTTGTCTATCATACATTGAATTGGCAAGCATTTTTTCTAAATAATGTATACATTAATGAAAAGTATTAACCATTTTACATGTGTCAGTTTATATTATCTTCATATCTTTTGTACTTTTATGTTGATGTAACATTATTACATAACTATACCATTTTGTCGTGGATTGAAGATAGTTTTGTTTTGGTCTATCATCCCATCTACCCTCCCATTTAAGGCACTAGCCCTGTAATTACCCCTTTTCTTTTGCATAATTAACTTTTTTCTTCTGTACTGGATCATTCCCATCAACCCAAACAAATTTGTAATAACCCTTTTCTTGTAAAAAAAAAAAAAAGATAAAACATTCTCTGTTGCCCCATTTTAACACTTCTTTTTATTGCAAATCTACTGAAAAGAATTATTCACATTCATTTTCCATATTTTCACCCATGTTCATCTCCACATTTCAATTTCCTAATCTTTTTTTGGATTCACTATGATAATATGACCATTTGTAGCACTGCATTGTTCTTCTTCGGTGAAAGTCACCTATCACCTACCGTATTATCACCCCTCTCCTCTAGATTACCAATTCCAATTCTCTGTTTATTTACTTGAGGATAAATCAATATGATCAGAATATGTTTGCTAAATATAATAGTTATGTTTGGATTGAGGACTTGGTACCTGTATATCATATACCTTAGTCATTTTTGTCCCTTTACTCACCCCGTGTTCCTCCCCTCCCTCCCCCAATCCTTTTCCTCATTTCCAAAAAGTCTGCCTTTTTGCTTCCCACCATCTATTTTTTATTTTATTATTTTATTTACATTTTAGATTATAGATAAAAGAAACCATATGATATTTAACTTTCTGTGTCTTATTTCACTTAACATTATGATCTCAATTTCCACCCATTATCTTGCAAATGATATGATTTCTTTCTTCTTTATGCCTGAATAATACTCCATTTTGTACAAATACCATAATTCATTTATTCATTTTCTCATGATGGGCATGTAGGCTGTTCCCAGAACTTGGCTATTGTGAATTGCATTGCTATAAACAGGGATATATATGTATCATTAATATGATGTCTTTAACACACTCAGGAATATATCTGAGAAAGATATAGCAAGGGCAAATGGAATATCTATTTTTAATTTGTTGAGGAATCATCATACTGATGTACTAGTTTACATTCCCAGCAGCAATGTAAAAGAGTTTCTTATCCCCCACATTATTGTCAGTT